>JAUIMM010001684.1:0-158659 GCA_031769625.1 Taudactylus pleione
AGAGGAGATAACACAAAGTATGCGCTTTTGTTGGTTCCATTGCTTTCAATGCATTTTTGCCTAAAACGAGCAATTGCTGTATTCTCTTAACGCAACATGGGAGAAAAAACATTTCACATCACATTTGTGGGTCTTGGTCTTCAACACATCCAGTGAAATTTTGAGCTGTCTGTGTTTGCTACAAGAGGAGATAACACAAAGTATGCGCTTTTGTTGTTTCCATTGCTTTCAAAGCATTTTGGCCTAAAACGTGCATTTGCTGTTTTCTCTTAAACGCAACATGGGAGAAAAACCATTTCACATCACATTTGTTGGTCTTGGTCTTCAACACATCCAGTGAAATTTTGAGCTGCCTGTGTTTGCTACAAGAGGAGATAACACAAAGTATGCGCTTTTGTTGTTTCCATTGCTTTCAAAGCATTTTGGCCTAAAACGTGCATTTGCTGTTTTCTCTTAAACGCAACATGGGAGAAAAACCATTTCACATCACATTTGTTGGTCTTGGTCTTCAACACATCCAGTGAAATTTTGAGCTGCCTGTGTTTGCTACAAGAGGAGATAACACAAAGTATGCGCTTTTGTTGTTTCCATTGATTTCAATGCATTTTGGCCTAAAACGTGCATTTGCTGTTTTCTCTTAAACGCAACATGGGAGAAAAACCATTTCACATCACATTTGTGGGTCTTGGTCTTCAACACATCCAGTGAAATTTTGAGCTGTCTGTGTTTGCTACAACAGGAGATAACACCAACGTATGCGCTTTTGTTGTTTCCATTGCTTTCAATGCATTTTGGCCTAAAACGTGCATTTGCTGTTTTCTCTTAAACGCAACATGGGAGAAAAACCATTTCACATTACATTTGTTGGTCTTGGTCTTCAACACATCCAGTGAAATTTTGAGCTGCCTGTGTTTGCTACAAGAGGAGATAACACAAAGTATGCGCTTTTGTTGTTTCCATTGCTTTCAATGCATTTTGGCCTAAAACGTGCAATTGCTGTTTTCTCTTAAACACAACATGGGAGAAAAACCATTTCACATCACATTTGTGGGTCTTGGTCTTCAACACATCCATTGAAATTTTGAGCTGTCTGTGTTTGCTACAAGAGGAGATAACACAAAGTATGCGCTTTTGTTGGTTCCATTGCTTTCAATGCATTTTTGCCTAAAACGAGCAATTGCTGTATTCTCTTAAACGCAACATGGGAGAAAAACCATTTCACATCACATTTGTGGGTCTTGGTCTTCAACACATCCAGTACAATTTTGAGCTGTCTGTGTTTGCTACAAGAGGAGATAACACAAGTATGCGCTTTTGTTGTTTTCATTGCTTTCAATGCATTTTGGCCTTAAACGTGCATTTGCTGTTTTCTCTTTAACGCAACATGGGAGAAAAACCATTTCACATCACATTTGTTGGTCTTGGTCTTCAACACATCCAGTGAAATTTTGAGCTGTCTGTGTTTGCTACAAGAGGAGATAACACAAAGTATGCGCTTTTGTTGGTTCCATTGCTTTCAATGCATTTTGGCCTAAAACGAGCAATTGCTGTTTTCTCTTAAACGCAACATGGGAGAAAAACCATTTCACATCACATTTGTGGGTATTGGTCTTCAACACATCCAGTGAAATTTTGAGCTGTCTGTGTTTGCTACAAGAGGAGATAACACAAAGTATGCGCTTTTGTTGTTTCCATTGCTTTCAATGCATTTTGGGCCTAAAACATGCATTTGCTGTTTTCTCTTAAACGCAACATGGGAGAAAAACCATTTCACATCACTTTTGTGGGTCTTGGTCTTCAACACATCCAGTGAAATTTTGAGCTGTCTGTGTTTGCTACAAGAGGAGATAACACAAAGTATGCGCTTTTGTTGTTTTCATTGCTTTCAATGCATTTTGGCCTAAAACGTGCATTTGCTGTTTTCTCTTAAACGCAACATGGGAGAAAAACCATTTCACATCACATTTGTTGGTCTTGGTCTTCAACACATCCAGTGAAATTTTGAGCTGTCTGTGGTTGCTACAAGAGGAGATAACACAAAGTATGCGCTTTTGTTGTTTCCATTGCTTTCAATGCATTTTGGCCTAAAACGTGCATTTGCTGTTTTCTCTTAAACGCAACATGGGAGAAAAACCATTTCTAATCACATTTGTTGGTCTTGGTCTTCAACACATCCAGTGAAATTTTGAGCTGTCTGTGTTTGCTACAAGAGGAGATAACACAAAGTATGCGCTTTTGTTGTTTCCATTGCTTTCAATGCATTTTGGCCTAAAACGAGCAATTGCTGTTTTCTCTTAAACGCAACATGGGAGAAAAACCATTTCACATCACATTTGTGGGTATTGGTCTTCAACACAATCAGTGAAATTTTGAGCTGTCTGTGTTTGCTACAAGAGGAGATAACACAAAGTATGCGCTTTTGTTGTTTCCATTGCTTTCAAAGCATTTTGGCCTAAAACATGCATTTGCTGTTTTCTCTTAAACGCAACATGGGAGAAAAACCATTTCACATCACATTTGTTGGTCTTGGTCTTCAACACATCCAGTGAAATTTTGAGCTGCCTGTGTTTGCTACAAGAGGAGATAACACAAAGTATGCGCTTTTGTTGTTTCCATTGCTTTCAATGCATTTTGGCCTAAAACGTGCATTTGCTGTTTTCTCTTAAACGCAACATGGGAGAAAAACCATTTCACATCACATTTGTGGGTCTTGGTCTTCAACACATCCAGTGAAATTTTGAGCTGCCTGTGTTTGCTACAAGAGGAGATAACACAAAGTATGTGCTTTTGTTGTTTCCATTGCTTTCAATGCATTTTGGCCTAAAACGTGCATTTGCTGTTTTCTCTTAAACGCAACATGGGAGAAAAACCATTTCTAATCACATTTGTTGGTCTTGGTCTTCAACACATCCAGTGAAATTTTGAGCTGCCTGTGTTTGCTACAAGAGGAGATAACACAAAGTATGCGCTTTTGTTGTTTCCATTGCTTTCAATGCATTTTGGCCTAAAACGAGCAATTGCTGTTTTCTCTTAAACGCAACATGGGAGAAAAACCATTTCACATCACATTTGTGGGTATTGGTCTTCAACACATCCAGTGAAATTTTGAGCTGTCTGTGTTTGCTACAAGAGGAGATAACACAAAGTATGCGCTTTTGTTGTTTCCATTGCTTTCAAAGCATTTTGGCCTAAAACGTGCATTTGCTGTTTTCTCTTAAACGCAACATGGGAGAAAAACCATTTCACATCACATTTGTTGGTCTTGGTCTTCAACACATCCAGTGAAATTTTGAGCTGCCTGTGTTTGCTACAAGAGGAGATAACACAAAGTATGCGCTTTTGTTGTTTCCATTGCTTTCAATGCATTTTGGCCTAAAACGTGCATTTGCTGTTTTCTCTTAAACGCAACATGGGAGAAAAACCATTTCACATCACATTTGTGGGTCTTGGTCTTCAACACATCCAGTGAAATTTTGAGCTGCCTGTGTTTGCTACAAGAGGAGATAACACAAAGTATGCGCTTTTGTTGTTTCCATTGCTTTCAATGCATTTTGGCCTAAAACGTGCATTTGCTGTTTTCTCTTAAATGCAACATGGGAGAAAAACCATTTCACATCACATTTGTGGGTCTTGGTCTTCAACACATCCAGTGAAATTTTGAGCTGCCTGTGTTTGCTACAAGAGGAGATAAAACAAAGTATGCGCTTTTGTTGTTTCCATTGCTTTCAATGCATTTTGGCCTAAAACGTGCATTTGCTGTTTTCTCTTAAACGCAACATGGGAGAAAAACCATTTCACATCACATTTGTTGGTCTTGGTCTTCAACACATCCAGTGAAATTTTGAGCTGCCTGTGTTTGCTACAAGAGGAGATAAAACAAAGTATGCGCTTTTGTTGTTTCCATTGCTTTCAATGCATTTTGGCCTAAAACGTGCATTTGCTGTTTTCTCTTAAACGCAACATGGGAGAAAAACCATTTCACATCACATTTGTTGGTCCTGGTCTTCAACACATCCAGTGAAATTTTGAGCTGCCTGTGTTTGCTACAAGAGGAGATAACACAAAGTATGCGCTTTTGTTGTTTCCATTGTTTTCAATGCATTTTGACCTAAAACGTGCATTTGCTGTTTTCTCTTAAACGCAACATGGGAGAAAAACCATTTCACATCACATTTGTTGGTCTTCAACACATCCAGTGAAAATTTGAGCTGCCTGTGTTTGCTACAAGAGGAGATATCACAAAGTATGCGCTTTTGTTGTTCCATTGCTTTCAATGCATTTTGGCCTAAAACGAGCAATTGCTGTTTTCTCTTAAACGCAACATGGGAGAAAAACCATTTCACATCACATTTGTTGGTCTTGGTCTTCAACACATCCAGTGAAAATTTGAGCTGCCTGTGTTTGCTACAAGAGGAGATATCACAAAGTATGCGCTTTTGTTGTTCCATTGCTTTCAATGCATTTTGGCCTAAAACGAGCAATTGCTGTTTTCTCTTAAACGCAACATGGGAGAAAAACCATTTCACATCACTTTTGTGGGTCTTGGTCTTCAAGACATCCAGTGAAATTTTGAGCTGTCTGTGTTTGCTACAAGAGGAGATAACACAACGTCTGCACTTTTGTTGTTTCCATTGCTTTCAATGCATTTTGGCCTAAAACGTGCATTTGCTGTTTTCTCTTAAACGCAACATGGGAGAAAAACCATTTCACATCACATTTGTTGGTCTTGGTCTTCAACACATCCAGTGAAATTTTGAACTGCCTGTGTTTGCTACAAGAGGAGATAACACAAAGTATGCGCTTTTGTTGTTTCCATTGCTTTCAATGCATTTTGGCCTAAAACGTGCATTTGCTGTTTTCTCTTAAACGCAACATGGGAGAAAAACCATTTCTAATCACATTTGTTGGTCTTGGTCTTCAACACATCCAGTGAAATTTTGAGCTGCCTGTGTTTGCTACAAGAGGAGATAACACAAAGTATGCGCTTTTGTTGTTTCCATTGCTTTCAATGCATTTTGGCCTAAAACGAGCAATTGCTGTTTTCTCTTAAACGCAACATGGGAGAAAAACCATTTCACATCACATTTGTGGGTATTGGTCTTCAACACATCCAGTGAAATTTTGAGCTGTCTGTGTTTGCTACAAGAGGAGATAACACAAAGTATGCGCTTTTGTTGTTTCCATTGCTTTCAAAGCATTTTGGCCTAAAACGTGCATTTGCTGTTTTCTCTTAAACGCAACATGGGAGAAAAACCATTTCACATCACATTTGTTGGTCTTGGTCTTCAACACATCCAGTGAAATTTTGAGCTGCCTGTGTTTGCTACAAGAGGAGATAACACAAAGTATGCGCTTTTGTTGTTTCCATTGCTTTCAATGCATTTTGGCCTAAAACGTGCATTTGCTGTTTTCTCTTAAATGCAACATGGGAGAAAAACCATTTCACATCACATTTGTTGGTCTTGGTCTTCAACACATCCAGTGAAAATTTGAGCTGCCTGTGTTTGCTACAAGAGGAGATATCACAAAGTATGCGCTTTTGTTGTTCCATTGCTTTCAATGCATTTTGGCCTAAAACGAGCAATTGCTGTTTTCTCTTAAACGCAACATGGGAGAAAAACCATTTCACATCACATTTGTTGGTCTTGGTCTTCAACACATCCAGTGAAAATTTGAGCTGCCTGTGTTTGCTACAAGAGGAGATATCACAAAGTATGCGCTTTTGTTGTTCCATTGCTTTCAATGCATTTTGGCCTAAAACGAGCAATTGCTGTTTTCTCTTAAACGCAACATGGGAGAAAAACCATTTCACATCACATTTGTGGGTCTTGGTCTTCAAGACATCCAGTGAAATTTTGAGCTGTCTGTGTTTGCTACAAGAGGAGATAACACAACGTATGCACTTTTGTTGTTTCCATTGCTTTCAATGCATTTTGGCCTAAAACGTGCATTTGCTGTTTTCTCTTAAACGCAACATGGGAGAAAAACCATTTCACATCACATTTGTTGGTCTTGGTCTTCAACACATCCAGTGAAATTTTGAGCTGCCTGTGTTTGCTACAAGAGGAGATAACACAAAGTATGCGCTTTTGTTGTTTCCATTGCTTTCAATGCATTTTGGCCTAAAACGTGCAATTGCTGTTTTCTCTTAAACGCAACATGGGAGAAAAACCATTTCACATCACATTTGTGGGTCTTGGTCTTCAACACATCCAGTGAAATTTTGAGCTGTCTGTGTTTGCTACAAGAGGAGATAACACAAAGTATGCGCTTTTGTTGGTTCCATTGCTTTCAATGCATTTTTGCCTAAAACGAGCAATTGCTGTTTTCTCTTAAACGCAACATGGGAGAAAAACCATTTCACATCACATTTGTGGGTCTTGGTCTTCAACACATCCAGTGAAATTTTGAGCTACCTGTGTTTGCTACAAGAGGAGATAACACAAAGTATGCGCTTTTGTTGTTTCCATTGCTTTCAATGCATTTTGGCCTAAAACGTGCATTTGCTGTTTTCTCTTAAACGCAACATGGGAGAAAAACCATTTCACATCACATTTGTTGGTCTTGGTCTTCAACACATCCAGTGAAATTTTGAGCTGCCTGTGTTTGCTACAAGAGGAGATAACACAAAGTATGCGCTTTTGTTGTTTCCATTGCTTTCAATGCATTTTGGCCTAAAACGTGCAATTGCTGTTTTCTCTTAAATGCAACATGGGAGAAAAACCATTTCACATCACATTTGTGGGTCTTGGTCTTCAACACATCCAGTGAAATTTTGAGCTGTCTGTGTTTGCTACAAGAGGAGATAACACAAAGTATGCGCTTTTGTTGGTTCCATTGCTTTCAATGCATTTTTGCCTAAAACGAGCAATTGCTGTTTTCTCTTAAACGCAACATGGGAGAAAAACCATTTCACATCACATTTGTGGGTCTTGGTCTTCAAGACATCCAGTGAAATTTTGAGCTGTCTGTGTTTGCTACAAGAGGAGATAACACAACGTATGCACTTTTGTTGTTTCCATTGCTTTCAATGCATTTTGGCCTAAAACGTGCATTTGCTGTTTTCTCTTAAACGCAACATGGGAGAAAAACCATTTCACATCACATTTGTGGGTCTTGGTCTTCAACACATCCAGTGAAATTTTGAGCTACCTGTGTTTGCTACAAGAGGAGATAACACAAAGTATGCGCTTTTGTTGTTTCCATTGCTTTCAATGCATTTTGGAATAAAACGAGCAATTGCTGTTTTCTCTTAAACGCAACATGGGAGAAAAACCATTTCACATCACATTTGTGGGTATTGGTCTTCAACACATCCAGTGAAATTTTGAGCTGTCTGTGTTTGCGACAAGAGGAGATAACACAAAGTATGCGCTTTTGTTGTTTCCATTGCTTTCAATGCATTTTGGCCTAAAACGTGCAATTGCTGTTTTCTCTTAAACGCAACATGGGAGAAAAACCATTTCACATCACATTTGTGGGTCTTGGTCTTCAACACATCCAGTGAAATTTTGAGCTGTCTGTGTTTGCTACAAGAGGAGATAACACAAAGTATGCGCTTTTGTTGTTTTCATTGCTTTCAATGCATTTTGGCCTAAAACGTGCATTTGCTGTTTTCTCTTAAACGCAACATGGGAGAAAAACCATTTCACATCACATTTGTTGGTCTTGGTCTTCAACACATCCAGTGAAATTTTGAGCTGTCTGTGTTTGCTACAAGAGGAGATAACACAAAGTATGCGCTTTTGTTGTTTCCATTGCTTTCAATGCATTTTGGCCTAAAACGTGCATTTGCTGTTTTCTCTTAAACGCAACATGGGAGAAAAACCATTTCACATCACATTTGTTGGTCTTGGTCTTCAACACATCCAGTGAAATTTTGAGCTGCCTGTGTTTGCTACAAGAGGAGATAAAACAAAGTATGCGCTTTTGTTGTTTCCATTGCTTTCAATGCATTTTGGCCTAAAACGTGCATTTGCTGTTTTCTCTTAAACGCAACATGGGAGAAAAACCATTTCACATCACATTTGTTGGTCTTGGTCTTCAACACATCCAGTGAAATTTTGAGCTGCCTGTGTTTGCTACAAGAGGAGATAACACAAAGTATGCGCTTTTGTTGTTTCCATTGTTTTCAATGCATTTTGACCTAAAACGTGCATTTGCTGTTTTCTCTTAAACGCAACATGGGAGAAAAACCATTTCACATCACATTTGTTGGTCTTGGTCTTCAACACATCCAGTGAAATTTTGAGCTGCCTGTGTTTGCTACAAGAGGAGATATCACAAAGTATGCGCTTTTGTTGTTCCATTGCTTTCAATGCATTTTGGCCTAAAACGAGCAATTGCTGTTTTCTCTTAAACGCAACATGGGAGAAAAACCATTTCACATCACATTTGTGGGTCTTGGTCTTCAAGACATCCAGTGAAATTTTGAGCTGTCTGTGTTTGCTACAAGAGGAGATAACACAACGTATGCACTTTTGTTGTTTCCATTGCTTTCAATGCATTTTGGCCTAAAACGTGCATTTGCTGTTTTCTCTTAAACGCAACATGGGAGAAAAACCATTTCACATCACATTTGTTGGTCTTGGTCTTCAACACATCCAGTGAAATTTTGAGCTGCCTGTGTTTGCTACAAGAGGAGATATCACAAAGTATGCGCTTTTGTTGTTCCATTGCTTTCAATGCATTTTGGCCTAAAACGAGCAATTGCTGTTTTCTCTTAAACGCAACATGGGAGAAAAACCATTTCACATCACATTTGTGGGTCTTGGTCTTCAAGACATCCAGTGAAATTTTGAGCTGTCTGTGTTTGCTACAAGAGGAGATAACACAACGTATGCACTTTTGTTGTTTCCATTGCTTTCAATGCATTTTGGCCTAAAACGTGCATTTGCTGTTTTCTCTTAAACGCAACATGGGAGAAAAACCATTTCACATCACATTTGTTGGTCTTGGTCTTCAACACATCCAGTGAAATTTTGAGCTGCCTGTGTTTGCTACAAGAGGAGATAACACAAAGTATGCGCTTTTGTTGTTTCCATTGCTTTCAATGCATTTTGGCCTAAAACGTGCAATTGCTGTTTTCTCTTAAACGCAACATGGGAGAAAAACCATTTCACATCACATTTGTGGGTCTTGGTCTTCAACACATCCAGTGAAATTTTGAGCTGTCTGTGTTTGCTACAAGAGGAGATAACACAAAGTATGCGCTTTTGTTGGTTCCATTGCTTTCAATGCATTTTTGCCTAAAACGAGCAATTGCTGTTTTCTCTTAAACGCAACATGGGAGAAAAACCATTTCACATCACATTTGTGGGTCTTGGTCTTCAACACATCCAGTGAAATTTTGAGCTACCTGTGTTTGCTACAAGAGGAGATAACACAAAGTATGCGCTTTTGTTGTTTCCATTGCTTTCAATGCATTTTGGCCTAAAACGTGCATTTGCTGTTTTCTCTTAAATGCAACATGGGAGAAAAACCATTTCACATCACATTTGTTGGTCTTGGTCTTCAACACATCCAGTGAAATTTTGAGCTGCCTGTGTTTGCTACAAGAGGAGATAACACAAAGTATGCGCTTTTGTTGTTTCCATTGCTTTCAATGCATTTTGGCCTAAAACGTGCAATTGCTGTTTTCTCTTAAATGCAACATGGGAGAAAAACCATTTCACATCACATTTGTGGGTCTTGGTCTTCAACACATCCAGTGAAATTTTGAGATGTCTGTGTTTGCTACAAGAGGAGATAACACAAAGTATGTGCTTTTGTTGGTTCCATTGCTTTCAATGCATTTTTGCCTAAAACGAGCAATTGCTGTTTTCTCTTAAACGCAACATGGGAGAAAAACCATTTCACATCACATTTGTGGGTCTTGGTCTTCAAGACATCCAGTGAAATTTTGAGCTGTCTGTGTTTGCTACAAGAGGAGATAACACAACGTATGCACTTTTGTTGTTTCCATTGCTTTCAATGCATTTTGGCCTAAAACGTGCATTTGCTGTTTTCTCTTAAACGCAACATGGGAGAAAAACCATTTCACATCACATTTGTGGGTCTTGGTCTTCAACACATCCAGTGAAATTTTGAGCTATCTGTGTTTGCTACAAGAGGAGATAACACAAAGTATGCGCTTTTGTTGTTTCCATTGCTTTCAATGCATTTTGGCCTAAAACGAGCAATTGCTGTTTTCTCTTAAACGCAACATGGGAGAAAAACCATTTCACATCACATTTGTGGGTATTGGTCTTCAACACATCCAGTGAAATTTTGAGCTGTCTGTGTTTGCTACAAGAGGAGATAACACAAAGTATGCACTTTTGTTGTTTCCATTGCTTTCAATGCATTTTGGCCTAAAACGTGCAATTGCTGTTTTCTCTTAAACGCAACATGGGAGAAAAACCATTTCACATCACATTTGTGGGTCTTGGTCTTCAACACATCCAGTGAAATTTTGAGCTGTCTGTGTTTGCTACAAGAGGAGATAACACAAAGTATGCGCTTTTGTTGTTTTCATTGCTTTCAATGCATTTTGGCCTAAAACGTGCATTTGCTGTTTTCTCTTAAACGCAACATGGGAGAAAAACCATTTCACATCACATTTGTTGGTCTTGGTCTTCAACACATCCAGTGAAATTTTGAGCTGTCTGTGTTTGCTACAAGAGGAAATAACACAAAGTATGCGCTTTTGTTGTTTCCATTGCTTTCAATGCATTTTGGCCTAAAACGTGCATTTGCTGTTTTCTCTTAAACGCAACATGGGAGAAAAACCATTTCTAATCACATTTGTTGGTCTTGGTCTTCAACACATCCAGTGAAATTTTGAGCTGCCTGTGTTTGCTACAAGAGGAGATAACACAAAGTATGCGCTTTTGTTGTTTCCATTGCTTTCAATGCATTTTGGCCTAAAACGAGCAATTGCTGTTTTCTCTTAAACGCAACATGGGAGAAAAACCATTTCACATCACATTTGTGGGTATTGGTCTTCAACACATCCAGTGAAATTTTGAGCTGTCTGTGTTTGCTACAAGAGGAGATAACACAAAGTATGCGCTTTTGTTGTTTCCATTGCTTTCAAAGCATTTTGGCCTAAAACGTGCATTTGCTGTTTTCTCTTAAACGCAACATGGGAGAAAAACCATTTCACATCACATTTGTTGGTCTTGGTCTTCAACACATCCAGTGAAATTTTGAGCTGCCTGTGTTTGCTACAAGAGGAGATAACACAAAGTATGCGCTTTTGTTGTTTCCATTGCTTTCAATGCATTTTGGCCTAAAATGTGCATTTGCTGTTTTCTCTTAAACGCAACATGGGAGAAAAACCATTTCACATCACATTTGTGGGTCTTGGTCTTCAACACATCCAGTGAAATTTTGAGCTGCCTGTGTTTGCTACAAGAGGAGATAACACAAAGTATGCGCTTTTGTTGTTTCCATTGCTTTCAATGCATTTTGGCCTAAAACGTGCATTTGCTGTTTTCTCTTAAACGCAACATGGGAGAAAAACCATTTCTAATCACATTTGTTGGTCTTGGTCTTCAACACATCCAGTGAAATTTTGAGCTGCCTGTGTTTGCTACAAGAGGAGATAACACAAAGTATGCGCTTTTGTTGTTTCCATTGCTTTCAATGCATTTTGGCCTAAAACGAGCAATTGCTGTTTTCTCTTAAATGCAACATGGGAGAAAAACCATTTCACATCACATTTGTGGGTATTGGTCTTCAACACATCCAGTGAAATTTTGAGCTGTCTGTGTTTGCTACAAGAGGAGATAACACAAAGTATGCGCTTTTGTTGTTTCCATTGCTTTCAAAGCATTTTGGCCTAAAACGTGCATTTGCTGTTTTCTCTTAAACGCAACATGGGAGAAAAACCATTTCACATCACATTTGTTGGTCTTGGTCTTCAACACATCCAGTGAAATTTTGAGCTGCCTGTGTTTGCTACAAGAGGAGATAACACAAAGTATGCACTTTTGTTGTTTCCATTGCTTTCAATGCATTTTGGCCTAAAACGTGCATTTGCTGTTTTCTCTTAAACGCAACATGGGAGAAAAACCATTTCACATCACATTTGTGGGTCTTGGTCTTCAACACATCCAGTGAAATTTTGAGCTGCCTGTGTTTGCTACAAGAGGAGATAACACAAAGTATGCGCTTTTGTTGTTTCCATTGCTTTCAATGCATTTTGGCCTAAAACGTGCATTTGCTGTTTTCTCTTAAATGCAACATGGGAGAAAAACCATTTCACATCACATTTGTGGGTCTTGGTCTTCAACACATCCTGTGAAATTTTGAGCTGCCTGTGTTTGCTACAAGAGGAGATAAAACAAAGTATGCGCTTTTGTTGTTTCCATTGCTTTCAATGCATTTTGGCCTAAAACGTGCATTTGCTGTTTTCTCTTAAACGCAACATGGGAGAAAAACCATTTCACATCACATTTGTTGGTCTTGGTCTTCAACACATCCAGTGAAATTTTGAGCTGCCTGTGTTTGCTACAAGAGGAGATAACACAAAGTATGCGCTTTTGTTGTTTCCATTGCTTTCAATGCATTTTGGCCTAAAACGTGCATTTGCTGTTTTCTCTTAAACGCAACATGGGAGAAAAACCATTTCACATCACATTTGTTGGTCTTGGTCTTCAACACATCCAGTGAAATTTTGAGCTGCCTGTGTTTGCTACAAGAGGAGATATCACAAAGTATGCGCTTTTGTTGTTCCATTGCTTTCAATGCATTTTGGCCTAAAACGAGCAATTGCTGTTTTCTCTTAAACGCAACATGGGAGAAAAACCATTTCACATCACATTTGTGGGTCTTGGTCTTCAAGACATCCATTGAAATTTTGAGCTGTCTGTGTTTGCTACAAGAGGAGATAACCCAAAGTATGCACTTTTGTTGGTTCCATTGCTTTCAATGCATTTTTGCCTAAAACGAGCAATTGCTGTATTCTCTTAAACGCAACATGGGAGAAAAACCATTTCACATCACATTTGTGGGTCTTGGTCTTCAACACATCCACTACAATTTTGAGCTGTCTGTGTTTGCTACAAGAGGAGATAACACAAAGTATGCGCTTTTGTTGTTTTCATTGCTTTCAATGCATTTTGGCCTTAAACGTGCATTTGCTGTTTTCTCTTAAACGCAACATGGGAGAAAAACCATTTCACATCACATTTGTTGGTCTTGGTCTTCAACACATCCAGTGAAATTTTGAGCTGTCTGTGTTTGCTACAAGAGGAGATAACACAAAGTATGCGCTTTTGTTGGTTCCATTGCTTTCAATGCATTTTGGCCTAAAACGAGCAATTGCTGTTTTCTCTTAAACGCAACATGGGAGAAAAACCATTTCACATCACATTTGTGGGTCTTGGTCTTCAACACATCCAGTGAAATTTTGAGCTGTCTGTGTTTGCTACAAGAGGAGATAACACAAAGTATGCGCTTTTGTTGTTTCCATTGCTTTCAATGCATTTTGGCCTAAAACGAGCAATTGCTGTTTTCTCTTAAACGCAACATGGGAGAAAAACCATTTCACATCACATTTGTTGGTCTTGGTCTTCAACACATCCAGTGAAATTTTGAGCTGTCTGTGTTTGCTACAAGAGGAGATAACACAAAGTATGCGCTTTTGTTGTTTCCATTGCTTTCAATGCATTTTGGCCTAAAACGTGCATTTGCTGTTTTCTCTTAAACGCAACATGGGAGAAAAACCATTTCTAATCACATTTGTTGGTCTTGGTCTTCAACACATCCAGTGAAATTTTGAGCTGCCTGTGTTTGCTACAAGAGGAGATAACACAAGGTATGCGCTTTTGTTGTTTCCATTGCTTTCAATGCATTTTGGCCTAAAACGAGCAATTGCTGTTTTCTCTTAAACGCAACATGGGAGAAAAACCATTTCACATCACATTTGTGGGTATTGGTCTTCAACACATCCAGTGAAATTTTGAGCTGTCTGTGTTTGCTACAAGAGGAGATAACACAAAGTATGCGCTTTTGTTGTTTCCATTGCTTTCAAAGCATTTTGGCCTAAAACGTGCATTTGCTGTTTTCTCTTAAACGCAACATGGGAGAAAAACCATTTCACATCACATTTGTTGGTCTTGGTCTTCAACACATCCAGTGAAATTTTGAGCTGCCTGTGTTTGCTACAAGAGGTGATAACACAAAGTATGCGCTTTTGTTGTTTCCATTGCTTTCAATGCATTTTGGCCTAAAACGTGCATTTGCTGTTTTCTCTTAAACGCAACATGGGAGAAAAACCATTTCACATCACATTTGTGGGTCTTGGTCTTCAACACATCCAGTGAAATTTTGAGCTGCCTGTGTTTGCTACAAGAGGAGATAACACAAAGTATGCGCTTTTGTTGTTTCCATTGCTTTCAATGCATTTTGGCCTAAAACGTGCATTTGCTGTTTTCTCTTAAACGCAACATGGGAGAAAAACCATTTCTAATCACATTTGTTGGTCTTGGTCTTCAACACATCCAGTGAAATTTTGAGCTGCCTGTGTTTGCTACAAGAGGAGATAACACAAAGTATGCGCTTTTGTTGTTTCCATTGCTTTCAATGCATTTTGGCCTAAAACGAGCAATTGCTGTTTTCTCTTAAACGCAACATGGGAGAAAAACCATTTCACATCACATTTGTGGGTATTGGTCTTCAACACATCCAGTGAAATTTTGAGCTGTCTGTGTTTGCTACAAGAGGAGATAACACAAAGTATGCGCTTTTGTTGTTTCCATTGCTTTCAAAGCATTTTGGCCTAAAACGTGCATTTGCTGTTTTCTCTTAAACGCAACATGGGAGAAAAACCATTTCACATCACATTTGTTGGTCTTGGTCTTCAACATATCCAGTGAAATTTTGAGCTGCCTGTGTTTGCTACAAGAGGAGATAACACAAAGTATGCGCTTTTGTTGTTTCCATTGCTTTCAATGCATTTTGGCCTAAAACGTGCATTTGCTGTTTTCTCTTAAACGCAACATGGGAGAAAAACCATTTCACATCACATTTGTGGGTCTTGGTCTTCAACACATCCAGTGAAATTTTGAGCTGCCTGTGTTTGCTACAAGAGGAGATAACACAAAGTATGCGCTTTTGTTGTTTCCATTGCTTTCAATGCATTTTGGCCTAAAACGTGCATTTGCTGTTTTCTCTTAAATGCAACATGGGAGAAAAACCATTTCACATCACATTTGTGGGTCTTGGTCTTCAACACATCCAGTGAAATTTTGAGCTGCCTGTGTTTGCTACAAGAGGAGATAACACAAAGTATGCGCTTTTGTTGTTTCCATTGCTTTCAATGCATTTTGGCCTAAAATGTGCATTTGCTGTTTTCTCTTAAACGCAACATGGGAGAAAAACCATTTCACATCACATTTGTGGGTCTTGGTCTTCAACACATCCAGTGAAATTTTGAGCTGCCTGTGTTTGCTACAAGAGGAGATAACACAAAGTATGCGCTTTTGTTGTTTCCATTGCTTTCAATGCATTTTGGCCTAAAACGTGCATTTGCTGTTTTCTCTTAAACGCAACATGGGAGAAAAACCATTTCTAATCACATTTGTTGGTCTTGGTCTTCAACACATCCAGTGAAATTTTGAGCTGCCTGTGTTTGCTACAAGAGGAGATAACACAAAGTATGCGCTTTTGTTGTTTCCATTGCTTTCAATGCATTTTGGCCTAAAACGAGCAATTGCTGTTTTCTCTTAAATGCAACATGGGAGAAAAACCATTTCACATCACATTTGTGGGTATTGGTCTTCAACACATCCAGTGAAATTTTGAGCTGTCTGTGTTTGCTACAAGAGGAGATAACACAAAGTATGCGCTTTTGTTGTTTCCATTGCTTTCAAAGCATTTTGGCCTAAAACGTGCATTTGCTGTTTTCTCTTAAACGCAACATGGGAGAAAAACCATTTCACATCACATTTGTTGGTCTTGGTCTTCAACACATCCAGTGAAATTTTGAGCTGCCTGTGTTTGCTACAAGAGGAGATAACACAAAGTATGCACTTTTGTTGTTTCCATTGCTTTCAATGCATTTTGGCCTAAAACGTGCATTTGCTGTTTTCTCTTAAACGCAACATGGGAGAAAAACCATTTCACATCACATTTGTGGGTCTTGGTCTTCAACACATCCAGTGAAATTTTGAGCTGCCTGTGTTTGCTACAAGAGGAGATAACACAAAGTATGCGCTTTTGTTGTTTCCATTGCTTTCAATGCATTTTGGCCTAAAACGTGCATTTGCTGTTTTCTCTTAAATGCAACATGGGAGAAAAACCATTTCACATCACATTTGTGGGTCTTGGTCTTCAACACATCCTGTGAAATTTTGAGCTGCCTGTGTTTGCTACAAGAGGAGATAAAACAAAGTATGCGCTTTTGTTGTTTCCATTGCTTTCAATGCATTTTGGCCTAAAACGTGCATTTGCTGTTTTCTCTTAAACGCAACATGGGAGAAAAACCATTTCACATCACATTTGTTGGTCTTGGTCTTCAACACATCCAGTGAAATTTTGAGCTGCCTGTGTTTGCTACAAGAGGAGATAACACAAAGTATGCGCTTTTGTTGTTTCCATTGCTTTCAATGCATTTTGGCCTAAAACGTGCATTTGCTGTTTTCTCTTAAACGCAACATGGGAGAAAAACCATTTCACATCACATTTGTTGGTCTTGGTCTTCAACACATCCAGTGAAATTTTGAGCTGCCTGTGTTTGCTACAAGAGGAGATATCACAAAGTATGCGCTTTTGTTGTTCCATTGCTTTCAATGCATTTTGGCCTAAAACGAGCAATTGCTGTTTTCTCTTAAACGCAACATGGGAGAAAAACCATTTCACATCACATTTGTGGGTCTTGGTCTTCAAGACATCCATTGAAATTTTGAGCTGTCTGTGTTTGCTACAAGAGGAGATAACCCAAAGTATGCACTTTTGTTGGTTCCATTGCTTTCAATGCATTTTTGCCTAAAACGAGCAATTGCTGTATTCTCTTAAACGCAACATGGGAGAAAAACCATTTCACATCACATTTGTGGGTCTTGGTCTTCAACACATCCACTACAATTTTGAGCTGTCTGTGTTTGCTACAAGAGGAGATAACACAAAGTATGCGCTTTTGTTGTTTTCATTGCTTTCAATGCATTTTGGCCTTAAACGTGCATTTGCTGTTTTCTCTTAAACGCAACATGGGAGAAAAACCATTTCACATCACATTTGTTGGTCTTGGTCTTCAACACATCCAGTGAAATTTTGAGCTGTCTGTGTTTGCTACAAGAGGAGATAACACAAAGTATGCGCTTTTGTTGGTTCCATTGCTTTCAATGCATTTTGGCCTAAAACGAGCAATTGCTGTTTTCTCTTAAACGCAACATGGGAGAAAAACCATTTCACATCACATTTGTGGGTCTTGGTCTTCAACACATCCAGTGAAATTTTGAGCTGTCTGTGTTTGCTACAAGAGGAGATAACACAAAGTATGCGCTTTTGTTGTTTCCATTGCTTTCAATGCATTTTGGCCTAAAACGAGCAATTGCTGTTTTCTCTTAAACGCAACATGGGAGAAAAACCATTTCACATCACATTTGTTGGTCTTGGTCTTCAACACATCCAGTGAAATTTTGAGCTGTCTGTGTTTGCTACAAGAGGAGATAACACAAAGTATGCGCTTTTGTTGTTTCCATTGCTTTCAATGCATTTTGGCCTAAAACGTGCATTTGCTGTTTTCTCTTAAACGCAACATGGGAGAAAAACCATTTCTAATCACATTTGTTGGTCTTGGTCTTCAACACATCCAGTGAAATTTTGAGCTGCCTGTGTTTGCTACAAGAGGAGATAACACAAGGTATGCGCTTTTGTTGTTTCCATTGCTTTCAATGCATTTTGGCCTAAAACGAGCAATTGCTGTTTTCTCTTAAACGCAACATGGGAGAAAAACCATTTCACATCACATTTGTGGGTATTGGTCTTCAACACATCCAGTGAAATTTTGAGCTGTCTGTGTTTGCTACAAGAGGAGATAACACAAAGTATGCGCTTTTGTTGTTTCCATTGCTTTCAAAGCATTTTGGCCTAAAACGTGCATTTGCTGTTTTCTCTTAAACGCAACATGGGAGAAAAACCATTTCACATCACATTTGTTGGTCTTGGTCTTCAACACATCCAGTGAAATTTTGAGCTGCCTGTGTTTGCTACAAGAGGTGATAACACAAAGTATGCGCTTTTGTTGTTTCCATTGCTTTCAATGCATTTTGGCCTAAAACGTGCATTTGCTGTTTTCTCTTAAACGCAACATGGGAGAAAAACCATTTCACATCACATTTGTGGGTCTTGGTCTTCAACACATCCAGTGAAATTTTGAGCTGCCTGTGTTTGCTACAAGAGGAGATAACACAAAGTATGCGCTTTTGTTGTTTCCATTGCTTTCAATGCATTTTGGCCTAAAACGTGCATTTGCTGTTTTCTCTTAAACGCAACATGGGAGAAAAACCATTTCTAATCACATTTGTTGGTCTTGGTCTTCAACACATCCAGTGAAATTTTGAGCTGCCTGTGTTTGCTACAAGAGGAGATAACACAAAGTATGCGCTTTTGTTGTTTCCATTGCTTTCAATGCATTTTGGCCTAAAACGAGCAATTGCTGTTTTCTCTTAAACGCAACATGGGAGAAAAACCATTTCACATCACATTTGTGGGTATTGGTCTTCAACACATCCAGTGAAATTTTGAGCTGTCTGTGTTTGCTACAAGAGGAGATAACACAAAGTATGCGCTTTTGTTGTTTCCATTGCTTTCAAAGCATTTTGGCCTAAAACGTGCATTTGCTGTTTTCTCTTAAACGCAACATGGGAGAAAAACCATTTCACATCACATTTGTTGGTCTTGGTCTTCAACACATCCAGTGAAATTTTGAGCTGCCTGTGTTTGCTACAAGAGGAGATAACACAAAGTATGCGCTTTTGTTGTTTCCATTGCTTTCAATGCATTTTGGCCTAAAACGTGCATTTGCTGTTTTCTCTTAAACGCAACATGGGAGAAAAACCATTTCACATCACATTTGTGGGTCTTGGTCTTCAACACATCCAGTGAAATTTTGAGCTGCCTGTGTTTGCTACAAGAGGAGATAACACAAAGTATGCGCTTTTGTTGTTTCCATTGCTTTCAATGCATTTTGGCCTAAAACGTGCATTTGCTGTTTTCTCTTAAATGCAACATGGGAGAAAAACCATTTCACATCACATTTGTGGGTCTTGGTCTTCAACACATCCAGTGAAATTTTGAGCTGCCTGTGTTTGCTACAAGAGGAGATAAAACAAAGTATGCGCTTTTGTTGTTTCCATTGCTTTCAATGCATTTTGGCCTAAAACGTGCATTTGCTGTTTTCTCTTAAACGCAACATGGGAGAAAAAACATTTCACATCACATTTGTTGGTCTTGGTCTTCAACACATCCAGTGAAATTTTGAGCTGCCTGTGTTTGCTACAAGAGGAGATAAAACAAAGTATGCGCTTTTGTTGTTTCCATTGCTTTCAATGCATTTTGGCCTAAAACGTGCATTTGCTGTTTTCTCTTAAACGCAACATGGGAGAAAAACCATTTCACATCACATTTGTTGGTCTTGGTCTTCAACACATCCAGTGAAATTTTGAGCTGCCTGTGTTTGCTACAAGAGGAGATAACACAAAGTATGCGCTTTTGTTGTTTCCATTGTTTTCAATGCATTTTGACCTAAAACGTGCATTTGCTGTTTTCTCTTAAATGCAACATGGGAGAAAAACCATTTCACATCACATTTGTTGGTCTTGGTCTTCAACACATCCAGTGAAATTTTGAGCTGCCTGTGTTTGCTACAAGAGGAGATATCACAAAGTATGCGCTTTTGTTGTTCCATTGCTTTCAATGCATTTTAGCCTAAAACGAGCAATTGCTGTTTTCTCTTAAACGCAACATGGGAGAAAAACCATTTCACATCACATTTGTGGGTCTTGGTCTTCAAGACATCCAGTGAAATTTTGAGCTGTCTGTGTTTGCTACAAGAGGAGATAACACAACGTATGCACTTTTGTTGTTTCCATTGCTTTCAATGCATTTTGGCCTAAAACGTGCATTTGCTGTTTTCTCTTAAACGCAACATGGGAGAAAAACCATTTCACATCACATTTGTTGGTCTTGGTCTTCAACACATCCAGTGAAATTTTGAGCTGCCTGTGTTTGCTACAAGAGGAGATATCACAAAGTATGCGCTTTTGTTGTTCCATTGCTTTCAATGCATTTTGGCCTAAAACGAGCAATTGCTGTTTTCTCTTAAACGCAACATGGGAGAAAAACCATTTCACATCACATTTGTGGGTCTTGGTCTTCAAGACATCCAGTGAAATTTTGAGCTGTCTGTGTTTGCTACAAGAGGAGATAACACAACGTATGCACTTTTGTTGTTTCCATTGCTTTCAATGCATTTTGGCCTAAAACGTGCATTTGCTGTTTTCTCTTAAACGCAACATGGGAGAAAAACCATTTCACATCACATTTGTTGGTCTTGGTCTTCAACACATCCAGTGAAATTTTGAGCTGCCTGTGTTTGCTACAAGAGGAGATAACACAAAGTATGCGCTTTTGTTGTTTCCATTGCTTTCAATGCATTTTGGCCTAAAACGTGCAATTGCTGTTTTCTCTTAAACGCAACATGGGAGAAAAACCATTTCACATCACATTTGTGGGTCTTGGTCTTCAACACATCCAGTGAAATTTTGAGCTGTCTGTGTTTGCTACAAGAGGAGATAACACAAAGTATGCGCTTTTGTTGGTTCCATTGCTTTCAATGCATTTTTGCCTAAAACGAGCAATTGCTGTTTTCTCTTAAACGCAACATGGGAGAAAAACCATTTCACATCACATTTGTGGGTCTTGGTCTTCAAGACATCCAGTGAAATTTTGAGCTGTCTGTGTTTGCTACAAGAGGAGATAACACAACGTATGCACTTTTGTTGTTTGCATTGCTTTCAATGCATTTTGGCCTAAAACGTGCATTTGCTGTTTTCTCTTAAACGCAACATGGGAGAAAAACCATTTCACATCACATTTGTGGGTCTTGGTCTTCAACACATCCAGTGAAACTTTGAGCTACCTGTGTTTGCTACAAGAGGAGATAACTCAAAGTATGCGCTTTTGTTGTTTCCATTGCTTTCAATGCATTTTGGCCTAAAACGAGCAATTGCTGTTTTCTCTTAAACGCAACATGGGAGAAAAACCATTTCACATCACATTTGTGGGTATTGGTCTTCAACACATCCAGTGAAATTTTGAGCTGTCTGTGTTTGCTACAAGAGGAGATAACACAACGTATGCACTTTTGTTGTTTCCATTGCTTTCAATGCATTTTGGCCTAAAACGTGCATTTGCTGTTTTCTCTTAAACGCAACATGGGAGAAAAACCATTTCACATCACATTTGTTGGTCTTGGTCTTCAACACATCCAGTGAAATTTTGAGCTGCCTGTGTTTGCTACAAGAGGAGATAACACAAAGTATGCGCTTTTGTTGTTTCCATTGCTTTCAATGCATTTTGGCCTAAAACGTGCAATTGCTGTTTTCTCTTAAACGCAACATGGGAGAAAAACCATTTCACATCACATTTGTGGGTCTTGGTCTTCAACACATCCAGTGAAATTTTGAGCTGTCTGTGTTTGCTACAAGAGGAGATAACACAAAGTATGCGCTTTTGTTGGTTCCATTGCTTTCAATGCATTTTTGCCTAAAACGAGCAATTGCTGTTTTCTCTTAAACGCAACATGGGAGAAAAACCATTTCACATCACATTTGTGGGTCTTGGTCTTCAAGACATCCAGTGAAATTTTGAGCTGTCTGTGTTTGCTACAAGAGGAGATAACACAACGTATGCACTTTTGTTGTTTCCATTGCTTTCAATGCATTTTGGCCTAAAACGTGCATTTGCTGTTTTCTCTTAAACGCAACATGGGAGAAAAACCATTTCACATCACATTTGTGGGTCTTGGTCTTCAACACATCCAGTGAAATTTTGAGCTACCTGTGTTTGCTACAAGAGGAGATAACACAAAGTATGCGCTTTTGTTGTTTCCATTGCTTTCAATGCATTTTGGCCTAAAACGAGCAATTGCTGTTTTCTCTTAAACGCAACATGGGAGAAAAACCATTTCACATCACATTTGTGGGTATTGGTCTTCAACACATCCAGTGAAATTTTGAGCTGTCTGTGTTTGCTACAAGAGGAGATAACACAAAGTATGCGCTTTTGTTGTTTCCATTGCTTTCAATGCATTTTGGCCTAAAACGTGCAATTGCTGTTTTCTCTTAAACGCAACATGGGAGAAAAACCATTTCACATCACATTTGTGGGTCTTGGTCTTCAACACATCCAGTGAAATTTTGAGCTGTCTGTGTTTGCTACAAGAGGAGAAAACACAAAGTATGCGCTTTTGTTGGTTCCATTGCTTTCAATGCATTTTTGCCTAAAACGAGCAATTGCTGTTTTCTCTTAAACGCAACATGGGAGAAAAACCATTTCACATCACATTTGTGGGTCTTGGTCTTCAAGACATCCAGTGAAATTTTGAGCTGTCTGTGTTTGCTACAAGAGGAGATAACACAACGTATGCACTTTTGTTGTTTGCATTGCTTTCAATGCATTTTGGCCTAAAACGTGCATTTGCTGTTTTCTCTTAAACGCAACATGGGAGAAAAACCATTTCACATCACATTTGTGGGTCTTGGTCTTCAACACATCCAGTGAAACTTTGAGCTACCTGTGTTTGCTACAAGAGGAGATAACTCAAAGTATGCGCTTTTGTTGTTTCCATTGCTTTCAATGCATTTTGGCCTAAAACGAGCAATTGCTGTTTTCTCTTAAACGCAACATGGGAGAAAAACCATTTCACATCACATTTGTGGGAATTGGTCTTCAACACATCCAGTGAAATTTTGAGCTGTCTGTGTTTGCTACAAGAGGAGATAACACAACGTATGCACTTTTGTTGTTTCCATTGCTTTCAATGCATTTTGGCCTAAAACGTGCATTTGCTGTTTTCTCTTAAACGCAACATGGGAGAAAAACCATTTCACATCACATTTGTTGGTCTTGGTCTTCAACACATCCAGTGAAATTTTGAGCTGCCTGTGTTTGCTACAAGAGGAGATAACACAAAGTATGCGCTTTTGTTGTTTCCATTGCTTTCAATGCATTTTGGCCTAAAACGTGCAATTGCTGTTTTCTCTTAAACGCAACATGGGAGAAAAACCATTTCACATCACATTTGTGGGTCTTGGTCTTCAACACATCCAGTGAAATTTTGAGCTGTCTGTGTTTGCTACAAGAGGAGATAACACAAAGTATGCGCTTTTGTTGGTTCCATTGCTTTCAATGCATTTTTGCCTAAAACGAGCAATTGCTGTTTTCTCTTAAACGCAACATGGGAGAAAAACCATTTCACATCACATTTGTGGGTCTTGGTCTTCAAGACATCCAGTGAAATTTTGAGCTGTCTGTGTTTGCTACAAGAGGAGATAACACAACGTATGCACTTTTGTTGTTTCCATTGCTTTCAATGCATTTTGGCCTAAAACGTGCATTTGCTGTTTTCTCTTAAACGCAACATGGGAGAAAAACCATTTCACATCACATTTGTGGGTCTTGGTCTTCAACACATCCAGTGAAATTTTGAGCTACCTGTGTTTGCTACAAGAGGAGATAACACAAAGTATGCGCTTTTGTTGTTTCCATTGCTTTCAATGCATTTTGGCCTAAAACGAGCAATTGCTGTTTTCTCTTAAACGCAACATGGGAGAAAAACCATTTCACATCACATTTGTGGGTATTGGTCTTCAACACATCCAGTGAAATTTTGAGCTGTCTGTGTTTGCTACAAGAGGAGATAACACAAAGTATGCGCTTTTGTTGTTTCCATTGCTTTCAATGCATTTTGGCCTAAAACGTGCAATTGCTGTTTTCTCTTAAACGCAACATGGGAGAAAAACCATTTCACATCACATTTGTGGGTCTTGGTCTTTAACACATCCAGTGAAATTTTGAGCTGTCTGTGTTTGCTACAAGAGGAGATAACACAAAGTATGCGCTTTTGTTGTTTTCATTGCTTTCAATGCATTTTGGCCTAAAACGTGCATTTGCTGTTTTCTCTTAAACGCAACATGGGAGAAAAACCATTTCACATCACATTTGTTGGTCTTGGTCTTCAACACATCCAGTGAAATTTTGAGCTGTCTGTGTTTGCTACAAGAGGAGATAACACAAAGTATGCGCTTTTGTTGTTTCCATTGCTTTCAATGCATTTTGGCCTAAAACGTGCATTTGCTGTTTTCTCTTAAACGCAACATGGGAGAAAAACCATTTCTAATCACATTTGTTGGTCTTGGTCTTCAACACATCCAGTGAAATTTTGAGCTGCCTGTGTTTGCTACAAGAGGAGATAACACAAAGTATGCGCTTTTGTTGTTTCCATTGCTTTCAATGCATTTTGGCCTAAAACGAGCAATTGCTGTTTTCTCTTAAACGCAACATGGGAGAAAAACCATTTCACATCACATTTGTGGGTATTGGTCTTCAACACATCCAGTGAAATTTTGAGCTGTCTGTGTTTGCTACAAGAGGAGATAACACAAAGTATGCGCTTTTGTTGTTTCCATTGCTTTCAAAGCATTTTGGCCTAAAACGTGCATTTGCTGTTTTCTCTTAAACGCAACATGGGAGAAAAACCATTTCACATCACATTTGTTGGTCTTGGTCTTCAACACATCCAGTGAAATTTTGAGCTGCCTGTGTTTGCTACAAGAGGAGATAACACAAAGTATGCGCTTTTGTTGTTTCCATTGCTTTCAATGCATTTTTGCCTAAAACGAGCAATTGCTGTTTTCTCTTAAACGCAACATGGGAGAAAAACCATTTCACATCACATTTGTGGGTCTTGGTCTTCAAGACATCCAGTGAAATTTTGAGCTGTCTGTGTTTGCTACAAGAGGAGATAACACAACGTATGCACTTTTGTTGTTTCCATTGCTTTCAATGCATTTTGGCCTAAAACGTGCATTTGCTGTTTTCTCTTAAACGCAACATGGGAGAAAAACCATTTCACATCACATTTGTGGGTCTTGGTCTTCAACACATCCAGTGAAATTTTGAGCTACCTGTGTTTGCTACAAGAGGAGATAACACAAAGTATGCGCTTTTGTTGTTTCCATTGCTTTCAATGCATTTTGGCCTAAAACGAGCAATTGCTGTTTTCTCTTAAACGCAACATGGGAGAAAAACCATTTCACATCACATTTGTGGGTATTGGTCTTCAACACATCCAGTGAAATTTTGAGCTGTCTGTGTTTGCTACAAGAGGAGATAACACAAAGTATGCGCTTTTGTTGTTTCCATTGCTTTCAATGCATTTTGGCCTAAAACGTGCAATTGCTGTTTTCTCTTAAACGCAACATGGGAGAAAAACCATTTCACATCACATTTGTGGGTCTTGGTCTTTAACACATCCAGTGAAATTTTGAGCTGTCTGTGTTTGCTACAAGAGGAGATAACACAAAGTATGCGCTTTTGTTGTTTTCATTGCTTTCAATGCATTTTGGCCTAAAACGTGCATTTGCTGTTTTCTCTTAAACGCAACATGGGAGAAAAACCATTTCACATCACATTTGTTGGTCTTGGTCTTCAACACATCCAGTGAAATTTTGAGCTGTCTGTGTTTGCTACAAGAGGAGATAACACAAAGTATGCGCTTTTGTTGTTTCCATTGCTTTCAATGCATTTTGGCCTAAAACGTGCATTTGCTGTTTTCTCTTAAACGCAACATGGGAGAAAAACCATTTCTAATCACATTTGTTGGTCTTGGTCTTCAACACATCCAGTGAAATTTTGAGCTGTCTGTGTTTGCTACAAGAGGAGATAACACAAAGTATGCGCTTTTGTTGTTTCCATTGCTTTCAAAGCATTTTGGCCTAAAACGTGCATTTGCTGTTTTCTCTTAAACGCAACATGGGAGAAAAACCATTTCACATCACATTTGTTGGTCTTGGTCTTCAACACATCCAGTGAAATTTTGAGCTGCCTGTGTTTGCTACAAGAGGAAATAACACAAAGTATGCGCTTTTGTTGTTTCCATTGCTTTCAATGCATTTTTGCCTAAAACGAGCAATTGCTGTTTTCTCTTAAACGCAACATGGGAGAAAAACCATTTCACATCACATTTGTGGGTCTTGGTCTTCAAGACATCCAGTGAAATTTTGAGCTGTCTATGTTTGCTACAAGAGGAGATAACACAACGTATGCACTTTTGTTGTTTCCATTGCTTTCAATGCATTTTGGCCTAAAACGTGCATTTGCTGTTTTCTCTTAAACGCAACATGGGAGAAAAACCATTTCACATCACATTTGTGGGTCTTGGTCTTCAACACATCCAGTGAAATTTTGAGCTACCTGTGTTTGCTACAAGAGGAGATAACACAAAGTATGCGCTTTTGTTGTTTCCATTGCTTTCAATGCATTTTGGCCTAAAACGAGCAATTGCTGTTTTCTCTTAAACGCAACATGGGAGAAAAACCATTTCACATCACATTTGTGGGTATTGGTCTTCAACACATCCAGTGAAATTTTGAGCTGTCTGTGTTTGCTACAAGAGGAGATAACACAAAGTATGCGCTTTTGTTGTTTCCATTGCTTTCAATGCATTTTGGCCTAAAACGTGCAATTGCTGTTTTCTCTTAAACGCAACATGGGAGAAAAACCATTTCACATCACATTTGTGGGTCTTGGTCTTTAACACATCCAGTGAAATTTTGAGCTGTCTGTGTTTGCTACAAGAGGAGATAACACAAAGTATGCGCTTTTGTTGTTTTCATTGCTTTCAATGCATTTTGGCCTAAAACGTGCATTTGCTGTTTTCTCTTAAACGCAACATGGGAGAAAAACCATTTCACATCACATTTGTTGGTCTTGGTCTTCAACACATCCAGTGAAATTTTGAGCTGTCTGTGTTTGCTACAAGAGGAGATAACACAAAGTATGCGCTTTTGTTGTTTCCATTGCTTTCAATGCATTTTGGCCTAAAACGTGCATTTGCTGTTTTCTCTTAAACGCAACATGGGAGAAAAACCATTTCTAATCACATTTGTTGGTCTTGGTCTTCAACACATCCAGTGAAATTTTGAGCTGCCTGTGTTTGCTACAAGAGGAGATAACACAAAGTATGCGCTTTTGTTGTTTCCATTGCTTTCAATGCATTTTGGCCTAAAACGAGCAATTGCTGTTTTCTCTTAAACGCAACATGGGAGAAAAACCATTTCACATCACATTTGTGGGTATTGGTCTTCAACACATCCAGTGAAATTTTGAGCTGTCTGTGTTTGCTACAAGAGGAGATAACACAAAGTATGCGCTTTTGTTGTTTCCATTGCTTTCAAAGCATTTTGGCCTAAAACGTGCATTTGCTGTTTTCTCTTAAACGCAACATGGGAGAAAAACCATTTCACATCACATTTGTTGGTCTTGGTCTTCAACACATCCAGTGAAATTTTGAGCTGCCTGTGTTTGCTACAAGAGGAGATAACACAAAGTATGCGCTTTTGTTGTTTCCATTGCTTTCAATGCATTTTGGCCTAAAACGTGCATTTGATGTTTTCTCTTAAACGCAACATGGGAGAAAAACCATTTCACATCACATTTGTGGGTCTTGGTCTTCAACACATCCAGTGAAATTTTGAGCTGCCTGTGTTTGCTACAAGAGGAGATAACACAAAGTATGCGCTTTTGTTGTTTCCATTGCTTTCAATGCATTTTGGCCTAAAACGTGCATTTGCTGTTTTCTCTTAAACGCAACATGGGAGAAAAACCATTTCTAATCACATTTGTTGGTCTTGGTCTTCAACACATCCAGTGAAATTTTGAGCTGCCTGTGTTTGCTACAAGAGGAGATAACACAAAGTATGCGCTTTTGTTGTTTCCATTGCTTTCAATGCATTTTGGCCTAAAACGAGCAATTGCTGTTTTCTCTTAAACGCAACATGGGAGAAAAACCATTTCACATCACATTTGTGGGTATTGGTCTTCAACACATCCAGTGAAATTTTGAGCTGTCTGTGTTTGCTACAAGAGGAGATAACACAAAGTATGCGCTTTTGTTGTTTCCATTGCTTTCAAAGCATTTTGGCCTAAAACGTGCATTTGCTGTTTTCTCTTAAATGCAACATGGGAGAAAAACCATTTCACATCACATTTGTTGGTCTTGGTCTTCAACACATCCAGTGAAATTTTGAGCTGCCTGTGTTTGCTACAAGAGGAGATAACACAAAGTATGCGCTTTTGTTGTTTCCATTGCTTTCAATGCATTTTGGCCTAAAACGTGCATTTGCTGTTTTCTCTTAAATGCAACATGGGAGAAAAACCATTTCACATCACATTTGTGGGTCTTGGTCTTCAACACATCCTGTGAAATTTTGAGCTGCCTGTGTTTGCTACAAGAGGAGATAAAACAAAGTATGCGCTTTTGTTGTTTCCATTGCTTTCAATGCATTTTGGCCTAAAACGTGCATTTGCTGTTTTCTCTTAAACGCAACATGGGAGAAAAACCATTTCACATCACATTTGTTGGTCTTGGTCTTCAACACATCCAGTGAAATTTTGAGCTGCCTGTGTTTGCTACAAGAGGAGATATCACAAAGTATGCGCTTTTGTTGTTCCATTGCTTTCAATGCATTTTGGCCTAAAACGAGCAATTGCTGTTTTCTCTTAAACGCAACATGGGAGAAAAACCATTTCACATCACATTTGTGGGTCTTGGTCTTCAACACATCCAGTGAAATTTTGAGCTGTCTGTGTTTGCTACAAGAGGAGATAACACAAAGTATGCGCTTTTGTTGGTTCCATTGCTTTCAATGCATTTTTGCCTAAAACGAGCAATTGCTGTTTTCTCTTAAACGCAACATGGGAGAAAAACCATTTCACATCACATTTGTGGGTCTTGGTCTTCAAGACATCCAGTGAAATTTTGAGCTGTCTGTGTTTGCTACAAGAGGAGATAACACAACGTATGCACTTTTGTTGTTTCCATTGCTTTCAATGCATTTTGGCCTAAAACGTGCATTTGCTGTTTTCTCTTAAACGCAACATGGGAGAAAAACCATTTCACATCACATTTGTGGGTCTTGGTCTTCAACACATCCAGTGAAATTTTGAGCTACCTGTGTTTGCTACAAGAGGAGATAACACAAAGTATGCGCTTTTGTTGTTTCCATTGCTTTCAATGCATTTTGGCCTAAAACGAGCAATTGCTGTTTTCTCTTAAACGCAACATGGGAGAAAAACCATTTCACATCACATTTGTGGGTATTGGTCTTCAACACATCCAGTGAAATTTTGAGCTGTCTGTGTTTGCTACAAGAGGAGATAACACAAAGTATGCGCTTTTGTTGTTTCCATTGCTTTCAATGCATTTTGGCCTAAAACGTGCAATTGCTGTTTTCTCTTAAACGCAACATGGGAGAAAAACCATTTCACATCACATTTGTGGGTCTTGGTCTTTAACACATCCAGTGAAATTTTGAGCTGTCTGTGTTTGCTACAAGAGGAGATAACACAAAGTATGCGCTTTTGTTGTTTTCATTGCTTTCAATGCATTTTGGCCTAAAACGTGCATTTGCTGTTTTCTCTTAAACGCAACATGGGAGAAAAACCATTTCACATCACATTTGTTGGTCTTGGTCTTCAACACATCCAGTGAAATTTTGAGCTGTCTGTGTTTGCTACAAGAGGAGATAACACAAAGTATGCGCTTTTGTTGTTTCCATTGCTTTCAATGCATTTTGGCCTAAAACGTGCATTTGCTGTTTTCTCTTAAACGCAACATGGGAGAAAAACCATTTCTAATCACATTTGTTGGTCTTGGTCTTCAACACATCCAGTGAAATTTTGAGCTGCCTGTGTTTGCTACAAGAGGAGATAACACAAAGTATGCGCTTTTGTTGTTTCCATTGCTTTCAATGCATTTTGGCCTAAAACGAGCAATTGCTGTTTTCTCTTAAACGCAACATGGGAGAAAAACCATTTCACATCACATTTGTGGGTATTGGTCTTCAACACATCCAGTGAAATTTTGAGCTGTCTGTGTTTGCTACAAGAGGAGATAACACAAAGTATGCGCTTTTGTTGTTTCCATTGCTTTCAAAGCATTTTGGCCTAAAACGTGCATTTGCTGTTTTCTCTTAAACGCAACATGGGAGAAAAACCATTTCACATCACATTTGTTGGTCTTGGTCTTCAACACATCCAGTGAAATTTTGAGCTGCCTGTGTTTGCTACAAGAGGAGATAACACAAAGTATGCGCTTTTGTTGTTTCCATTGCTTTCAATGCATTTTTGCCTAAAACGAGCAATTGCTGTTTTCTCTTAAACGCAACATGGGAGAAAAACCATTTCACATCACATTTGTGGGTCTTGGTCTTCAAGACATCCAGTGAAATTTTGAGCTGTCTGTGTTTGCTACAAGAGGAGATAACACAACGTATGCACTTTTGTTGTTTCCATTGCTTTCAATGCATTTTGGCCTAAAACGTGCATTTGCTGTTTTCTCTTAAACGCAACATGGGAGAAAAACCATTTCACATCACATTTGTGGGTCTTGGTCTTCAACACATCCAGTGAAATTTTGAGCTACCTGTGTTTGCTACAAGAGGAGATAACACAAAGTATGCGCTTTTGTTGTTTCCATTGCTTTCAATGCATTTTGGCCTAAAACGAGCAATTGCTGTTTTCTCTTAAACGCAACATGGGAGAAAAACCATTTCACATCACATTTGTGGGTATTGGTCTTCAACACATCCAGTGAAATTTTGAGCTGTCTGTGTTTGCTACAAGAGGAGATAACACAAAGTATGCGCTTTTGTTGTTTCCATTGCTTTCAATGCATTTTGGCCTAAAACGTGCAATTGCTGTTTTCTCTTAAACGCAACATGGGAGAAAAACCATTTCACATCACATTTGTGGGTCTTGGTCTTTAACACATCCAGTGAAATTTTGAGCTGTCTGTGTTTGCTACAAGAGGAGATAACACAAAGTATGCGCTTTTGTTGTTTTCATTGCTTTCAATGCATTTTGGCCTAAAACGTGCATTTGCTGTTTTCTCTTAAACGCAACATGGGAGAAAAACCATTTCACATCACATTTGTTGGTCTTGGTCTTCAACACATCCAGTGAAATTTTGAGCTGTCTGTGTTTGCTACAAGAGGAGATAACACAAAGTATGCGCTTTTGTTGTTTCCATTGCTTTCAATGCATTTTGGCCTAAAACGTGCATTTGCTGTTTTCTCTTAAACGCAACATGGGAGAAAAACCATTTCTAATCACATTTGTTGGTCTTGGTCTTCAACACATCCAGTGAAATTTTGAGCTGTCTGTGTTTGCTACAAGAGGAGATAACACAAAGTATGCGCTTTTGTTGTTTCCATTGCTTTCAAAGCATTTTGGCCTAAAACGTGCATTTGCTGTTTTCTCTTAAACGCAACATGGGAGAAAAACCATTTCACATCACATTTGTTGGTCTTGGTCTTCAACACATCCAGTGAAATTTTGAGCTGCCTGTGTTTGCTACAAGAGGAAATAACACAAAGTATGCGCTTTTGTTGTTTCCATTGCTTTCAATGCATTTTTGCCTAAAACGAGCAATTGCTGTTTTCTCTTAAACGCAACATGGGAGAAAAACCATTTCACATCACATTTGTGGGTCTTGGTCTTCAAGACATCCAGTGAAATTTTGAGCTGTCTATGTTTGCTACAAGAGGAGATAACACAACGTATGCACTTTTGTTGTTTCCATTGCTTTCAATGCATTTTGGCCTAAAACGTGCATTTGCTGTTTTCTCTTAAACGCAACATGGGAGAAAAACCATTTCACATCACATTTGTGGGTCTTGGTCTTCAACACATCCAGTGAAATTTTGAGCTACCTGTGTTTGCTACAAGAGGAGATAACACAAAGTATGCGCTTTTGTTGTTTCCATTGCTTTCAATGCATTTTGGCCTAAAACGAGCAATTGCTGTTTTCTCTTAAACGCAACATGGGAGAAAAACCATTTCACATCACATTTGTGGGTATTGGTCTTCAACACATCCAGTGAAATTTTGAGCTGTCTGTGTTTGCTACAAGAGGAGATAACACAAAGTATGCGCTTTTGTTGTTTCCATTGCTTTCAATGCATTTTGGCCTAAAACGTGCAATTGCTGTTTTCTCTTAAACGCAACATGGGAGAAAAACCATTTCACATCACATTTGTGGGTCTTGGTCTTTAACACATCCAGTGAAATTTTGAGCTGTCTGTGTTTGCTACAAGAGGAGATAACACAAAGTATGCGCTTTTGTTGTTTTCATTGCTTTCAATGCATTTTGGCCTAAAACGTGCATTTGCTGTTTTCTCTTAAACGCAACATGGGAGAAAAACCATTTCACATCACATTTGTTGGTCTTGGTCTTCAACACATCCAGTGAAATTTTGAGCTGTCTGTGTTTGCTACAAGAGGAGATAACACAAAGTATGCGCTTTTGTTGTTTCCATTGCTTTCAATGCATTTTGGCCTAAAACGTGCATTTGCTGTTTTCTCTTAAACGCAACATGGGAGAAAAACCATTTCTAATCACATTTGTTGGTCTTGGTCTTCAACACATCCAGTGAAATTTTGAGCTGCCTGTGTTTGCTACAAGAGGAGATAACACAAAGTATGCGCTTTTGTTGTTTCCATTGCTTTCAATGCATTTTGGCCTAAAACGAGCAATTGCTGTTTTCTCTTAAACGCAACATGGGAGAAAAACCATTTCACATCACATTTGTGGGTATTGGTCTTCAACACATCCAGTGAAATTTTGAGCTGTCTGTGTTTGCTACAAGAGGAGATAACACAAAGTATGCGCTTTTGTTGTTTCCATTGCTTTCAAAGCATTTTGGCCTAAAACGTGCATTTGCTGTTTTCTCTTAAACGCAACATGGGAGAAAAACCATTTCACATCACATTTGTTGGTCTTGGTCTTCAACACATCCAGTGAAATTTTGAGCTGCCTGTGTTTGCTACAAGAGGAGATAACACAAAGTATGCGCTTTTGTTGTTTCCATTGCTTTCAATGCATTTTGGCCTAAAACGTGCATTTGATGTTTTCTCTTAAACGCAACATGGGAGAAAAACCATTTCACATCACATTTGTGGGTCTTGGTCTTCAACACATCCAGTGAAATTTTGAGCTGCCTGTGTTTGCTACAAGAGGAGATAACACAAAGTATGCGCTTTTGTTGTTTCCATTGCTTTCAATGCATTTTGGCCTAAAACGTGCATTTGCTGTTTTCTCTTAAACGCAACATGGGAGAAAAACCATTTCTAATCACATTTGTTGGTCTTGGTCTTCAACACATCCAGTGAAATTTTGAGCTGCCTGTGTTTGCTACAAGAGGAGATAACACAAAGTATGCGCTTTTGTTGTTTCCATTGCTTTCAATGCATTTTGGCCTAAAACGAGCAATTGCTGTTTTCTCTTAAACGCAACATGGGAGAAAAACCATTTCACATCACATTTGTGGGTATTGGTCTTCAACACATCCAGTGAAATTTTGAGCTGTCTGTGTTTGCTACAAGAGGAGATAACACAAAGTATGCGCTTTTGTTGTTTCCATTGCTTTCAAAGCATTTTGGCCTAAAACGTGCATTTGCTGTTTTCTCTTAAATGCAACATGGGAGAAAAACCATTTCACATCACATTTGTTGGTCTTGGTCTTCAACACATCCAGTGAAATTTTGAGCTGCCTGTGTTTGCTACAAGAGGAGATAACACAAAGTATGCGCTTTTGTTGTTTCCATTGCTTTCAATGCATTTTGGCCTAAAACGTGCATTTGCTGTTTTCTCTTAAATGCAACATGGGAGAAAAACCATTTCACATCACATTTGTGGGTCTTGGTCTTCAACACATCCTGTGAAATTTTGAGCTGCCTGTGTTTGCTACAAGAGGAGATAAAACAAAGTATGCGCTTTTGTTGTTTCCATTGCTTTCAATGCATTTTGGCCTAAAACATGCATTTGCTGTTTTCTCTTAAACGCAACATGGGAGAAAAACCATTTCACATCACATTTGTTGGTCTTGGTCTTCAACACATCCAGTGAAATTTTGAGCTGCCTGTGTTTGCTACAAGAGGAGATATCACAAAGTATGCGCTTTTGTTGTTCCATTGCTTTCAATGCATTTTGGCCTAAAACGAGCAATTGCTGTTTTCTCTTAAACGCAACATGGGAGAAAAACCATTTCACATCACATTTGTGGGTCTTGGTCTTCAAGACATCCAGTGAAATTTTGAGCTGTCTGTGTTTGCTACAAGAGGAGATAACACAACGTATGCACTTTTGTTGTTTCCATTGCTTTCAATGCATTTTGGCCTAAAACGTGCATTTGCTGTTTTCTCTTAAATGCAACATGGGAGAAAAACCATTTCACATCACATTTGTTGGTCTTGGTCTTCAACACATCCAGTGAAATTTTGAGCTGCCTGTGTTTGCTACAAGAGGAGATAACACAAAGTATGCGCTTTTGTTGTTTCCATTGCTTTCAATGCATTTTGGCCTAAAACGTGCAATTGCTGTTTTCTCTTAAACGCAACATGGGAGAAAAACCATTTCACATCACATTTGTTGGTCTTGGTCTTCAACACATCCAGTGAAATTTTGAGCTGTCTGTGTTTGCTACAAGAGGAGATAACATAAAGTATGCGCTTTTGTTGTTTCCATTGCTTTCAATGCATTTTGGCCTAAAACGTGCATTTGCTGTTTTCTCTTAAACGCAACATGGGAGAAAAACCATTTCTAATCACATTTGTTGGTCTTGGTCTTCAACACATCCAGTGAAATTTTGAGCTGCCTGTGTTTGCTACAAGAGGAGATAACACAAAGAATGCGCTTTTGTTGTTTCCATTGCTTTCAATGCATTTTGGCCTAAAACGAGCAATTGCTGTTTTCTCTTAAACGCAACATGGTAGAAAAAACCATTTCACATCACATTTGTGGGTATTGGTCTTCAACACATCCAGTGAAATTTTGAGCTGTCTGTGTTTGCTACAAGAGGAAATAACACAAAGTATGCGCTTTTGTTGCTTCCATTGCTTTCAAAGCATTTTGGCCTAAAACGTGCATTTGCTGTTTTCTCTTAAACGCAACATGGGAGAAAAACCATTTCACATCACATTTGTTGGTCTTGGTCTTCAACACATCCAGTGAAATTTTGAGCTGCCTGTGTTTGCTACAAGAGGAGATAACACAAAGTATGCGCTTTTGTTGTTTCCATTGCTTTCAATGCATTTTGGCCTAAAACGTGCATTTGCTGTTTTCTCTTAAACGCAACATGGGAGAAAAACCATTTCACATCACATTTGTGGCTCTTGGTCTTCAACACATCCAGTGAAATTTTGAGCTGCCTGTGTTTGCTACAAGAGGAGATAACACAAAGTATGCGCTTTTGTTGTTTCCATTGCTTTCAATGCATTTTGGCCTAAAACGTGCATTTGCTGTTTTCTCTTAAATGCAACATGGGAGAAAAACCATTTCACATCACATTTGTGGGTCTTGGTCTTCAACACATCCTGTGAAATTTTGAGCTGCCTGTGTTTGCTACAAGAGGAGATAAAACAAAGTATGCACTTTTGTTGTTTCCATTGCTTTCAATGCATTTTGGCCTAAAACGTGCATTTGCTGTTTTCTCTTAAACGCAACATGGGAGAAAAACCATTTCACATCACATTTGTTGGTCTTGGTCTTCAACACATCCAGTGAAATTTTGAGCTGCCTGTGTTTGCTACAAGAGGAGATAACACAAAGTATGTGCTTTTGTTGTTTCCATTGCTTTCAATGCATTTTGGCCTAAAACGTGCATTTGCTGTTTTCTCTTAAACGCAACATGGGAGAAAAACCATTTCACATCACATTTGTTGGTCTTGGTCTTCAACACATCCAGTGAAATTTTGAGCTGCCTGTGTTTGCTACAAGAGGAGATATCACAAAGTATGCGCTTTTGTTGTTCCATTGCTTTCAATGCATTTTGGCCTAAAACGAGCAATTGCTGTTTTCTCTTAAACGCAACATGGGAGAAAAACCATTTCACATCACATTTGTGGGTCTTGGTCTTCAAGACATCCAGTGAAATTTTGAGCTGTCTGTGTTTGCTACAAGAGGAGATAACACAACGTATGCACTTTTGTTGTTTCCATTGCTTTCAATGCATTTTGGCCTAAAACGTGCATTTGCTGTTTTCTCTTAAATGCAACATGGGAGAAAAACAATTTCACATCACATTTGTTGGTCTTGGTCTTCAACACATCCAGTGAAATTTTGAGCTGCCTGTGTTTGCTACAAGAGGAGATAACACAAAGTATGCGCTTTTGTTGTTTCCATTGCTTTCAATGCATTTTGGCCTAAAACGTGCAATTGCTGTTTTCTCTTAAACGCAACATGGGAGAAAAATCATTTCACATCACATTTGTGGGTCTTGGTCTTCAAGACATCCAGTGAAATTTTGAGCTGTCTGTGTTTGCTACAAGAGGAGATAACACAAAGTATGCGCTTTTGTTGGTTCCATTGCTTTCAATGCATTTTTGCCTAAAACGAGCAATTGCTGTTTTCTCTTAAACGCAACATGGGAGAAAAACCATTTCACATCGCATTTGTGGGTCTTGGTCTTCAAGACATCCAGTGAAATTTTGAGCTGTCTGTGTTTGCTACAAGAGGAGATAACACAACGTATGCACTTTTGTTGTTTCCATTGCTTTCAATGCATTTTGGCCTAAAACGTGCATTTGCTGTTTTCTCTTAAACGCAACATGGGAGAAAAACCATTTCACATCACATTTGTTGGTCTTGGTCTTCAACACATCCTGTGAAATTTTGAGCTACCTGTGTTTGCTACAAGAGGAGATAACACAAAGTATGCGCTTTTGTTGTTTCCATTGCTTTCAATGCATTTTGGCCTAAAACGTGCAATTGCTGTTTTCTCTTAAACGCAACATGGGAGAAAAACCATTTCACATCACATTTGTGGGTCTTGGTCTTCAACACATCCAGTGAAATTTTGAGCTGTCTGTGTTTGCTACAAGAGGAGATAACACAAAGTATGTGCTTTTGTTGGTTCCATTGCTTTCAATGCATTTTTGCCTAAAACGAGCAATTGCTGTTTTCTCTTAAACGCAACATGGGAGAAAAACCATTTCACATCACATTTGTGGGTCTTGGTCTTCAACACATCCAGTGAAATTTTGAGCTGTCTGTGTTTGCTACAAGAGGAGATAACACAAAGTATGCGCTTTTGTTGTTTTCATTGCTTTCAATGCATTTTGGCCTAAAACGTGCATTTGCTGTTTTCTCTTAAACGCAACATGGAAGAAAAACCATTTCACATCACATTTGTTGGTCTTGGTCTTCAACACATCCAGTGAAATTTTGAGCTGTCTGTGTTTGCTACAAGAGGAGATAACACAAAGTATGCGCTTTTGTTGTTTCCATTGCTTTCAATGCATTTTGGCATAAAACGAGCAATTGCTGTTTTCTCTTAAACGCAACATGGGAGAAAAACCATTTCACATCACATTTGTGGGTCTTGGACTTCAACACATCCAGTGAAATTTTGAGCTGCCTGTGTTTGCTACAAGAGGAGATATCACAAAGTATGCGCTTTTGTTGTTCCATTGCTTTCAATGCATTTTGGCCTAAAACAAGCAATTGCTGTTTTCTCTTAAACGCAACATGGGAGAAAAACCATTTCACATCACATTTGTGGGTCTTGGTCTTCAAGACATCCAGTGAAATTTTGAGCTGTCTGTGTTTGCTACAAGACGAGATAACACAACGTATGCACTTTTGTTGTTTCCATTGCTTTCAATGCATTTTGGCCAAAAACGTGCATTTGCTGTTTTCTCTTAAACGCAACATGGGAGAAATACCATTTCACATCACATTTGTGGGTCTTGGTCTTCAACACATCCAGTGAAATTTTGAGCTGCCTGTGTTTGCTACAAGAAGAGATAACACAACGTATGCGCTTTTGTTGTTTCCATTGCTTTCAATGCATTTTGGCCTAAAACGTGCAATTGCTGTTTTCTCTTAAACGCAACATGGGAGAAAAAACATTTCACATCACATTTGTGGGTCTTGGTCTTCAACACATCCAGTGAAATTTTGAGCTGTCTGTGTTTGCTACAAGAGGAGATAACACAAAGTATGCGCTTTTGTTGTTTCCATTGCTTTCAAAGCATTTTGGCCTAAAACGTGCATTTGCTGTTTTCTCTTAAACGCAACATGGGAGAAAAACCATTTCACATCACATTTGTTGGACTTGGTCTTCAACACATCCAGTGAAATTTTGAGCTGCCTGTGTTTGCTACAAGAGGAGATAACACAAAGTATGCGCTTTTGTTGTTTCCATTGCTTTCAAAGCATTTTGGCCTAAAACGTGCATTTGCTGTTTTCTCTTAAACGCAACATGGGAGAAAAACCATTTCACATCACATTTGTGGGTCTTGGTCTTCAACACATCCAGTGAAATTTTGAGCTGCCTGTGTTTGCTACAAGAGGAGATAACACAAAGTATGCGCTTTTGTTGTTTCCATTGCTTTCAATGCATTTTGGCCTAAAACGTGCATTTGCTGTTTTCTCTTAAACGCAACATGGGAGAAAAACCATTTCACATCACATTTGTGGGTCTTGGTCTTCAACACATCCAGTGAAATTTTGAGCTGTCTGTGTTTGCTACAACAGGAGATAACACAACGTATGCGCTTTTGTTGTTTCCATTGCTTTCAATGCATTTTGGCCTAAAACGTGCATTTGCTGTTTTCTCTTAAACGCAACATGGGAGAAAAACCATTTCACATCACATTTGTTGGTCTTGGTCTTCAACACATCCAGTGAAATTTTGAGCTGCCTGTGTTTGCTACAAGAGGAGATAACACAAAGTATGCGCTTTTGTTGTTTCCATTGCTTTCAATGCATTTTGGCCTAAAACGTGCAATTGCTGTTTTCTCTTAAAAACAACATGGGAGAAAAACCATTTCACATCACATTTGTGGGTCTTGGTCTTCAACACATCCAGTGAAATTTTGAGCTGTCTGTGTTTGCTACAAGAGGAGATAACACAAAGTATGCGCTTTTGTTGGTTCCATTGCTTTCAATGCATTTTTGCCTAAAACGAGCAATTGCTGTATTCTCTTAAACGCAACATGGGAGAAAAACCATTTCACATCACATTTGTGGGTCTTGGTCTTCAACACATCCAGTACAATTTTGAGCTGTCTGTGTTTGCTACAAGAGGAGATAACACAAAGTATGCGCTTTTGTTGTTTTCATTGCTTTCAATGCATTTTGGCCTTAAATGTGCATTTGCTGTTTTCTCTTAAACGCAACATGGGAGAAAAACCATTTCACATCACATTTGTTGGTCTTGGTCTTCAACACATCCAGTGAAATTTTGAGCTGTCTGTGTTTGCTACAAGAGGAGATAACACAAAGTATGCGCTTTTGTTGTTTCCATTGCTTTCAATGCATTCTGGCCTAAAACGAGCAATTGCTGTTTTCTCTTAAACGCAACATGGGAGAAAAACCATTTCACATCACATTTGTGGGTATTGGTCTTCAACACATCCAGTGAAATTTTGAGCTGTCTGTGTTTGCTACAAGAGGAGATAACACAAAGTATGCGCTTTTGTTGGTTCCATTGCTTTCAATGCATTTTTGCCTAAAACGAGCAATTGCTGTATTCTCTTAAACGCAACATGGGAGAAAAACCATTTCACATCACATTTGTGGGTCTTGGTCTTCAACACATCCAGTACAATTTTGAGCTGTCTGTGTTTGCTACAAGAGGAGATAACACAAAGTATGCGCTTTTGTTGTTTTCATTGCTTTCAATGCATTTTGGCCTTAAATGTGCATTTGCTGTTTTCTCTTAAACGCAACATGGGAGAAAAACCATTTCACATCACATTTGTTGGTCTTGGTCTTCAACACATCCAGTGAAATTTTGAGCTGTCTGTGTTTGCTACAAGAGGAGATAACACAAAGTATGCGCTTTTGTTGTTTCCATTGCTTTCAATGCATTCTGGCCTAAAACGAGCAATTGCTGTTTTCTCTTAAACGCAACATGGGAGAAAAACCATTTCACATCACATTTGTGGGTATTGGTCTTCAACACATCCAGTGAAATTTTGAGCTGTCTGTGTTTGCTACAAGAGGAGATAACACAAAGTATGCGCTTTTGTTGTTTCCATTGCTTTCAATGCATTTTGGCCTAAAACGTGCATTTGCTGTTTTCTCTTAAACGCAACATGGGAGAAAAACCATTTCACATCACATTTGTGGGTCTTGGTCTTCAACACATCCAGTGAAATTTTGAGCTGTCTGTGTTTGCTACAAGAGGAGATAACACAAAGTATGCGCTTTTGTTGTTTTCATTGCTTTCAATGCATTTTGGCCTAAAACGTGCATTTGCTGTTTTCTCTTAAATGCAACATGGGAGAAAAACCATTTCACATCACATTTGTTGGTCTTGGTCTTCAACACATCCAGTGAAATTTTGAGCTGCCTGTGTTTGCTACAAGAGGAGATAACACAAAGTATGCGCTTTTGTTGTTTCCATTGCTTTCAATGCATTTTGGCCTAAAACGTGCAATTGCTGTTTTCTCTTAAACGCAACATGGGAGAAAAACCATTTCACATCACATTTGTGGGTCTTGGTCTTCAAGACATCCAGTGAAATTTTGAGCTGTCTGTGTTTGCTACAAGAGGAGATAACACAAAGTATGCGCTTTTGTTGGTTCCATTGCTTTCAATGCATTTTTGCCTAAAACGAGCAATTGCTGTTTTCTCTTAAACGCAACATGGGAGAAAAACCATTTCACATCACATTTGTGGGTCTTGGTCTTCAAGACATCCAGTGAAATTTTGAGCTGTCTGTGTTTGCTACAAGAGGAGATAACACAACGTATGCACTTTTGTTGTTTCCATTGCTTTCAATGCATTTTGGCCTAAAACGCGCATTTGCTGTTTTCTCTTAAACGCAACATGGGAGAAAAACCATTTCACATCACATTTGTTGGTCTTGGTCTTCAACACATCCAGTGAAATTTTGAGCTACCTGTGTTTGCTACAATAGGAGATAACACAAAGTATGCGCTTTTGTTGTTTCCATTGCTTTCAATGCATTTTGGCCTAAAACGTGCAATTGCTGTTTTCTCTTAAACGCAACATGGGAGAAAAACCATTTCACATCACATTTGTGGGTCTTGGTCTTCAACACATCCAGTGAAATTTTGAGCTGTCTGTGTTTGCTACAAGAGGAGATAACACAAAGTATGTGCTTTTGTTGGTTCCATTGCTTTCAATGCATTTTTGCCTAAAACGAGCAATTGCTGTTTTCTCTTAAACGCAACATGGGAGAAAAACCATTTCACATCACATTTGTGGGTCTTGGTCTTCAACACATCAAGTGAAATTTTGAGCTGTCTGTGTTTGCTACAAGAGGAGATAACACAAAGTATGCGCTTTTGTTGTTTTCATTGCTTTCAATGCATTTTGGCCTAAAATGTGCATTTGCTGTTTTCTCTTAAACGCAAAATGGAAGAAAAACCATTTCACATCACATTTGTTGGTCTTGGTCTTCAACACATCCAGTGAAATTTTGAGCTGTCTGTGTTTGCTACAAGAGGAGATAACACAAAGTATGCGCTTTTGTTGTTTCCATTGCTTTCAATGCATTTTGGCCTAAAACGAGCAATTGCTGTTTTCTCTTAAACGCAACATGGGAGAAAAAACATTTCACATCACATTTGTGGGTCTTGGACTTCAACACATCCAGTGAAATTTTGAGCTGCCTGTGTTTGCTACAAGAGGAGATATCACAAAGTATGCGCTTTTGTTGTTCCATTGCTTTCAATGCATTTTGGCCTAAAATGAGCAATTGCTGTTTTCTCTTAAACGCAACATGGGAGAAAAACCATTTCACATCACATTTGTGGGTCTTGGTCTTCAACACATCCAGTGAAATTTTGAGCTGCCTGTGTTTGCTACAAGAGGAGATAACACAACGTATGCGCTTTTGTTGTTTCAATTGCTTTCAATGCATTTTGGCCTAAAACGTGCAATTGCTGTTTTCTCTTAAACGCAACATGGGAGAAAAAACATTTCACATCACATTTGTGGGTCTTGGTCTTCAACACATCCAGTGAAATTTTGAGCTGTCTGTGTTTGCTACAAGAGGAGATAACACAAAGTATGCGCTTTTGTTGTTTCCATTGCTTTCAAAGCATTTTGGCCTAAAACGTGCATTTGCTGTTTTCTCTTAAACGCAACATGGGAGAAAAACCATTTCACATCACATTTGTTGGTCTTGGTCTTCAACACATCCAGTGAAATTTTGAGCTGCCTGTGTTTGCTACAAGAGGAGATAACACAAAGTATGCGCTTTTGTTGTTTCCATTGCTTTCAAAGCATTTTGGCCTAAAACGTGCATTTGCTGTTTTCTCTTAAACGCAACATGGGAGAAAAACCATTTCACATCACATTTGTTGGTCTTGGTCTTCAACACATCCAGTGAAATTTTGAGCTGCCTGTGTTTGCTACAAGAGGAGATAACACAAAGTATGCGCTTTTGTTGTTTCCATTGCTTTCAATGCATTTTGGCCTAAAACGTGCATTTGCTGTTTTCTCTTAAACGCAACATGGGAGAAAAACCATTTCACATCACATTTGTGGGTCTTGGTCTTCAACACATCCAGTGAAATTTTGAGCTGTCTGTGTTTGCTACAACAGGAGATATCACAAAGTATGCGCTTTTGTTGTTCCATTGCTTTCAATGCATTTTGGCCTAAAACGAGCAATTGCTGTTTTCTCTTAAACGCAACATGGGAGAAAAACCATTTCACATCACATTTGTGGGTCTTGGTCTTCAACACATCCAGTGAAATTTTGAGCTGCCTGTGTTTGCTACAAGAGGAGATAACACAACGTATGCGCTTTTGTTGTTTCCATTGCTTTCAATGCATTTTGGCCTAAAACGTGCAATTGCTGTTTTCTCTTAAACGCAACATGGGAGAAAAAACATTTCACATCACATTTGTGGGTCTTGGTCTTCAACACATCCAGTGAAATTTTGAGCTGTCTGTGTTTGCTACAAGAGGAGATAACACAAAGTATGCGCTTTTGTTGTTTCCATTGCTTTCAAAGCATTTTGGCCTAAAACGTGCATTTGCTGTTTTCTCTTGAACGCAACATGGGAGAAAAACCATTTCACATCACATTTGTTGGTCTTGGTCTTCAACACATCCAGTGAAATTTTGAGCTGCCTGTGTTTGCTACAAGTGGAGATAACACAAAGTATGCGCTTTTGTTGTTTCCATTGCTTTCAAAGCATTTTGGCCTAAAACGTGCATTTGCTGTTTTCTCTTAAACGCAACATGGGAGAAAAACCATTTCACATCACATTTGTTGGTCTTGGACTTCAACACATGCAGTGAAATTTTGAGCTGCCTGTGTTTGCTACAAGAGGAGATAACACAAAGTATGCGCTTTTGTTGTTTCCATTGCTTTCAATGCATTTTGGCCTAAAACGTGCATTTGCTGTTTTCTCTTAAACGCAACATGGGAGAAAAACCATTTCACATCACATTTGTGGGTCTTGGTCTTCAACACATCCAGTGAAATTTTGAGCTGTCTGTGTTTGCTACAACAGGAGATAACACAACGTATGCGCTTTTGTTGTTTCCATTGCTTTCAATGCATTTTGGCCTAAAACGTGCATTTGCTGTTTTCTCTTAAACGCAACATGGGAGAAAAACCATTTCACATCACATTTGTTGGTTTTGGTCTTCAACACATCCAGTGAAATTTTGAGCTGCCTGTGTTTGCTACAAGAGGAGATAACACAAAGTATGCGCTTTTGTTGTTTCCATTGCTTTCAATGCATTTTGGCCTAAAACGTGCAATTGCTGTTTTCTCTTAAACACAACATGGGAGAAAAACCATTTCACATCACATTTGTGGGTCTTGGTCTTCAACACATCCAGTGAAATTTTGAGCTGTCTGTGTTTGCTACAAGAGGAGATAACACAAAGTATGCGCTTTTGTTGGTTCCATTGCTTTCAATGCATTTTTGCCTAAAACGAGCAATTGCTGTATTCTCTTAAACGCAACATGGGAGAAAAACCATTTCACATCACATTTGTGGGTCTTGGTCTTCAACACATCCAGTACAATTTTGAGCTGTCTGTGTTTGCTACAAGAGGAGATAACACAAAGTATGCGCTTTTGTTGTTTTCATTGCTTTCAATGCATTTTGGCCTTAAACGTGCATTTGCTGTTTTCTCTTAAACGCAACATGGGAGAAAAACCATTTCACATCACATTTGTTGGTCTTGGTCTTCAACACATCCAGTGAAATTTTGAGCTGTCTGTGTTTGCTACAAGAGGAGATAACACAAAGTATGCGCTTTTGTTGTTTCCATTGCTTTCAATGCATTCTGGCCTAAAACGAGCAATTGCTGTTTTCTCTTAAACGCAACATGGGAGAAAAACCATTTCACATCACATTTGTTGGTCTTGGTCTTCAACACATCCAGGGAAATTTTGAGCTACCTGTGTTTGCTACAAGAGGAGATAACACAAAGTATGCGCTTTTGTTGTTTCCATTGCTTTCAATGCATTTTGGCCTAAAACGTGCAATTGCTGTTTTCTCTTAAACGCAACATGGGAGAAAAACCATTTCACATCACATTTGTGGGTCTTGGTCTTCAACACATCCAGTGAAATTTTGAGCTGTCTGTGTTTGCTACAAGAGGAGATAACACAAAGTATGTGCTTTTGTTGGTTCCATTGCTTTCAATGCATTTTTGCCTAAAACGAGCAATTGCTGTTTTCTCTTAAACGCAACATGGGAGAAAAACCATTTCACATCACATTTGTTGGTCTTGGTCTTCAACACATCAAGTGAAATTTTGAGCTGTCTGTGTTTGCTACAAGAGGAGATAACACAAAGTATGCGCTTTTGTTGTTTCCATTGCTTTCAATGCATTTTGGCCTAAAACGTGCATTTGCTGTTTTCTCTTAAACGCAACATGGGAGAAAAACCATTTCACATCACATTTGTTGGTCTTGGTCTTCAACACATCCAGTGAAATTTTGAGCTGTCTGTGTTTGCTACAAGAGGAGATAACACAAAGTATGCGCTTTTGTTGTTTCCATTGCTTTCAATGCATTTTGGCCTAAAACGAGCAATTGCTGTTTTCTCTTAAACGCAACATGGGAGAAAAACCATTTCACATCACATTTGTGGGTCTTGGACTTCAACACATCCAGTGAAATTTTGAGCTGCATGTGTTTGCTACAAGAGGAGATATCACAAAGTATGCGCTTTTGTTGTTCCATTGCTTTCAATGCATTTTGGCCTAAAACGAGCAATTGCTGTTTTCTCTTAAACGCAACATGGGAGAAAAACCATTTCACATCACATTTGTGGGTCTTGGTCTTCAACACATCCAGTGAAATTTTGAGCTGCCTGAGTTTGCTACAAGAGGAGATAACACAACGTATGCGCTTTTGTTGTTTCCATTGCTTTCAATGCATTTTGGCCTAAAACGTGCAATTGCTGTTTTCTCTTAAACGCAACATGGGAGAAAAAACATTTCACATCACATTTGTGGGTCTTGGTCTTCAACACATCCAGTGAAATTTTGAGCTGTCTGTGTTTGCTACAAGAGGAGATAACACAAAGTATGCGCTTTTGTTGTTTCCATTGCTTTCAAAGCATTTTGGCCTAAAACGTGCATTTGCTGTTTTCTCTTAAACGCAACATGGGAGAAAAACCATTTCACATCACATTTGTTGGTCTTGGTCTTCAACACATCCAGTGAAATTTTGAGCTGCCTGTGTTTGCTACAAGAGGAGATAACACAAAGTATGCGCTTTTGTTGTTTCCATTGCTTTCAAAGCATTTTGGCCTAAAACGTGCATTTGCTGTTTTCTCTTAAACGCAACATGGGAGAAAAACCATTTCACATCACATTTGTTGGTCTTGGTCTTCAACACATCCAGTGAAATTTTAAGCTGCCTGTGTTTGCTACAAGAGGAGATAACACAAAGTATGCGCTTTTGTTGTTTCCATTGCTTTCAATGCATTTTGGCCTAAAACGTGCATTTGCTGTTTTCTCTTAAACGCAACATGGGAGAAAAACCATTTCACATCACATTTGTTGGTCTTGGTCTTCAACACATCCAGTGAAATTTTGAGCTGTCTGTGTTTGCTACAAGAGGAGATAACACAAAGTATGCGCTTTTGTTGTTTCCATTGCTTTCAAAGCATTTTGGCCTAAAACGAGCAATTGCTGTATTCTCTTAAACGCAACATGGGAGAAAAACCATTTCACATCACATTTGTGGGTCTTGGTCTTCAACACATCCAGTACAATTTTGAGCTGTCTGTGTTTGCTACAAGAGGAGATAACACAAAGTATGCGCTTTTGTTGTTTTCATTGCTTTCAATGCATTTTGGCCTTAAACGTGCATTTGCTGTTTTCTCTTAAACGCAACATGGGAGAAAAACCATTTCACATCACATTTGTTGGTCTTGGTCTTCAACACATCCAGTGAAATTTTGAGCTGTCTGTGTTTGCTACAAGAGGAGATAACACAAAGTATGCGCTTTTGTTGTTTCCATTGCTTTCAATGCATTCTGGCCTAAAACGAGCAATTGCTGTTTTCTCTTAAACGCAACATGGGAGAAAAACCATTTCACATCACATTTGTTGGTCTTGGTCTTCAACACATCCAGGGAAATTTTGAGCTACCTGTGTTTGCTACAAGAGGAGATAACACAAAGTATGCGCTTTTGTTGTTTCCATTGCTTTCAATGCATTTTGGCCTAAAACGTGCAATTGCTGTTTTCTCTTAAACGCAACATGGGAGAAAAACCATTTCACATCACATTTGTGGGTCTTGGTCTTCAACACATCCAGTGAAATTTTGAGCTGTCTGTGTTTGCTACAAGAGGAGATAACACAAAGTATGTGCTTTTGTTGGTTCCATTGCTTTCAATGCATTTTTGCCTAAAACGAGCAATTGCTGTTTTCTCTTAAACGCAACATGGGAGAAAAACCATTTCACATCACATTTGTTGGTCTTGGTCTTCAACACATCAAGTGAAATTTTGAGCTGTCTGTGTTTGCTACAAGAGGAGATAACACAAAGTATGCGCTTTTGTTGTTTTCATTGCTTTCAATGCATTTTGGCCTAAAACGTGCATTTGCTGTTTTCTCTTAAACGCAACATGGGAGAAAAACCATTTCACATCACATTTGTTGGTCTTGGTCTTCAACACATCCAGTGAAATTTTGAGCTGTCTGTGTTTGCTACAAGAGGAGATAACACAAAGTATGCGCTTTTGTTGTTTCCATTGCTTTCAATGCATTTTGGCCTAAAACGAGCAATTGCTGTTTTCTCTTAAACGCAACATGGGAGAAAAACCATTTCACATCACATTTGTGGGTCTTGGACTTCAACACATCCAGTGAAATTTTGAGCTGCCTGTGTTTGCTACAAGAGGAGATATCACAAAGTATGCGCTTTTGTTGTTCCATTGCTTTCAATGCATTTTGGCCTAAAACGAGCAATTGCTGTTTTCTCTTAAACGCAACATGGGAGAAAAACCATTTCACATCACATTTGTGGGTCTTGGTCTTCAACACATCCAGTGAAATTTTGAGCTGCCTGAGTTTGCTACAAGAGGAGATAACACAACGTATGCGCTTTTGTTGTTTCCATTGCTTTCAATGCATTTTGGCCTAAAACGTGCAATTGCTGTTTTCTCTTAAACGCAACATGGGAGAAAAAACATTTCACATCACATTTGTGGGTCTTGGTCTTCAACACATCCAGTGAAATTTTGAGCTGTCTGTGTTTGCTACAAGAGGAGATAACACAAAGTATGCGCTTTTGTTGTTTCCATTGCTTTCAAAGCATTTTGGCCTAAAACGTGCATTTGCTGTTTTCTCTTAAACGCAACATGGGAGAAAAACCATTTCACATCACATTTGTTGGTCTTGGTCTTCAACACATCCAGTGAAATTTTGAGCTGCCTGTGTTTGCTACAAGAGGAGATAACACAAAGTATGCGCTTTTGTTGTTTCCATTGCTTTCAAAGCATTTTGGCCTAAAACGTGCATTTGCTGTTTTCTCTTAAACGCAACATGGGAGAAAAACCATTTCACATCACATTTGTTGGTCTTGGTCTTCAACACATCCAGTGAAATTTTAAGCTGCCTGTGTTTGCTACAAGAGGAGATAACACAAAGTATGCGCTTTTGTTGTTTCCATTGCTTTCAATGCATTTTGGCCTAAAACGTGCATTTGCTGTTTTCTCTTAAACGCAACATGGGAGAAAAACCATTTCACATCACATTTGTGGGTCTTGGTCTTCAACACATCCAGTGAAATTTTGAGCTGTCTGTGTTTGCTACAACAGGAGATAACACAACGTATGCGCTTTTGTTGTTTCCATTGCTTTCAATGCATTTTGGCCTAAAACGTGCATTTGCTGTTTTCTCTTAAACGCAACATGGGAGAAAAACCATTTCACATCACATTTGTGGGTCTTGGTCTTCAACACATCCAGTGAAATTTTGAGCTGTCTGTGTTTGCTACAAGAGGAGATAACACAAAGTATGCGCTTTTGTTGGTTCCATTGCTTTCAATGCATTTTTGCCTAAAACGAGCAATTGCTGTATTCTCTTAAACGCAACATGGGAGAAAAACCATTTCACATCACATTTGTGGGTCTTGGTCTTCAACACATCCAGTACAATTTTGAGCTGTCTGTGTTTGCTACAAGAGGAGATAACACAAAGTATGCGCTTTTGTTGTTTTCATTGCTTTCAATGCATTTTGGCCTTAAACGTGCATTTGCTGTTTTCTCTTAAACGCAACATGGGAGAAAAACCATTTCACATCACATTTTTTGGTCTTGGTCTTCAACACATCCAGTGAAATTTTGAGCTGTCTGTGTTTGCTACAAGAGGAGATAACACAAAGTATGCGCTTTTGTTGTTTCCATTGCTTTCAATGCATTCTGGCCTAAAACGAGCAATTGCTGTTTTCTCTTAAACGCAACATGGGAGAAAAACCATTTCACATCACATTTGTGGGTATTGGTCTTCAACACATCCAGTGAAATTTTGAGCTGTCTGTGTTTGCTACAAGAGGAGATAACACAAAGTATGCGCTTTTGTTGTTTCCATTGCTTTCAATGCATTTTGGCCTAAAACGTGCATTTGCTGTTTTCTCTTAAACGCAACATGGGAGAAAAACCATTTCACATCACATTTGTGGGTCTTGGTCTTCAACACATCCAGTGAAATTTTGAGCTGTCTGTGTTTGCTACAAGAGGAGATAACACAAAGTATGCGCTTTTGTTGTTTTCATTGCTTTCAATGCATTTTGGCCTAAAATGTGCATTTGCTGTTTTCTCTTAAACGCAACATGGGAGAAAAACCATTTCACATCACATTTGTTGGTCTTGGTCTTCAACACATCCAGTGAAATTTTGAGCTGTCTGTGTTTGCTACAAGAGGAGATAACACAAAGTATGCGCTTTTGTTGTTTCCATTGCTTTCAATGCATTTTGGCCTAAAACGTGCATTTGCTGTTTTCTCTTAAACGCAACATGGGAGAAAAACCATTTCTAATCACATTTGTTGGTCTTGGTCTTCAACACATCCAGTGAAATTTTGAGCTGCCTGTGTTTGCTACAAGAGGAGATAACACAAAGTATGCGCTTTTGTTGTTTCCATTGCTTTCAATGCATTTTGGCCTAAAACGAGCAATTGCTGTTTTCTCTTAAACGCAACATGGGAGAAAAACCATTTCACATCACATTTGTGGGTATTGGTCTTCAACACATCCAGTGAAATTTTGAGCTGTCTGTGTTTGCTACAAGAGGAGATAACACAAAGTATGCGCTTTTGTTGTTTCCATTGCTTTCAAAGCATTTTGGCCTAAAACGTGCATTTGCTGTTTTCTCTTAAACGCAACATGGGAGAAAAACCATTTCACATCACATTTGTTGGTCTTGGTCTTCAACACATCCAGTGAAATTTTGAGCTGCCTGTGTTTGCTACAAGAGGAGATAACACAAAGTATGCGCTTTTGTTGTTTCCATTGCTTTCAATGCATTTTGGTCTAAAACGTGCATTTGCTGTTTTCTCTTAAACGCAACATGGGAGAAAAACCATTTCACATCACATTTGTTGGTCTTGGTCTTCAACACATCCAGTGAAATTTTGAGCTGCCTGTGTTTGCTACAAGAGGAGATTTCACAAAGTATGCGCTTTTGTTGTTCCATTGCTTTCAATGCATTTTGGCCTAAAACGTGCATTTGCTGTTTTCTCTTAAACGCAACATGGGAGAAAAACCATTTCTAATCACATTTGTTGGTCTTGGTCTTCAACACATCCAGTGAAATTTTGAGCTGCCTGTGTTTGCTACAAGAGGAGATAACACAAAGTATGCGCTTTTGTTGTTTCCATTGCTTTCAATGCATTTTGGCCTAAAATGTGCATTTGCTGTTTTCTCTTAAACACAACATGGGAGAAAAACCATTTCACATCACATTTGTGGGTCTTGGTCTTCAACACATCCATTGAAATTTTGAGCTGCCTGTGTTTGCTACAAGAGGAGATAACACAAAGTATGCGCTTTTGTTGTTTCCATTGCTTTCAATGCATTTTGGCCTAAAACGTGCATTTGCTGTTTTCTCTTAAATGCAACATGGGAGAAAAACCATTTCACATCACATTTGTGGGTCTTGGTCTTCAACACATCCAGTGAAATTTTGAGCTGCCTGTGTTTGCTACAAGAGGAGATAACACAAAGTATGCGCTTTTGTTGTTTCCATTGCTTTCAATGCATTTTGGCCTAAAATGTGCATTTGCTGTTTTCTCTTAAACGCAACATGGGAGAAAAACCATTTCACATCACATTTGTTGGTCTTGGTCTTCAACACATCCAGTGAAATTTTGAGCTGCCTGTGTTTGCTACAAGAGGAGATTTCACAAAGTATGCGCTTTTGTTGTTCCATTGCTTTCAATGCATTTTGGCCTAAAACGAGCAATTGCTGTTTTCTCTTAAACGCAACATGGGAGAAAAACCATTTCACATCACATTTGTGGGTCTTGGTCTTCAAGACATCCAGTGAAATTTTGAGCTGTCTGTGTTTGCTACAAGAGGAGATAACACAACGTATGCACTTTTGTTGTTTCCATTGCTTTCAATGCATTTTGGCCTAAAACGTGCATTTGCTGTTTTCTCTTAAACGCAACATGGGAGAAAAACCATTTCACATCACATTTGTTGGTCTTGGTCTTCAACACATCCAGTGAAATTTTGAGCTGCCTGTGTTTGCTACAAGAGGAGATAACACAAAGTATGCGCTTTTGTTGTTTCCATTGCTTTCAATGCATTTTGGCCTAAAACGTGCAATTGCTGTTTTCTCTTAAACGCAACATGGGAGAAAAACCATTTCACATCACATTTGTGGGTCTTGGTCTTCAACACATCCAGTGAAATTTTGAGCTGTCTGTGTTTGCTACAAGAGGAGATAACACAAAGTATGCGCTTTTGTTGGTTCCATTGCTTTCAATGCATTTTTGCCTAAAACGAGCAATTGCTGTTTTCTCTTAAACGCAACATGGGAGAAAAACCATTTCACATCACATTTGTGGGTCTTGGTCTTCAAGACATCCAGTGAAATTTTGAGCTGTCTGTGTTTGCTACAAGAGGAGATAACACAACGTATGCACTTTTGTTGTTTCCATTGCTTTCAATGCATTTTGGCCTAAAACGTGCATTTGCTGTTTTCTCTTAAACGCAACATGGGAGAAAAACCATTTCACATCACATTTGTTGGTCTTGGTCTTCAACACATCCAGTGAAATTTTGAGCTGCCTGTGTTTGCTACAAGAGGAGATAACACAAAGTATGCGCTTTTGTTGTTTCCATTGCTTTCAATGCATTTTGGCCTAAAACGTGCAATTGCTGTTTTCTCTTAAACGCAACATGGGAGAAAAACCATTTCACATCACATTTGTGGGTCTTGGTCTTCAACACATCCAGTGAAATTTTGAGCTGTCTGTGTTTGCTACAAGAGGAGATAACACAAAGTATGCGCTTTTGTTGGTTCCATTGCTTTTAATGCAATTTTGCCTAAAACGAGCAATTGCTGTTTTCTTTTAATTCGCAACATGGGAGAAAAACCATTTCACATCACATTTGTTGGTCTTGCTCTTCAACACATCCAGTGAAATTTTGAGCTGTCTGTGTTTCATACAAGAGGAGATAACACAAAGTATGCGCTTTTGTTGTTTCCATTGCTTTCAATGCATTTTGGCCTAAAACGAGCAATTGCTGTTTTCTCTTAAACGCAACACGGGAGAAAAACCATTTCACATCACATTTGTGGGTCTTGGTCTTCAACACATCCAGTGAAATTTTGAGCTGCCTGTGTTTGCTACAAGAGGAGATATCACAAAGTATGCGCTTTTGTTGTTCCATTGCTTTCAATGCATTTTGGCCTAAAACGAGCAATTGCTGTTTTCTCTTAAACGCAACATGGGAGAAAAACCATTTCACATCACATTTGTGGGTCTTGGTCTTCAAGACATCCAGTGAAATTTTGAGCTGTCTGTGTTTGCTACAAGAGGAGATAACACAACGTATGCATTTTTGTTGTTTCCATTGCTTTCAATGCATTTTGGCCTAAAACGTGCATTTGCTGTTTTCTCTTAAACGCAACATGGGAGAAATACCATTTCACATCACATTTGTTGGTCTTGGTCTTCAACACATCCAGTGAAATTTTGAGCTGCCTGTGTTTGCTACAAGAGGAGATAATACAAAGTATGCGCTTTTGTTGTTTCCATTGCTTTCAATGCATTTTGGCCTAAAACGTGCAATTGCTGTTTTCTCTTAAACGCAACATGGGAGAAATACCATTTCACATCACATTTGTGGGTCTTGGTCTTCAACACATCCAGTGAAATTTTGAGCTGTCTGTGTTTGCTACAAGAGGAGATAACACAAAGTATGCGCTTTTGTTGTTTCCATTGCTTTCAATGCATTTTGGCCTAAAACGTGCAATTGCTGTTTTCTCTTAAACGCAACATGGGAGAAAAACCATTTCACATCACATTTGTGGGTCTTGGTCTTCAACACATCCAGTGAAATTTTGAGCTGTCTGTGTTTGCTACAAGAGGAGATAACACAAAGTATGCGCTTTTGTTGGTTCCATTGCTTTCAATGCATTTTTGCCTAAAACGAGCAATTGCTGTTTTCTCTTAAACGCAACATGGGAGAAAAACCATTTCACATCACATTTGTGGGTCTTGGTCTTCAAGACATCCAGTGAAATTTTGAGCTGTCTGTGTTTGCTACAAGAGGAGATAACACAACGTATGCGCTTTTGTTGTTTCCATTGCTTTCAAAGCATTTTGGCCTAAAACGTGCATTTGCTGTTTTCTCTTAAACGCAACATGGGAGAAAAACCATTTCACATCACATTTGTTGGTCTTGGTCTTCAACACATCCAGTGAAATTTTGAGCTGCCTGTGTTTGCTACAAGAGGAGATAACACAAAGTATGCGCTTTTGTTGTTTCCATTGCTTTCAATGCATTTTGGTCTAAAACGTGCATTTGCTGTTTTCTCTTAAACGCAACATGGGAGAAAAACCATTTCACATCACATTTGTTGGTCTTGGTCTTCAACACATCCAGTGAAATTTTGAGCTGCCTGTGTTTGCTACAAGAGGAGATTTCACAAAGTATGCGCTTTTGTTGTTCCATTGCTTTCAATGCATTTTGGCCTAAAACGTGCATTTGCTGTTTTCTCTTAAACGCAACATGGGAGAAAAACCATTTCTAATCACATTTGTTGGTCTTGGTCTTCAACACATCCAGTGAAATTTTGAGCTGCCTGTGTTTGCTACAAGAGGAGATTTCACAAAGTATGCGCTTTTGTTGTTCCATTGCTTTCAATGCATTTTGGCCTAAAACGTGCATTTGCTGTTTTCTCTTAAACGCAACATGGGAGAAAAACCATTTCTAATCACATTTGTTGGTCTTGGTCTTCAACACATCCAGTGAAATTTTGAGCTGCCTGTGTTTGCTACAAGAGGAGATAACACAAAGTATGCGCTTTTGTTGTTTCCATTGCTTTCAATGCATTTTGGCCTAAAACGTGCATTTGCTGTTTTCTCTTAAACACAACATGGGAGAAAAACCATTTCACATCACATTTGTGGGTCTTGGTCTTCAACACATCCAGTGAAATTTTGAGCTGCCTGTGTTTGCTACAAGAGGAGATAACACAAAGTATGCGCTTTTGTTGTTTCCATTGCTTTCAATGCATTTTGGCCTAAAACGTGCATTTGCTGTTTTCTCTTAAATGCAACATGGGAGAAAAACCATTTCACATCACATTTGTGGGTCTTGGTCTTCAACACATCCAGTGAAATTTTGAGCTGCCTGTGTTTGCTACAAGAGGAGATAAAACAAAGTATGCGCTTTTGTTGTTTCCATTGCTTTCAATGCATTTTGGCCTAAAACGTGCAATTGCTGTTTTCTCTTAAACGCAACATGGGAGAAAAACCATTTCACATCACATTTGTTGGTCTTGGTCTTCAACACATCCAGTGAAATTTTGAGCTGCCTGTGTTTGCTACAAGAGGAGATAACACAAAGTATGCGCTTTTGTTGTTTCCATTGCTTTCAATGCATTTTGGCCTAAAACGTGCATTTGCTGTTTTCTCTTAAACGCAACATGGGAGAAAAACCATTTCACATCACATTTGTTGGTCTTGGTCTTCAACACATCCAGTGAAATTTTGAGCTGCCTGTGTTTGCTACAAGAGGAGATTTCACAAAGTATGCGCTTTTGTTGTTCCATTGCTTTCAATGCATTTTGGCCTAAAACGTGCAATTGCTGTTTTCTCTTAAACGCAACATGGGAGAAAAACCATTTCACATCACATTTGTGGGTCTTGGTCTTCAAGACATCCAGTGAAATTTTGAGCTGTCTGTGTTTGCTACAAGAGGAGATAACACAACGTATGCACTTTTGTTGTTTCCATTGCTTTCAATGCATTTTGGCCTAAAACGTGCATTTGCTGTTTTCTCTTAAACGCAACATGGGAGAAAAACCATTTCACATCACATTTGTTGGTCTTGGTCTTCAACACATCCAGTGAAATTTTGAGCTGCCTGTGTTTGCTACAAGAGGAGATAACACAAAGTATGCGCTTTTGTTGTTTCCATTGCTTTCAATGCATTTTGGCCTAAAACGTGCAATTGCTGTTTTCTCTTAAACGCAACATGGGAGAAAAACCATTTCACATCACATTTGTGGGTCTTGGTCTTCAACACATCCAGTGAAATTTTGAGCTGTCTGTGTTTGCTACAAGAGGAGATAACACAAAGTATGCGCTTTTGTTGGTTCCATTGCTTTCAATGCATTTTTGCCTAAAACGAGCAATTGCTGTTTTCTCTTAAACGCAACATGGGAGAAAAACCATTTCACATCACATTTGTGGGTCTTGGTCTTCAAGACATCCAGTGAAATTTTGAGCTGTCTGTGTTTGCTACAAGAGGAGATAACACAACGTATGCACTTTTGTTGTTTCCATTGCTTTCAATGCATTTTGGCCTAAAACGTGCATTTGCTGTTTTCTCTTAAACGCAACATGGGAGAAAAACCATTTCACATCACATTTGTTGGTCTTGGTCTTCAACACATCCAGTGAAATATTGAGCTGCCTGTGTTTGCTACAAGAGGAGATAACACAAAGTATGCGCTTTTGTTGTTTCCATTGCTTTCAATGCATATTGGCCTAAAACGTGCAATTGCTGTTTTCTCTTAAACGCAACATGGGAGAAAAACCATTTCACATCACATTTGTGGGTCTTGGTCTTCAACACATCCAGTGAAATTTTGAGCTGTCTGTGTTTGCTACAAGAGGAGATAACACAAAGTATGCGCTTTTGTTGGTTCCATTGCTTTTAATGCAATTTTGCCTAAAACGAGCAATTGCTGTTTTCTTTTAATTCGCAACATGGGAGAAAAACCATTTCACATCACATTTGTGGGTCTTGGTCTTCAACACATCCAGTGAAATTTTGAGCTGTCTGTGTTTGCTACAAGAGGAGATAACACAAAGTATGCGCTTTTGTTGTTTTCATTGCTTTCAATGCATTTTGGCCTAAAACGTGCATTTGCTGTTTTCTCTTAAACGCAACATGGGAGAAAAACCATTTCACATCACATTTGTTGGTCTTGGTCTTCAACACATCCAGTGAAATTTTGAGCTGTCTGTGTTTCATACAAGAGGAGATAACACAAAGTATGCGCTTTTGTTGTTTCCATTGCTTTCAATGCATTTTGGCCTAAAACGAGCAATTGCTGTTTTCTCTTAAACGCAACACGGGAGAAAAACCATTTCACATCACATTTGTGGGTCTTGGTCTTCAACACATCCAGTGAAATTTTGAGCTGCCTGTGTTTGCTACAAGAGGAGATATCACAAAGTATGCGCTTTTGTTGTTCCATTGCTTTCAATGCATTTTGGCCTAAAACGAGCAATTGCTGTTTTCTCTTAAACGCAACATGGGAGAAAAACCATTTCACATCACATTTGTGGGTATTGGTCTTCAAGACATCCAGTGAAATTTTGAGCTGTCTGTGTTTGCTACAAGAGGAGATAACACAACGTATGCATTTTTGTTGTTTCCATTGCTTTCAATGCATTTTGGCCTAAAACGTGCATTTGCTGTTTTATCTTAAACGCAACATGGGAGAAATACCATTTCACATCACATTTGTTGGTCTTGGTCTTCAACACATCCAGTGAAATATTGAGCTGCCTGTGTTTGCTACAAGAGGAGATAACACAAAGTATGCGCTTTTGTTGTTTCCATTGCTTTCAATGCATTTTGGCCTAAAACGTGCAATTGCTGTTTTCTCTTAAACGCAACATGGGAGAAAAACCATTTCACATCACATTTGTGGGTCTTGGTCTTCAACACATCCAGTGAAATTTTGAGCTGTCTGTGTTTGCTACAAGAGGAGATAACACAAAGTATGCGCTTTTGTTGGTTCCATTGCTTTTAATGCAATTTTGCCTAAAACGAGCAATTGCTGTTTTCTTTTAATTCGCAACATGGGAGAAAAACCATTTCACATCACATTTGTGGGTCTTGGTCTTCAACACATCCAGTGAAATTTTGAGCTGTCTGTGTTTGCTACAAGAGGAGATAACACAAAGTATGCGCTTTTGTTGTTTTCATTGCTTTCAATGCATTTTGGCCTAAAACGTGCATTTGCTGTTTTCTCTTAAACGCAACATGGGAGAAAAACCATTTCACATCACATTTGTTGGTCTTGGTCTTCAACACATCCAGTGAAATTTTGAGCTGTCTGTGTTTCATACAAGAGGAGATAACACAAAGTATGCGCTTTTGTTGTTTCCATTGCTTTCAATGCATTTTGGCCTAAAACGAGCAATTGCTGTTTTCTCTTAAACGCAACACGGGAGAAAAACCATTTCACATCACATTTGTGGGTCTTGGTCTTCAACACATCCAGTGAAATTTTGAGCTGCCTGTGTTTGCTACAAGAGGAGATATCACAAAGTATGCGCTTTTGTTGTTCCATTGCTTTCAATGCATTTTGGCCTAAAACGAGCAATTGCTGTTTTCTCTTAAACGCAACATGGGAGAAAAACCATTTCACATCACATTTGTGGGTCTTGGTCTTCAAGACATCCAGTGAAATTTTGAGCTGTCTGTGTTTGCTACAAGAGGAGATAACACAACGTATGCATTTTTGTTGTTTCCATTGCTTTCAATGCATTTTGGCCTAAAACGTGCATTTGCTGTTTTCTCTTAAACGCAACATGGGAGAAATACCATTTCACATCACATTTGTTGGTCTTGGTCTTCAACACATCCAGTGAAATTTTGAGCTGCCTGTGTTTGCTAAAAGAGGAGATAATACAAAGTATGCGCTTTTGTTGTTTTCATTGCTTTCAATGCATTTTGGCCTAAAACGTGCAATTGCTGTTTTCTCTTAAACGCAACATGGGAGAAATACCATTTCACATCACATTTGTGGGTCTTGGTCTTCAACACATCCAGTGAAATTTTGAGCTGTCTGTGTTTGCTACAAGAGGAGATAACACAAAGTATGCGCTTTTGTTGTTTCCATTGCTTTCAATGCATTTTGGCCTAAAACGTGCAATTGCTGTTTTCTCTTAAACGCAACATGGGAGAAAAACCATTTCACATCACATTTGTGGGTCTTAGTCTTCAACACATCCAGTGAAATTTTGAGCTGTCTGTGTTTGCTACAAGAGGAGATAACACAAAGTATGCGCTTTTGTTGGTTCCATTGCTTTCAATGCATTTTTGCCTAAAACGAGCAATTGCTGTTTTCTCTTAAACGCAACATGGGAGAAAAACCATTTCACATCACATTTGTGGGTCTTGGTCTTCAAGACATCCAGTGAAATTTTGAGCTGTCTGTGTTTGCTACAAGAGGAGATAACACAACGTATGCACTTTTGTTGTTTCCATTGCTTTCAATGCATTTTGGCCTAAAACGTGCATTTGCTGTTTTCTCTTAAACGCAACATGGGAGAAAAACCATTTCACATCACATTTGTTGGTCTTGGTCTTCAACACATCCAGTGAAATTTTGAGCTGTCTGTGTTTGCTACAACAGGAGATAACACAACGTATGCGCTTTTGTTGTTTCCATTGCTTTCAATGCATTTTGGCCTAAAACGTGCATTTGCTGTTTTCTCTTAAACGCAACATGGGAGAAAAACCATTTCACATCACATTTGTTGGTCTTGGTCTTCAACACATCCAGTGAAATTTTGAGCTGCCTGTGTTTGCTACAAGAGGAGATAACACAAAGTATGCGCTTTTGTTGTTTCCATTGCTTTCAATGCATTTTGGCCTAAAACGTGCAATTGCTGTTTTCTCTTAAACACAACATGGGAGAAAAACCATTTCACATCACATTTGTGGGTCTTGGTCTTCAACACATCCAGTGAAATTTTGAGCTGTCTGTGTTTGCTACAAGAGGAGATAACACAAAGTATGCGCTTTTGTTGGTTCCATTGCTTTCAATGCATTTTTGCCTAAAACGAGCAATTGCTGTATTCTCTTAAACGCAACATGGGAGAAAAACCATTTCACATCACATTTGTGGGTCTTGGTCTTCAACACATCCAGTACAATTTTGAGCTGTCTGTGTTTGCTACAAGAGGAGATAACACAAAGTATGCGCTTTTGTTGTTTTCATTGCTTTCAATGCATTTTGGCCTTAAACGTGCATTTGCTGTTTTCTCTTAAACGCAACATGGGAGAAAAACCATTTCACATCACATTTGTTGGTCTTGGTCTTCAACACATCCAGTGAAATTTTGAGCTGTCTGTGTTTGCTACAAGAGGAGATAACACAAAGTATGCGCTTTTGTTGTTTCCATTGCTTTCAATGCATTCTGGCCTAAAACGAGCAATTGCTGTTTTCTCTTAAACGCAACATGGGAGAAAAACCATTTCACATCACATTTGTGGGTATTGGTCTTCAACACATCCAGTGAAATTTTGAGCTGTCTGTGTTTGCTACAAGAGGAGATAACACAAAGTATGCGCTTTTGTTGTTTCCATTGCTTTCAATGCATTTTGGCCTAAAACGTGCATTTGCTGTTTTCTCTTAAACGCAACATGGGAGAAAAACCATTTCACATCACATTTGTGGGTCTTGGTCTTCAACACATCCAGGGAAATTTTGAGCTACCTGTGTTTGCTACAAGAGGAGATAACACAAAGTATGCGCTTTTGTTGTTTCCATTGCTTTCAATGCATTTTGGCCTAAAACGTGCAATTGCTGTTTTCTCTTAAACGCAACATGGGAGAAAAACCATTTCACATCACATTTGTGGGTCTTGGTCTTCAACACATCCAGTGAAATTTTGAGCTGTCTGTGTTTGCTACAAGAGGAGATAACACAAAGTATGTGCTTTTGTTGGTTCCATTGCTTTCAATGCATTTTTGCCTAAAACGAGCAATTGCTGTTTTCTCTTAAACGCAACATGGGAGAAAAACCATTTCACATCACATTTGTTGGTCTTGGTCTTCAACACATCAAGTGAAATTTTGAGCTGTCTGTGTTTGCTACAAGAGGAGATAACACAAAGTATGCGCTTTTGTTGTTTTCATTGCTTTCAATGCATTTTGGCCTAAAACGTGCATTTGCTGTTTTCTCTTAAACGCAACATGGAAGAAAAACCATTTCACATCACATTTGTTGGTCTTGGTCTTCAACACATCCAGTGAAATTTTGAGCTGTCTGTGTTTGCTACAAGAGGAGATAACACAAAGTATGCGCTTTTGTTGTTTCCATTGCTTTCAATGCATTTTGGCCTAAAACGAGCAATTGCTGTTTTCTCTTAAACGCAACATGGGAGAAAAACCATTTCACATCACATTTGTGGGTCTTGGACTTCAACACATCCAGTGAAATTTTGAGCTGCCTGTGTTTGCTACAAGAGGAGATATCACAAAGTATGCGCTTTTGTTGTTCCATTGCTTTCAATGCATTTTGGCCTAAAACGAGCAATTGCTGTTTTCTCTTAAACGCAACATGGGAGAAAAACCATTTCACATCACATTTGTGGGTCTTGGTCTTCAACACATCCAGTGAAATTTTGAGCTGCCTGTGTTTGCTACAAGAGGAGATAACACAACGTATGCGCTTTTGTTGTTTCCATTGCTTTCAATGCATTTTGGCCTAAAACGTGCAATTGCTGTTTTCTCTTAAACGCAACATGGGAGAAAAAACATTTCACATCACATTTGTGGGTCTTGGTCTTCAACACATCCAGTGAAATTTTGAGCTGTCTGTGTTTGCTACAGGAGGAGATAACACAAAGTATGCGCTTTTGTTGTTTCCATTGCTTTCAAAGCATTTTGGCCTAAAACGTGCATTTGCTGTTTTCTCTTAAACGCAACATGGGAGAAAAACCATTTCACATCACATTTGTTGGTCTTGGTCTTCAACACATCCAGTGAAATTTTAAGCTGCCTGTGTTTGCTACAAGAGGAGATAACACAAAGTATGCGCTTTTGTTGTTTCCATTGCTTTCAATGCATTTTGGCCTAAAACGTGCATTTGCTGTTTTCTCTTAAACGCAACATGGGAGAAAAACCATTTCACATCACATTTGTGGGTCTTGGTCTTCAACACATCCAGTGAAATTTTGAGCTGTCTGTGTTTGCTACAACAGGAGATAACACAACGTATGCGCTTTTGTTGTTTCCATTGCTTTCAATGCTTTTTGGCCTAAAACGTGCATTTGCTGTTTTCTCTTAAACGCAACATGGGAGAAAAGCCATTTCACATCACATTTGTGGGTCTTGGTCTTCAACACATCCAGTGAAATTTTGAGCTGTCTGTGTTTGCTACAAGAGGAGATAACACAAAGTATGCGCTTTTGTTGGTTCCATTGCTTTCAATGCATTTTTGCCTAAAACGAGCATTTGCTGTTTTCTCTTAAACGCAACATGGGAGAAAAACCATTTCACATCACATTTGTTGGTCTTGGTCTTCAACACATCCAGTGAAATATTGAGCTGCCTGTGTTTGCTACAAGAGGAGATAACACAAAGTATGCGCTTTTGTTGTTTCCATTGCTTTCAATGCATATTGGCCTAAAACGTGCAATTGCTGTTTTCTCTTAAACGCAACATGGGAGAAAAACCATTTCACATCACATTTGTGGGTCTTGGTCTTCAACACATCCAGTGAAATTTTGAGCTGTCTGTGTTTGCTACAAGAGGAGATAACACAAAGTATGCGCTTTTGTTGGTTCCATTGCTTTTAATGCAATTTTGCCTAAAACGAGCAATTGCTGTTTTCTTTTAATTCGCAACATGGGAGAAAAACCATTTCACATCACATTTGTGGGTCTTGGTCTTCAACACATCCAGTGAAATTTTGAGCTGTCTGTGTTTGCTACAAGAGGAGATAACACAAAGTATGCGCTTTTGTTGTTTTCATTGCTTTCAATGCATTTTGGCCTAAAACGTGCATTTGCTGTTTTCTCTTAAACGCAACATGGGAGAAAAACCATTTCACATCACATTTGTTGGTCTTGGTCTTCAACACATCCAGTGAAATTTTGAGCTGTCTGTGTTTCATACAAGAGGAGATAACACAAAGTATGCGCTTTTGTTGTTTCCATTGCTTTCAATGCATTTTGGCCTAAAACGAGCAATTGCTGTTTTCTCTTAAACGCAACACGGGAGAAAAACCATTTCACATCACATTTGTGGGTCTTGGTCTTCAACACATCCAGTGAAATTTTGAGCTGCCTGTGTTTGCTACAAGAGGAGATATCACAAAGTATGCGCTTTTGTTGTTCCATTGCTTTCAATGCATTTTGGCCTAAAACGAGCAATTGCTGTTTTCTCTTAAACGCAACATGGGAGAAAAACCATTTCACATCACATTTGTGGGTATTGGTCTTCAAGACATCCAGTGAAATTTTGAGCTGTCTGTGTTTGCTACAAGAGGAGATAACACAACGTATGCATTTTTGTTGTTTCCATTGCTTTCAATGCATTTTGGCCTAAAACGTGCATTTGCTGTTTTATCTTAAACGCAACATGGGAGAAATACCATTTCACATCACATTTGTTGGTCTTGGTCTTCAACACATCCAGTGAAATATTGAGCTGCCTGTGTTTGCTACAAGAGGAGATAACACAAAGTATGCGCTTTTGTTGTTTCCATTGCTTTCAATGCATTTTGGCCTAAAACGTGCAATTGCTGTTTTCTCTTAAACGCAACATGGGAGAAAAACCATTTCACATCACATTTGTGGGTCTTGGTCTTCAACACATCCAGTGAAATTTTGAGCTGTCTGTGTTTGCTACAAGAGGAGATAACACAAAGTATGCGCTTTTGTTGGTTCCATTGCTTTTAATGCAATTTTGCCTAAAACGAGCAATTGCTGTTTTCTTTTAATTCGCAACATGGGAGAAAAACCATTTCACATCACATTTGTGGGTCTTGGTCTTCAACACATCCAGTGAAATTTTGAGCTGTCTGTGTTTGCTACAAGAGGAGATAACACAAAGTATGCGCTTTTGTTGTTTTCATTGCTTTCAATGCATTTTGGCCTAAAACGTGCATTTGCTGTTTTCTCTTAAACGCAACATGGGAGAAAAACCATTTCACATCACATTTGTTGGTCTTGGTCTTCAACACATCCAGTGAAATTTTGAGCTGTCTGTGTTTCATACAAGAGGAGATAACACAAAGTATGCGCTTTTGTTGTTTCCATTGCTTTCAATGCATTTTGGCCTAAAACGAGCAATTGCTGTTTTCTCTTAAACGCAACACGGGAGAAAAACCATTTCACATCACATTTGTGGGTCTTGGTCTTCAACACATCCAGTGAAATTTTGAGCTGCCTGTGTTTGCTACAAGAGGAGATATCACAAAGTATGCGCTTTTGTTGTTCCATTGCTTTCAATGCATTTTGGCCTAAAACGAGCAATTGCTGTTTTCTCTTAAACGCAACATGGGAGAAAAACCATTTCACATCACATTTGTGGGTCTTGGTCTTCAAGACATCCAGTGAAATTTTGAGCTGTCTGTGTTTGCTACAAGAGGAGATAACACAACGTATGCATTTTTGTTGTTTCCATTGCTTTCAATGCATTTTGGCCTAAAACGTGCATTTGCTGTTTTCTCTTAAACGCAACATGGGAGAAATACCATTTCACATCACATTTGTTGGTCTTGGTCTTCAACACATCCAGTGAAATTTTGAGCTGCCTGTGTTTGCTACAAGAGGAGATAATACAAAGTATGCGCTTTTGTTGTTTCCATTGCTTTCAATGCATTTTGGCCTAAAACGTGCAATTGCTGTTTTCTCTTAAACGCAACATGGGAGAAATACCATTTCACATCACATTTGTGGGTCTTGGTCTTCAACACATCCAGTGAAATTTTGAGCTGTCTGTGTTTGCTACAAGAGGAGATAACACAAAGTATGCGCTTTTGTTGTTTCCATTGCTTTCAATGCATTTTGGCCTAAAACGTGCAATTGCTGTTTTCTCTTAAACGCAACATGGGAGAAAAACCATTTCACATCACATTTGTGGGTCTTAGTCTTCAACACATCCAGTGAAATTTTGAGCTGTCTGTGTTTGCTACAAGAGGAGATAACACAAAGTATGCGCTTTTGTTGGTTCCATTGCTTTCAATGCATTTTTGCCTAAAACGAGCAATTGCTGTTTTCTCTTAAACGCAACATGGGAGAAAAACCATTTCACATCACATTTGTGGGTCTTGGTCTTCAAGACATCCAGTGAAATTTTGAGCTGTCTGTGTTTGCTACAAGAGGAGATAACACAACGTATGCACTTTTGTTGTTTCCATTGCTTTCAATGCATTTTGGCCTAAAACGTGCATTTGCTGTTTTCTCTTAAACGCAACATGGGAGAAAAACCATTTCACATCACATTTGTTGGTCTTGGTCTTCAACACATCCAGTGAAATTTTGAGCTGTCTGTGTTTGCTACAACAGGAGATAACACAACGTATGCGCTTTTGTTGTTTCCATTGCTTTCAATGCATTTTGGCCTAAAACGTGCATTTGCTGTTTTCTCTTAAACGCAACATGGGAGAAAAACCATTTCACATCACATTTGTTGGTCTTGGTCTTCAACACATCCAGTGAAATTTTGAGCTGCCTGTGTTTGCTACAAGAGGAGATAACACAAAGTATGCGCTTTTGTTGTTTCCATTGCTTTCAATGCATTTTGGCCTAAAACGTGCAATTGCTGTTTTCTCTTAAACACAACATGGGAGAAAAACCATTTCACATCACATTTGTGGGTCTTGGTCTTCAACACATCCAGTGAAATTTTGAGCTGTCTGTGTTTGCTACAAGAGGAGATAACACAAAGTATGCGCTTTTGTTGGTTCCATTGCTTTCAATGCATTTTTGCCTAAAACGAGCAATTGCTGTATTCTCTTAAACGCAACATGGGAGAAAAACCATTTCACATCACATTTGTGGGTCTTGGTCTTCAACACATCCAGTACAATTTTGAGCTGTCTGTGTTTGCTACAAGAGGAGATAACACAAAGTATGCGCTTTTGTTGTTTTCATTGCTTTCAATGCATTTTGGCCTTAAACGTGCATTTGCTGTTTTCTCTTAAACGCAACATGGGAGAAAAACCATTTCACATCACATTTGTTGGTCTTGGTCTTCAACACATCCAGTGAAATTTTGAGCTGTCTGTGTTTGCTACAAGAGGAGATAACACAAAGTATGCGCTTTTGTTGTTTCCATTGCTTTCAATGCATTCTGGCCTAAAACGAGCAATTGCTGTTTTCTCTTAAACGCAACATGGGAGAAAAACCATTTCACATCACATTTGTGGGTATTGGTCTTCAACACATCCAGTGAAATTTTGAGCTGTCTGTGTTTGCTACAAGAGGAGATAACACAAAGTATGCGCTTTTGTTGTTTCCATTGCTTTCAATGCATTTTGGCCTAAAACGTGCATTTGCTGTTTTCTCTTAAACGCAACATGGGAGAAAAACCATTTCACATCACATTTGTGGGTCTTGGTCTTCAACACATCCAGGGAAATTTTGAGCTACCTGTGTTTGCTACAAGAGGAGATAACACAAAGTATGCGCTTTTGTTGTTTCCATTGCTTTCAATGCATTTTGGCCTAAAACGTGCAATTGCTGTTTTCTCTTAAACGCAACATGGGAGAAAAACCATTTCACATCACATTTGTGGGTCTTGGTCTTCAACACATCCAGTGAAATTTTGAGCTGTCTGTGTTTGCTACAAGAGGAGATAACACAAAGTATGTGCTTTTGTTGGTTCCATTGCTTTCAATGCATTTTTGCCTAAAACGAGCAATTGCTGTTTTCTCTTAAACGCAACATGGGAGAAAAACCATTTCACATCACATTTGTTGGTCTTGGTCTTCAACACATCAAGTGAAATTTTGAGCTGTCTGTGTTTGCTACAAGAGGAGATAACACAAAGTATGCGCTTTTGTTGTTTTCATTGCTTTCAATGCATTTTGGCCTAAAACGTGCATTTGCTGTTTTCTCTTAAACGCAACATGGAAGAAAAACCATTTCACATCACATTTGTTGGTCTTGGTCTTCAACACATCCAGTGAAATTTTGAGCTGTCTGTGTTTGCTACAAGAGGAGATAACACAAAGTATGCGCTTTTGTTGTTTCCATTGCTTTCAATGCATTTTGGCCTAAAACGAGCAATTGCTGTTTTCTCTTAAACGCAACATGGGAGAAAAACCATTTCACATCACATTTGTGGGTCTTGGACTTCAACACATCCAGTGAAATTTTGAGCTGCCTGTGTTTGCTACAAGAGGAGATATCACAAAGTATGCGCTTTTGTTGTTCCATTGCTTTCAATGCATTTTGGCCTAAAACGAGCAATTGCTGTTTTCTCTTAAACGCAACATGGGAGAAAAACCATTTCACATCACATTTGTGGGTCTTGGTCTTCAACACATCCAGTGAAATTTTGAGCTGCCTGTGTTTGCTACAAGAGGAGATAACACAACGTATGCGCTTTTGTTGTTTCCATTGCTTTCAATGCATTTTGGCCTAAAACGTGCAATTGCTGTTTTCTCTTAAACGCAACATGGGAGAAAAAACATTTCACATCACATTTGTGGGTCTTGGTCTTCAACACATCCAGTGAAATTTTGAGCTGTCTGTGTTTGCTACAGGAGGAGATAACACAAAGTATGCGCTTTTGTTGTTTCCATTGCTTTCAAAGCATTTTGGCCTAAAACGTGCATTTGCTGTTTTCTCTTAAACGCAACATGGGAGAAAAACCATTTCACATCACATTTGTTGGTCTTGGTCTTCAACACATCCAGTGAAATTTTGAGCTGCCTGTGTTTGCTACAAGAGGAGATAACACAAAGTATGCGCTTTTGTTGTTTCCATTGCTTTCAAAGCATTTTGGCCTAAAACGTGCATTTGCTGTTTTCTCTTAAACGCAACATGGGAGAAAAACCATTTCACATCACATTTGTTGGTCTTGGTCTTCAACACATCCAGTGAAATTTTAAGCTGCCTGTGTTTGCTACAAGAGGAGATAACACAAAGTATGCGCTTTTGTTGTTTCCATTGCTTTCAATGCATTTTGGCCTAAAACGTGCATTTGCTGTTTTCTCTTAAACGCAACATGGGAGAAAAACCATTTCACATCACATTTGTGGGTCTTGGTCTTCAACACATCCAGTGAAATTTTGAGCTGTCTGTGTTTGCTACAACAGGAGATAACACAACGTATGCGCTTTTGTTGTTTCCATTGCTTTCAATGCTTTTTGGCCTAAAACGTGCATTTGCTGTTTTCTCTTAAACGCAACATGGGAGAAAAACCATTTCACATCACATTTGTGGGTCTTGGTCTTCAACACATCCAGTGAAATTTTGAGCTGTCTGTGTTTGCTACAAGAGGAGATAACACAAAGTATGCGCTTTTGTTGGTTCCATTGCTTTCAATGCATTTTTGCCTAAAACGAGCAATTGCTGTATTCTCTTAAACGCAACATGGGAGAAAAACCATTTCACATCACATTTGTGGGTCTTGGTCTTCAACACATCCAGTACAATTTTGAGCTGTCTGTGTTTGCTACAAGAGGAGATAACACAAAGTATGCGCTTTTGTTGTTTTCATTGCTTTCAATGCATTTTGGCCTTAAACGTGCATTTGCTGTTTTCTCTTAAACGCAACATGGGAGAAAAACCATTTCACATCACATTTGTTGGTCTTGGTCTTCAACACATCCAGTGAAATTTTGAGCTGTCTGTGTTTGCTACAAGAGGAGATAACACAAAGTATGCGCTTTTGTTGTTTCCATTGCTTTCAATGCATTCTGGCCTAAAACGAGCAATTGCTGTTTTCTCTTAAACGCAACATGGGAGAAAAACCATTTCACATCACATTTGTGGGTATTGGTCTTCAACACATCCAGTGAAATTTTGAGCTGTCTGTGTTTGCTACAAGAGGAGATAACACAAAGTATGCGCTTTTGTTGTTTCCATTGCTTTCAATGCATTTTGGCCTAAAACGTGCATTTGCTGTTTTCTCTTAAACGCAACATGGGAGAAAAACCATTTCACATCACATTTGTGGGTCTTGGTCTTCAACACATCCAGTGAAATTTTGAGCTGTCTGTGTTTGCTACAAGAGGAGATAACACAAAGTATGCGCTTTTGTTGTTTTCATTGCTTTCAATGCATTTTGGCCTAAAATGTGCATTTGCTGTTTTCTCTTAAACGCAACATGGGAGAAAAACCATTTCACATCACATTTGTTGGTCTTGGTCTTCAACACATCCAGTGAAATTTTGAGCTGTCTGTGTTTGCTACAAGAGGAGATAACACAAAGTATGCGCTTTTGTTGTTTCCATTGCTTTCAATGCATTTTGGCCTAAAACGTGCATTTGCTGTTTTCTCTTAAACGCAACATGGGAGAAAAACCATTTCTAATCACATTTGTTGGTCTTGGTCTTCAACACATCCAGTGAAATTTTGAGCTGCCTGTGTTTGCTACAAGAGGAGATAACACAAAGTATGCGCTTTTGTTGTTTCCATTGCTTTCAATGCATTTTGGCCTAAAACGAGCAATTGCTGTTTTCTCTTAAACGCAACATGGGAGAAAAACCATTTCACATCACATTTGTGGGTATTGGTCTTCAACACATCCAGTGAAATTTTGAGCTGTCTGTGTTTGCTACAAGAGGAGATAACACAAAGTATGCGCTTTTGTTGTTTCCATTGCTTTCAAAGCATTTTGGCCTAAAACGTGCATTTGCTGTTTTCTCTTAAACGCAACATGGGAGAAAAACCATTTCACATCACATTTGTTGGTCTTGGTCTTCAACACATCCAGTGAAATTTTGAGCTGCCTGTGTTTGCTACAAGAGGAGATAACACAAAGTATGCGCTTTTGTTGTTTCCATTGCTTTCAATGCATTTTGGTCTAAAACGTGCATTTGCTGTTTTCTCTTAAACGCAACATGGGAGAAAAACCATTTCACATCACATTTGTTGGTCTTGGTCTTCAACACATCCAGTGAAATTTTGAGCTGCCTGTGTTTGCTACAAGAGGAGATTTCACAAAGTATGCGCTTTTGTTGTTCCATTGCTTTCAATGCATTTTGGCCTAAAACGTGCATTTGCTGTTTTCTCTTAAACGCAACATGGGAGAAAAACCATTTCTAATCACATTTGTTGGTCTTGGTCTTCAACACATCCAGTGAAATTTTTAGCTGCCTGTGTTTGCTACAAGAGGAGATAACACAAAGTATGCGCTTTTGTTGTTTCCATTGCTTTCAATGCATTTTGGCCTAAAACGTGCATTTGCTGTTTTCTCTTAAACACAACATTGGAGAAAAACCATTTCACATCACATTTGTGGGTCTTGGTCTTCAACACATCCAGTGAAATTTTGAGCTGCCTGTGTTTGCTACAAGAGGAGATAACACAAAGTATGCGCTTTTGTTGTTTCCATTGCTTTCAATGCATTTTGGCCTAAAACGTGCATTTGCTGTTTTCTCTTAAATGCAACATGGGAGAAAAACCATTTCACATCACATTTGTGGGTCTTGGTCTTCAACACATCCAGTGAAATTTTGAGCTGCCTGTGTTTGCTACAAGAGGAGATAAAACAAAGTATGCGCTTTTGTTGTTTCCATTGCTTTCAATGCATTTTGGCCTAAAACGTGCAATTGCTGTTTTCTCTTAAACGCAACATGGGAGAAAAACCATTTCACATCACATTTGTTGGTCTTGGTCTTCAACACATCCAGTGAAATTTTAAGCTGCCTGTGTTTGCTACAAGAGGAGATAACACAAAGTATGCGCTTTTGTTGTTTCCATTGCTTTCAATGCATTTTGGCCTAAAACGTGCATTTGCTGTTTTCTCTTAAACGCAACATGGGAGAAAAACCATTTCACATCACATTTGTGGGTCTTGGTCTTCAACACATCCAGTGAAATTTTGAGCTGTCTGTGTTTGCTACAACAGGAGATAACACAACGTATGCGCTTTTGTTGTTTCCATTGCTTTCAATGCTTTTTGGCCTAAAACGTGCATTTGCTGTTTTCTCTTAAACGCAACATGGGAGAAAAACCATTTCACATCACATTTGTGGGTCTTGGTCTTCAACACATCCAGTGAAATTTTGAGCTGTCTGTGTTTGCTACAAGAGGAGATAACACAAAGTATGCGCTTTTGTTGGTTCCATTGCTTTCAATGCATTTTTGCCTAAAACGAGCAATTGCTGTATTCTCTTAAACGCAACATGGGAGAAAAACCATTTCACATCACATTTGTGGGTCTTGGTCTTCAACACATCCAGTACAATTTTGAGCTGTCTGTGTTTGCTACAAGAGGAGATAACACAAAGTATGCGCTTTTGTTGTTTTCATTGCTTTCAATGCATTTTGGCCTTAAACGTGCATTTGCTGTTTTCTCTTAAACGCAACATGGGAGAAAAACCATTTCACATCACATTTGTTGGTCTTGGTCTTCAACACATCCAGTGAAATTTTGAGCTGTCTGTGTTTGCTACAAGAGGAGATAACACAAAGTATGCGCTTTTGTTGTTTCCATTGCTTTCAATGCATTCTGGCCTAAAACGAGCAATTGCTGTTTTCTCTTAAACGCAACATGGGAGAAAAACCATTTCACATCACATTTGTGGGTATTGGTCTTCAACACATCCAGTGAAATTTTGAGCTGTCTGTGTTTGCTACAAGAGGAGATAACACAAAGTATGCGCTTTTGTTGTTTCCATTGCTTTCAATGCATTTTGGCCTAAAACGTGCATTTGCTGTTTTCTCTTAAACGCAACATGGGAGAAAAACCATTTCACATCACATTTGTGGGTCTTGGTCTTCAACACATCCAGTGAAATTTTGAGCTGTCTGTGTTTGCTACAAGAGGAGATAACACAAAGTATGCGCTTTTGTTGTTTTCATTGCTTTCAATGCATTTTGGCCTAAAATGTGCATTTGCTGTTTTCTCTTAAACGCAACATGGGAGAAAAACCATTTCACATCACATTTGTTGGTCTTGGTCTTCAACACATCCAGTGAAATTTTGAGCTGTCTGTGTTTGCTACAAGAGGAGATAACACAAAGTATGCGCTTTTGTTGTTTCCATTGCTTTCAATGCATTTTGGCCTAAAACGTGCATTTGCTGTTTTCTCTTAAACGCAACATGGGAGAAAAACCATTTCTAATCACATTTGTTGGTCTTGGTCTTCAACACATCCAGTGAAATTTTGAGCTGCCTGTGTTTGCTACAAGAGGAGATAACACAAAGTATGCGCTTTTGTTGTTTCCATTGCTTTCAATGCATTTTGGCCTAAAACGAGCAATTGCTGTTTTCTCTTAAACGCAACATGGGAGAAAAACCATTTCACATCACATTTGTGGGTATTGGTCTTCAACACATCCAGTGAAATTTTGAGCTGTCTGTGTTTGCTACAAGAGGAGATAACACAAAGTATGCGCTTTTGTTGTTTCCATTGCTTTCAAAGCATTTTGGCCTAAAACGTGCATTTGCTGTTTTCTCTTAAACGCAACATGGGAGAAAAACCATTTCACATCACATTTGTTGGTCTTGGTCTTCAACACATCCAGTGAAATTTTGAGCTGCCTGTGTTTGCTACAAGAGGAGATAACACAAAGTATGCGCTTTTGTTGTTTCCATTGCTTTCAATGCATTTTGGTCTAAAACGTGCATTTGCTGTTTTCTCTTAAACGCAACATGGGAGAAAAACCATTTCACATCACATTTGTTGGTCTTGGTCTTCAACACATCCAGTGAAATTTTGAGCTGCCTGTGTTTGCTACAAGAGGAGATTTCACAAAGTATGCGCTTTTGTTGTTCCATTGCTTTCAATGCATTTTGGCCTAAAACGTGCATTTGCTGTTTTCTCTTAAACGCAACATGGGAGAAAAACCATTTCTAATCACATTTGTTGGTCTTGGTCTTCAACACATCCAGTGAAATTTTTAGCTGCCTGTGTTTGCTACAAGAGGAGATAACACAAAGTATGCGCTTTTGTTGTTTCCATTGCTTTCAATGCATTTTGGCCTAAAACGTGCATTTGCTGTTTTCTCTTAAACACAACATTGGAGAAAAACCATTTCACATCACATTTGTGGGTCTTGGTCTTCAACACATCCAGTGAAATTTTGAGCTGCCTGTGTTTGCTACAAGAGGAGATAACACAAAGTATGCGCTTTTGTTGTTTCCATTGCTTTCAATGCATTTTGGCCTAAAACGTGCATTTGCTGTTTTCTCTTAAATGCAACATGGGAGAAAAACCATTTCACATCACATTTGTGGGTCTTGGTCTTCAACACATCCAGTGAAATTTTGAGCTGCCTGTGTTTGCTACAAGAGGAGATAAAACAAAGTATGCGCTTTTGTTGTTTCCATTGCTTTCAATGCATTTTGGCCTAAAACGTGCAATTGCTGTTTTCTCTTAAACGCAACATGGGAGAAAAACCATTTCACATCACATTTGTTGGTCTTGGTCTTCAACACATCCAGTGAAATTTTGAGCTGCCTGTGTTTGCTACAAGAGGAGATAACACAAAGTATGCGCTTTTGTTGTTTCCATTGCTTTCAATGCATTTTGGCCTAAAACGTGCATTTGCTGTTTTCTCTTAAACGCAACATGGGAGAAAAACCATTTCACATCACATTTGTTGGTCTTGGTCTTCAACACATCCAGTGAAATTTTGAGCTGCCTGTGTTTGCTACAAGAGGAGATTTCACAAAGTATGCGCTTTTGTTGTTCCATTGCTTTCAATGCATTTTGGCCTAAAACGAGCAATTGCTGTTTTCTCTTAAACGCAACATGGGAGAAAAACCATTTCACATCACATTTGTGGGTCTTGGTCTTCAAGACATCCAGTGAAATTTTGAGCTGTCTGTGTTTGCTACAAGAGGAGATAACACAACGTATGCACTTTTGTTGTTTCCATTGCTTTCAATGCATTTTGGCCTAAAACGTGCATTTGCTGTTTTCTCTTAAACGCAACATGGGAGAAAAACCATTTCACATCACATTTGTGGGTCTTGGTCTTCAACACATCCAGTGAAATTTTGAGCTGTCTGTGTTTGCTACAAGAGGAGATAACACAAAGTATGCGCTTTTGTTGGTTCCATTGCTTTCAATGCATTTTTGCCTAAAACGAGCAATTGCTGTTTTCTCTTAAACGCAACATGGGAGAAAAACCATTTCACATCACATTTGTGGGTCTTGGTCTTCAAGACATCCAGTGAAATTTTGAGCTGTCTGTGTTTGCTACAAGAGGAGATAACACAACGTATGCACTTTTGTTGTTTCCATTGCTTTCAATGCATTTTGGCCTAAAACGTGCATTTGCTGTTTTCTCTTAAACGCAACATGGGAGAAAAACCATTTCACATCACATTTGTTGGTCTTGGTCTTCAACACATCCAGTGAAATTTTGAGCTGCCTGTGTTTGCTACAAGAGGAGATAACACAAAGTATGCGCTTTTGTTGTTTCCATTGCTTTCAATGCATTTTGGCCTAAAACGTGCAATTGCTGTTTTCTCTTAAACGCAACATGGGAGAAAAACCATTTCACATCACATTTGTGGGTCTTGGTCTTCAACACATCCAGTGAAATTTTGAGCTGTCTGTGTTTGCTACAAGAGGAGATAACACAAAGTATGCGCTTTTGTTGGTTCCATTGCTTTTAATGCAATTTTGCCTAAAACGAGCAATTGCTGTTTTCTTTTAATTCGCAACATGGGAGAAAAACCATTTCACATCACATTTGTGGGTCTTGGTCTTCAACACATTCAGTGAAATTTTGAGCTGTCTGTGTTTGCTACAAGAGGAGATAACACAAAGTATGCGCTTTTGTTGTTTTCATTGCTTTCAATGCATTTTGGCCTAAAACGTGCATTTGCTGTTTTCTCTTAAACGCAACATGGGAGAAAAACCATTTCACATCACATTTGTTGGTCTTGGTCTTCAACACATCCAGTGAAATTTTGAGCTGTCTGTGTTTCATACAAGAGGAGATAACACAAAGTATGCGCTTTTGTTGTTTCCATTGCTTTCAATGCATTTTGGCCTAAAACGAGCAATTGCTGTTTTCTCTTAAACGCAACACGGGAGAAAAACCATTTCACATCACATTTGTGGGTCTTGGTCTTCAACACATCCAGTGAAATTTTGAGCTGCCTGTGTTTGCTACAAGAGGAGATATCACAAAGTATGCGCTTTTGTTGTTCCATTGCTTTCAATGCATTTTGGCCTAAAACGAGCAATTGCTGTTTTCTCTTAAACGCAACATGGGAGAAAAACCATTTCACATCACATTTGTGGGTCTTGGTCTTCAAGACATCCAGTGAAATTTTGAGCTGTCTGTGTTTGCTACAAGAGGAGATAACACAACGTATGCATTTTTGTTGTTTCCATTGCTTTCAATGCATTTTGGCCTAAAACGTGCATTTGCTGTTTTCTCTTAAACGCAACATGGGAGAAATACCATTTCACATCACATTTGTTGGTCTTGGTCTTCAACACATCCAGTGAAATTTTGAGCTGCCTGTGTTTGCTACAAGAGGAGATAATACAAAGTATGCGCTTTTGTTGTTTCCATTGCTTTCAATGCATTTTGGCCTAAAACGTGCAATTGCTGTTTTCTCTTAAACGCAACATGGGAGAAATACCATTTCACATCACATTTGTGGGTCTTGGTCTTCAACACATCCAGTGAAATTTTGAGCTGTCTGTGTTTGCTACAAGAGGAGATAACACAAAGTATGCGCTTTTGTTGTTTCCATTGCTTTCAATGCATTTTGGCCTAAAACGTGCAATTGCTGTTTTCTCTTAAACGCAACATGGGAGAAAAACCATTTCACATCACATTTGTGGGTCTTGGTCTTCAACACATCCAGTGAAATTTTGAGCTGTCTGTGTTTGCTACAAGAGGAGATAACACAAAGTATGCGCTTTTGTTGGTTCCATTGCTTTCAATGCATTTTTGCCTAAAACGAGCAATTGCTGTTTTCTCTTAAACGCAACATGGGAGAAAAACCATTTCACATCACATTTGTGGGTCTTGGTCTTCAAGACATCCAGTGAAATTTTGAGCTGTCTGTGTTTGCTACAAGAGGAGATAACACAACGTATGCACTTTTGTTGTTTCCATTGCTTTCAATGCATTTTGGCCTAAAACGTGCATTTGCTGTTTTCTCTTAAACGCAACATGGGAGAAAAACCATTTCACATCACATTTGTTGGTCTTGGTCTTCAACACATCCAGTGAAATTTTGAGCTGCCTGTGTTTGCTACAAGAGGAGATAACACAAAGAATGCGCTTTTGTTGTTTCCATTGCTTTCAATGCATTTTGGCCTAAAACGTGCAATTGCTGTTTTCTCTTAAACGCAACATGGGAGAAAAACCATTTCACATCACATTTGTTGGTCTTGGTCTTCAACACATCCAGTGAAATTTTGAGCTGTCTGTGTTTGCTACAAGAGGAGATAACACAAAGTATGCGCTTTTGTTGTTTCCATTGCTTTCAATGCATTCTGGCCTAAAACGAGCAATTGCTGTTTTCTCTTAAACGCAACATGGGAGAAAAACCATTTCACATCACATTTGTGGGTATTGGTCTTCAACACATCCAGTGAAATTTTGAGCTGTCTGTGTTTGCTACAAGAGGAGATAACACAAAGTATGCGCTTTTGTTGTTTCCATTGCTTTCAATGCATTTTGGCCTAAAACGTGCATTTGCTGTTTTCTCTTAAACGCAACATGGGAGAAAAACCATTTCACATCACATTTGTGGGTCTTGGTCTTCAACACATCCAGTGAAATTTTGAGCTGTCTGTGTTTGCTACAAGAGGAGATAACACAAAGTATGCGCTTTTGTTGTTTTCATTGCTTTCAATGCATTTTGGCCTAAAACGCGCATTTGCTGTTTTCTCTTAAACGCAACATGGGAGAAAAACCATTTCACATCACATTTGTGGGTCTTGGTCTTCAACACATCCAGGGAAATTTTGAGCTACCTGTGTTTGCTACAAGAGGAGATAACACAAAGTATGCGCTTTTGTTGTTTCCATTGCTTTCAATGCATTTTGGCCTAAAACGTGCAATTGCTGTTTTCTCTTAAACGCAACATGGGAGAAAAACCATTTCACATCACATTTGTGGGTCTTGGTCTTCAACACATCCAGTGAAATTTTGAGCTGTCTGTGTTTGCTACAAGAAGATAACACAAAGTATGTGCTTTTGTTGGTTCCATTGCTTTCAATGCATTTTTGCCCTAAAACGAGCAATTGCTGTTTTCTCTTAAACGCAACTTGGGAGAAAAACCATTTCACATCACATTTGTTGGTCTTGGTCTTCAAACACATCAAGTGAAATTTTGAGCTGTCTGTGTTTGCTACAAGAGGAGATAACACAAAGTATGCGCTTTTGTTGTTTTCATTGCTTTCAATGCATTTTGGCCTAAAACGTGCATTTGCTGTTTTCTCTTAAACGCAACATGGAAGAAAAACCATTTCACATCACATTTGTTGGTCTTGGTCTTCAACACATCCAGTGAAATTTTGAGCTGTCTGTGTTTGCTACAAGAGGAGATAACACAAAGTATGCGCTTTTGTTGTTTCCATTGCTTTCAATGCATTTTGGCCTAAAACGAGCAATTGCTGTTTTCTCTTAAACGCAACATGGGAGAAAAACCATTTCACATCACATTTGTGGGTCTTGGACTTCAACACATCCAGTGAAATTTTGAGCTGCCTGTGTTTGCTACAAGAGGAGATATCACAAAGTATGCGCTTTTGTTGTTCCATTGCTTTCAATGCATTTTGGCCTAAAACAAGCAATTGCTGTTTTCTCTTAAACGCAACATGGGAGAAAAACCATTTCACATCACATTTGTGGGTCTTGGTCTTCAACACATCCAGTGAAATTTTGAGCTGCCTGTGTTTGCTACAAGAGGAGATAACACAACGTATGCGCTTTTGTTGTTTCCATTGCTTTCAATGCATTTTGGCCTAAAACGTGCAATTGCTGTTTTCTCTTAAACGCAACATGGGAGAAAAAACATTTCACATCACATTTGTGGGTCTTGGTCTTCAACACATCCAGTGAAATTTTGAGCTGTCTGTGTTTGCTACAGGAGGAGATAACACAAAGTATGCGCTTTTGTTGTTTCCATTGCTTTCAAAGCATTTTGGCCTAAAACGTGCATTTGCTGTTTTCTCTTAAACGCAACATGGGAGAAAAACCATTTCACATCACATTTGTTGGTCTTGGTCTTCAACACATCCAGTGAAATTTTGAGCTGTCTGTGTTTGCTACAAGAGGAGATAACACAAAGTATGCGCTTTTGTTGTTTTCATTGCTTTCAATGCATTTTGGCCTAAAACGCGCATTTGCTGTTTTCTCTTAAACGCAACATGGGAGAAAAACCATTTCACATCACATTTGTGGGTCTTGGTCTTCAACACATCCAGGGAAATTTTGAGCTACCTGTGTTTGCTACAAGAGGAGATAACACAAAGTATGCGCTTTTGTTGTTTCCATTGCTTTCAATGCATTTTGGCCTAAAACGTGCAATTGCTGTTTTCTCTTAAACGCAACATGGGAGAAAAACCATTTCACATCACATTTGTGGGTCTTGGTCTTCAACACATCCAGTGAAATTTTGAGCTGTCTGTGTTTGCTACAAGAGGAGATAACACAAAGTATGTGCTTTTGTTGGTTCCATTGCTTTCAATGCATTTTTGCCTAAAACGAGCAATTGCTGTTTTCTCTTAAACGCAACATGGGAGAAAAACCATTTCACATCACATTTGTTGGTCTTGGTCTTCAACACATCAAGTGAAATTTTGAGCTGTCTGTGTTTGCTACAAGAGGAGATAACACAAAGTATGCGCTTTTGTTGTTTTCATTGCTTTCAATGCATTTTGGCCTAAAACGTGCATTTGCTGTTTTCTCTTAAACGCAACATGGAAGAAAAACCATTTCACATCACATTTGTTGGTCTTGGTCTTCAACACATCCAGTGAAATTTTGAGCTGTCTGTGTTTGCTACAAGAGGAGATAACACAAAGTATGCGCTTTTGTTGTTTCCATTGCTTTCAATGCATTTTGGCCTAAAACGAGCAATTGCTGTTTTCTCTTAAACGCAACATGGGAGAAAAACCATTTCACATCACATTTGTGGGTCTTGGACTTCAACACATCCAGTGAAATTTTGAGCTGCCTGTGTTTGCTACAAGAGGAGATATCACAAAGTATGCGCTTTTGTTGTTCCATTGCTTTCAATGCATTTTGGCCTAAAACAAGCAATTGCTGTTTTCTCTTAAACGCAACATGGGAGAAAAACCATTTCACATCACATTTGTGGGTCTTGGTCTTCAACACATCCAGTGAAATTTTGAGCTGCCTGTGTTTGCTACAAGAGGAGATAACACAACGTATGCGCTTTTGTTGTTTCCATTGCTTTCAATGCATTTTGGCCTAAAACGTGCAATTGCTGTTTTCTCTTAAACGCAACATGGGAGAAAAAACATTTCACATCACATTTGTGGGTCTTGGTCTTCAACACATCCAGTGAAATTTTGAGCTGTCTGTGTTTGCTACAGGAGGAGATAACACAAAGTATGCGCTTTTGTTGTTTCCATTGCTTTCAAAGCATTTTGGCCTAAAACGTGCATTTGCTGTTTTCTCTTAAACGCAACATGGGAGAAAAACCATTTCACATCACATTTGTTGGTCTTGGTCTTCAACACATCCAGTGAAATTTTGAGCTGCCTGTGTTTGCTACAAGAGGAGATAACACAAAGTATGCGCTTTTGTTGTTTCCATTGCTTTCAAAGCATTTTGGCCTAAAACGTGCATTTGCTGTTTTCTCTTCAACGCAACATGGGAGAAAAACCATTTCACATCACATTTGTGGGTCTTGGTCTTCAACACATCCAGTGAAATTTTGAGCTGTCTGTGTTTGCTACAAGAGGAGATAACACAAAGTATGTGCTTTTGTTGGTTCCATTGCTTTCAATGCATTTTTGCCTAAAACGAGCAATTGCTGTTTTCTCTTAAACGCAACATGGGAGAAAAACCATTTCACATCACATTTGTTGGTCTTGGTCTTCAACACATCAAGTGAAATTTTGAGCTGTCTGTGTTTGCTACAAGAGGAGATAACACAAAGTATGCGCTTTTGTTGTTTTCATTGCTTTCAATGCATTTTGGCCTAAAACGTGCATTTGCTGTTTTCTCTTAAACGCAACATGGGAGAAAAACCATTTCACATCACATTTGTGGGTCTTGGTCTTCAACACATCCAGTGAAATTTTGAGCTGTCTGTGTTTGCTACAAGAGGAGATAACACAAAGTATGTGCTTTTGTTGGTTCCATTGCTTTCAATGCATTTTTGCCTAAAACGAGCAATTGCTGTTTTCTCTTAAACGCAACATGGGAGAAAAACCATTTCACATCACATTTGTTGGTCTTGGTCTTCAACACATCAAGTGAAATTTTGAGCTGTCTGTGTTTGCTACAAGAGGAGATAACACAAAGTATGCGCTTTTGTTGTTTTCATTGCTTTCAATGCATTTTGGCCTAAAACGTGCATTTGCTGTTTTCTCTTAAACGCAACATGGAAGAAAAACCATTTCACATCACATTTGTCGGTCTTGGTCTTCAACACATCCTGTGAAATTTTGAGCTGTCTGTGTTTGCTACAAGAGGAGATAACACAAAGTATGCGCTTTTGTTGTTTTCATTGCTTTCAATGCATTTTGGCCTAAAACGTGCATTTGCTGTTTTCTCTTAAACGCAACATGGGAGAAAAACCATTTCACATCACATTTGTGGGTCTTGGTCTTCAACACATCCAGTGAAATTTTGAGCTGTCTGTGTTTGCTACAAGAGGAGATAACACAAAGTATGTGCTTTTGTTGGTTCCATTGCTTTCAATGCATTTTTGCCTAAAACGAGCAATTGCTGTTTTCTCTTAAACGCAACATGGGAGAAAAACCATTTCACATCACATTTGTTGGTCTTGGTCTTCAACACATCAAGTGAAATTTTGAGCTGTCTGTGTTTGCTACAAGAGGAGATAACACAAAGTATGCGCTTTTGTTGTTTTCATTGCTTTCAATGCATTTTGGCCTAAAACGTGCATTTGCTGTTTTCTCTTAAACGCAACATGGAAGAAAAACCATTTCACATCACATTTGTTGGTCTTGGTCTTCAACACATCCAGTGAAATTTTGAGCTGTCTGTGTTTGCTACAAGAGGAGATAACACAAAGTATGCGCTTTTGTTGTTTCCATTGCTTTCAATGCATTTTGGCCTAAAACGAGCAATTGCTGTTTTCTCTTAAATGCAACATGGGAGAAAAACCATTTCACATCGCATTTGTGGGTCTTGGACTTCAACACATCCAGTGAAATTTTGAGCTGCCTGTGTTTGCTACAAGAGGAGATATCACAAAGTATGTGCTTTTGTTGTTCCATTGCTTTCAATGCATTTTGGCCTAAAACAAGCAATTGCTGTTTTCTCTTAAACGCAACATGGGAGAAAAACCATTTCACATCACATTTGTGGGTCTTGGTCTTCAACACATCCAGTGAAATTTTGAGCTGCCTGTGTTTGCTACAAGAGGAGATAACACAACGTATGCGCTTTTGTTGTTTCCATTGCTTTCAATGCATTTTGGCCTAAAACGTGCAATTGCTGTTTTCTCTTAAACGCAACATGGGAGAAAAAACATTTCACATCACATTTGTGGGTCTTGGTCTTCAACACATCCAGTGAAATTTTGAGCTGTCTGTGTTTGCTACAGGAGGAGATAACACAAAGTATGCGCTTTTGTTGTTTCCATTGCTTTCAAAGCATTTTGGCCTAAAACGTGCATTTGCTGTTTTCTCTTAAACGCAACATGGGAGAAAAACCATTTCACATCACATTTGTTGGTCTTGGTCTTCAACACATCCAGTGAAATTTTGAGCTGCCTGTGTTTGCTACAAGAGGAGATAACACAAAGTATGCGCTTTTGTTGTTTCCATTGCTTTCAAAGCATTTTGGCCTAAAACGTGCATTTGCTGTTTTCTCTTAAACGCAACATGGGAGAAAAACCATTTCACATCACATTTGTGGGTCTTGGTCTTCAACACATCCAGTGAAATTTTGAGCTGTCTGTGTTTGCTACAAGAGGAGATAACACAAAGTATGTGCTTTTGTTGGTTCCATTGCTTTCAATGCATTTTTGCCTAAAACGAGCAATTGCTGTTTTCTCTTAAACGCAACATGGGAGAAAAACCATTTCACATCACATTTGTTGGTCTTGGTCTTCAACACATCAAGTGAAATTTTGAGCTGTCTGTGTTTGCTACAAGAGGAGATAACACAAAGTATGCGCTTTTGTTGTTTTCATTGCTTTCAATGCATTTTGGCCTAAAACGTGCATTTGCTGTTTTCTCTTAAACGCAACATGGGAGAAAAACCATTTCACATCACATTTGTGGGTCTTGGTCTTCAACACATCCAGTGAAATTTTGAGCTGTCTGTGTTTGCTACAAGAGGAGATAACACAAAGTATGTGCTTTTGTTGGTTCCATTGCTTTCAATGCATTTTTGCCTAAAACGAGCAATTGCTGTTTTCTCTTAAACGCAACATGGGAGAAAAACCATTTCACATCACATTTGTTGGTCTTGGTCTTCAACACATCAAGTGAAATTTTGAGCTGTCTGTGTTTGCTACAAGAGGAGATAACACAAAGTATGCGCTTTTGTTGTTTTCATTGCTTTCAATGCATTTTGGCCTAAAACGTGCATTTGCTGTTTTCTCTTAAACGCAACATGGAAGAAAAACCATTTCACATCACATTTGTTGGTCTTGGTCTTCAACACATCCAGTGAAATTTTGAGCTGTCTGTGTTTGCTACAAGAGGAGATAACACAAAGTATGCGCTTTTGTTGTTTCCATTGCTTTCAATGCATTTTGGCCTAAAACGAGCAATTGCTGTTTTCTCTTAAACGCAACATGGGAGAAAAACCATTTCACATCACATTTGTGGGTCTTGGACTTCAACACATCCAGTGAAATTTTGAGCTGCCTGTGTTTGCTACAAGAGGAGATATCACAAAGTATGCGCTTTTGTTGTTCCATTGCTTTCAATGCATTTTGGCCTAAAACGAGCAATTGCTGTTTTCTCTTAAACGCAACATGGGAGAAAAACCATTTCACATCACATTTGTGGGTCTTGGTCTTCAACACATCCAGTGAAATTTTGAGCTGCCTGTGTTTGCTACAAGAGGAGATAACACAACGTATGCGCTTTTGTTGTTTCCATTGCTTTCAATGCATTTTGGCCTAAAACGTGCAATTGCTGTTTTCTCTTAAACGCAACATGGGAGAAAAAACATTTCACATCACATTTGTGGGTCTTGGTCTTCAACACATCCAGTGAAATTTTGAGCTGTCTGTGTTTGCTACAGGAGGAGATAACACAAAGTATGCGCTTTTGTTGTTTCCATTGCTTTCAAAGCATTTTGGCCTAAAACGTGCATTTGCTGTTTTCTCTTAAACGCAACATGGGAGAAAAACCATTTCACATCACATTTGTTGGTCTTGGTCTTCAACACATCCAGTGAAATTTTGAGCTGCCTGTGTTTGCTACAAGAGGAGATAACACAAAGTATGCGCTTTTGTTGTTTCCATTGCTTTCAAAGCATTTTGGCCTAAAACGTGCATTTGCTGTTTTCTCTTAAACGCAACATGGGAGAAAAACCATTTCACATCACATTTGTTGGTCTTGGTCTTCAACACATCCAGTGAAATTTTAAGCTGCCTGTGTTTGCTACAAGAGGAGATAACACAAAGTATGCGCTTTTGTTGTTTCCATTGCTTTCAATGCATTTTGGCCTAAAACGTGCATTTGCTGTTTTCTCTTAAACGCAACATGGGAGAAAAACCATTTCACATCACATTTGTGGGTCTTGGTCTTCAACACATCCAGTGAAATTTTGAGCTGTCTGTGTTTGCTACAACAGGAGATAACACAACGTATGCGCTTTTGTTGTTTCCATTGCTTTCAATGCTTTTTGGCCTAAAACGTGCATTTGCTGTTTTCTCTTAAACGCAACATGGGAGAAAAACCATTTCACATCACATTTGTGGGTCTTGGTCTTCAACACATCCAGTGAAATTTTGAGCTGTCTGTGTTTGCTACAAGAGGAGATAACACAAAGTATGCGCTTTTGTTGGTTCCATTGCTTTCAATGCATTTTTGCCTAAAACGAGCAATTGCTGTATTCTCTTAAACGCAACATGGGAGAAAAACCATTTCACATCACATTTGTGGGTCTTGGTCTTCAACACATCCAGTACAATTTTGAGCTGTCTGTGTTTGCTACAAGAGGAGATAACACAAAGTATGCGCTTTTGTTGTTTTCATTGCTTTCAATGCATTTTGGCCTTAAACGTGCATTTGCTGTTTTCTCTTAAACGCAACATGGGAGAAAAACCATTTCACATCACATTTGTTGGTCTTGGTCTTCAACACATCCAGTGAAATTTTGAGCTGTCTGTGTTTGCTACAAGAGGAGATAACACAAAGTATGCGCTTTTGTTGTTTCCATTGCTTTCAATGCATTCTGGCCTAAAACGAGCAATTGCTGTTTTCTCTTAAACGCAACATGGGAGAAAAACCATTTCACATCACATTTGTGGGTATTGGTCTTCAACACATCCAGTGAAATTTTGAGCTGTCTGTGTTTGCTACAAGAGGAGATAACACAAAGTATGCGCTTTTGTTGTTTCCATTGCTTTCAATGCATTTTGGCCTAAAACGTGCATTTGCTGTTTTCTCTTAAACGCAACATGGGAGAAAAACCATTTCACATCACATTTGTGGGTCTTGGTCTTCAACACATCCAGTGAAATTTTGAGCTGTCTGTGTTTGCTACAAGAGGAGATAACACAAAGTATGCGCTTTTGTTGTTTTCATTGCTTTCAATGCATTTTGGCCTAAAATGTGCATTTGCTGTTTTCTCTTAAACGCAACATGGGAGAAAAACCATTTCACATCACATTTGTTGGTCTTGGTCTTCAACACATCCAGTGAAATTTTGAGCTGTCTGTGTTTGCTACAAGAGGAGATAACACAAAGTATGCGCTTTTGTTGTTTCCATTGCTTTCAATGCATTTTGGCCTAAAACGTGCATTTGCTGTTTTCTCTTAAACGCAACATGGGAGAAAAACCATTTCTAATCACATTTGTTGGTCTTGGTCTTCAACACATCCAGTGAAATTTTGAGCTGCCTGTGTTTGCTACAAGAGGAGATAACACAAAGTATGCGCTTTTGTTGTTTCCATTGCTTTCAATGCATTTTGGCCTAAAACGAGCAATTGCTGTTTTCTCTTAAACGCAACATGGGAGAAAAACCATTTCACATCACATTTGTGGGTATTGGTCTTCAACACATCCAGTGAAATTTTGAGCTGTCTGTGTTTGCTACAAGAGGAGATAACACAAAGTATGCGCTTTTGTTGTTTCCATTGCTTTCAAAGCATTTTGGCCTAAAACGTGCATTTGCTGTTTTCTCTTAAACGCAACATGGGAGAAAAACCATTTCACATCACATTTGTTGGTCTTGGTCTTCAACACATCCAGTGAAATTTTGAGCTGCCTGTGTTTGCTACAAGAGGAGATAACACAAAGTATGCGCTTTTGTTGTTTCCATTGCTTTCAATGCATTTTGGTCTAAAACGTGCATTTGCTGTTTTCTCTTAAACGCAACATGGGAGAAAAACCATTTCACATCACATTTGTTGGTCTTTGTCTTCAACACATCCAGTGAAATTTTGAGCTGCCTGTGTTTGCTACAAGAGGAGATTTCACAAAGTATGCGCTTTTGTTGTTCCATTGCTTTCAATGCATTTTGGCCTAAAACGTGCATTTGCTGTTTTCTCTTAAACGCAACATGGGAGAAAAACCATTTCTAATCACATTTGTTGGTCTTGGTCTTCAACACATCCAGTGAAATTTTGAGCTGCCTGTGTTTGCTACAAGAGGAGATAACACAAAGTATGCGCTTTTGTTGTTTCCATTGCTTTCAATGCATTTTGGCCTAAAACGTGCATTTGCTGTTTTCTCTTAAACACAACATTGGAGAAAAACCATTTCACATCACATTTGTGGGTCTTGGTCTTCAACACATCCAGTGAAATTTTGAGCTGCCTGTGTTTGCTACAAGAGGAGATAAAACAAAGTATGCGCTTTTGTTGTTTCCATTGCTTTCAATGCATTTTGGCCTAAAACGTGCAATTGCTGTTTTCTCTTAAACGCAACATGGGAGAAAAACCATTTCACATCACATTTGTTGGTCTTGGTCTTCAACACATCCAGTGAAATTTTGAGCTGCCTGTGTTTGCTACAAGAGGAGATAACACAAAGTATGCGCTTTTGTTGTTTCCATTGCTTTCAATGCATTTTGGCCTAAAACGTGCAATTGCTGTTTTCTCTTAAACGCAACATGGGAGAAAAACCATTTCACATCACATTTGTGGGTCTTGGTCTTCAACACATCCAGTGAAATTTTGAGCTGTCTGTGTTTGCTACAAGAGGAGATAACACAAAGTATGCGCTTTTGTTGGTTCCATTGCTTTCAATGCATTTTTGCCTAAAACGAGCAATTGCTGTTTTCTCTTAAACGCAACATGGGAGAAAAACCATTTCACATCACATTTGTGGGTCTTGGTCTTCAAGACATCCAGTGAAATTTTGAGCTGTCTGTGTTTGCTACAAGAGGAGATAACACAACGTATGCACTTTTGTTGTTTCCATTGCTTTCAATGCATTTTGGCCTAAAACGTGCATTTGCTGTTTTCTCTTAAACGCAACATGGGAGAAAAACCATTTCACATCACATTTGTTGGTCTTGGTCTTCAACACATCCAGTGAAATTTTGAGCTGCCTGTGTTTGCTACAAGAGGAGATAACACAAAGTATGCGCTTTTGTTGTTTCCATTGCTTTCAATGCATTTTGGCCTAAAACGTGCAATTGCTGTTTTCTCTTAAACGCAACATGGGAGAAAAACCATTTCACATCACATTTGTGGGTCTTGGTCTTCAACACATCCAGTGAAATTTTGAGCTGTCTGTGTTTGCTACAAGAGGAGATAACACAAAGTATGCGCTTTTGTTGGTTCCATTGCTTTTAATGCAATTTTGCCTAAAACGAGCAATTGCTGTTTTCTTTTAATTCGCAACATGGGAGAAAAACCATTTCACATCACATTTGTGGGTCTTGGTCTTCAACACATTCAGTGAAATTTTGAGCTGTCTGTGTTTGCTACAAGAGGAGATAACACAAAGTATGCGCTTTTGTTGTTTTCATTGCTTTCAATGCATTTTGGCCTAAAACGTGCATTTGCTGTTTTCTCTTAAACGCAACATGGGAGAAAAACCATTTCACATCACATTTGTTGGTCTTGGTCTTCAACACATCCAGTGAAATTTTGAGCTGTCTGTGTTTCATACAAGAGGAGATAACACAAAGTATGCGCTTTTGTTGTTTCCATTGCTTTCAATGCATTTTGGCCTAAAACGAGCAATTGCTGTTTTCTCTTAAACGCAACACGGGAGAAAAACCATTTCACATCACATTTGTGGGTCTTGGTCTTCAACACATCCAGTGAAATTTTGAGCTGCCTGTGTTTGCTACAAGAGGAGATATCACAAAGTATGCGCTTTTGTTGTTCCATTGCTTTCAATGCATTTTGGCCTAAAACGAGCAATTGCTGTTTTCTCTTAAACGCAACATGGGAGAAAAACCATTTCACATCACATTTGTGGGTCTTGGTCTTCAAGACATCCAGTGAAATTTTGAGCTGTCTGTGTTTGCTACAAGAGGAGATAACACAACGTATGCATTTTTGTTGTTTCCATTGCTTTCAATGCATTTTGGCCTAAAACGTGCATTTGCTGTTTTCTCTTAAACGCAACATGGGAGAAATACCATTTCACATCACATTTGTTGGTCTTGGTCTTCAACACATCCAGTGAAATTTTGAGCTGCCTGTGTTTGCTACAAGAGGAGATAATACAAAGTATGCGCTTTTGTTGTTTCCATTGCTTTCAATGCATTTTGGCCTAAAACGTGCAATTGCTGTTTTCTCTTAAACGCAACATGGGAGAAATACCATTTCACATCACATTTGTGGGTCTTGGTCTTCAACACATCCAGTGAAATTTTGAGCTGTCTGTGTTTGCTACAAGAGGAGATAACACAAAGTATGCGCTTTTGTTGTTTCCATTGCTTTCAATGCATTTTGGCCTAAAACGTGCAATTGCTGTTTTCTCTTAAACGCAACATGGGAGAAAAACCATTTCACATCACATTTGTGGGTCTTGGTCTTCAACACATCCAGTGAAATTTTGAGCTGTCTGTGTTTGCTACAAGAGGAGATAACACAAAGTATGCGCTTTTGTTGGTTCCATTGCTTTCAATGCATTTTTGCCTAAAACGAGCAATTGCTGTTTTCTCTTAAACGCAACATGGGAGAAAAACCATTTCACATCACATTTGTGGGTCTTGGTCTTCAAGACATCCAGTGAAATTTTGAGCTGTCTGTGTTTGCTACAAGAGGAGATAAAACAAAATATACACTTTTGTTGTTTCCATTGCTTTCAATGCATTTTGGCCTAAAACGTGCATTTGCTGTTTTCTCTTAAACGCAACATGGGAGAAAAACCATTTCACATCACATTTGTTGGTCTTGGTCTTCAACACATCCAGTGAAATTTTGAGCTGCCTGTGTTTGCTACAAGAGGAGATAACACAAAGAATGCGCTTTTGTTGTTTCCATTGCTTTCAATGCATTTTGGCCTAAAACGTGCAATTGCTGTTTTCTCTTAAACGCAACATGGGAGAAAAACCATTTCACATCACATTTGTGGGTCTTGGTCTTCAACACATCCAGTGAAATTTTGAGCTGTCTGTGTTTGCTACAAGAGGAGATAACACAAAGTATGCGCTTTTGTTGGTTCCATTGCTTTCAATGCATTTTTGCCTAAAACGAGCAATTGCTGTTTTCTCTTAAACGCAACATGGGAGAAAAACCATTTCACATCACATTTGTGGGTCTTGGTCTTCAACACATCCTGTGAAATTTTGAGCTGTCTGTGTTTGCTACAAGAGGAGATAACACAAAGTATGCGCTTTTGTTGTTTTCATTGCTTTCAATGCATTTTGGCCTAAAACGTGCATTTGCTGTTTTCTCTTAAACGCAACATGGGAGAAAAACCATTTCACATCACATTTGTTGGTCTTGGTCTTCAACACATCCAGTGAAATTTTGAGCTGTCTGTGTTTGCTACAAGAGGAGATAACACAAAGTATGCGCTTTTGTTGTTTTCATTGCTTTCAATGCATTTTGGCCTAAAACGTGCATTTGCTGTTTTCTCTTAAACGCAACATGGGAGAAAAACCATTTCACATCACATTTGTTGGTCTTGGTCTTCAACACATCCAGTGAAATTTTGAGCTGTCTGTGTTTCATACAAGAGGAGATAACACAAAGTATGCGCTTTTGTTGTTTCCATTGCTTTCAATGCATTTTGGCCTAAAACGAGCAATTGCTGTTTTCTCTTAAACGCAACACGGGAGAAAAACCATTTCACATCACATTTGTGGGTCTTGGTCTTCAACACATCCAGTGAAATTTTGAGCTGCCTGTGTTTGCTACAAGAGGAGATATCACAAAGTATGCGCTTTTGTTGTTCCATTGCTTTCAATGCATTTTGGCCTAAAACGAGCAATTGCTGTTTTCTCTTAAACGCAACATGGGAGAAAAACCATTTCACATCACATTTGTGGGTCTTGGTCTTCAAGACATCCAGTGAAATTTGGAGCTGTCTGTGTTTGCTACAAGAGGAGATAACACAACGTATGCATTTTTGTTGTTTCCATTGCTTTCAATGCATTTTGGCCTAAAACGTGCATTTGCTGTTTTCTCTTAAACGAAACATGGGAGAAATACCATTTCACATCACATTTGTTGGTCTTGGTCTTCAACACATCCAGTGAAATTTTGAGCTGCCTGTGTTTGCTACAAGAGGAGATAATACAAAGTATGCGCTTTTGTTGTTTCCATTGCTTTCAATGCATTTTGGCCTAAAACATGCAATTGCTGTTTTCTCTTAAACGCAACATGGGAGAAATACCATTTCACATCACATTTGTGGGTCTTGGTCTTCAACACATCCAGTGAAATTTTGAGCTGTCTGTGTTTGCTACAAGAGGAGATAACACAAAGTATGCGCTTTTGTTGTTTCCATTGCTTTCAATGCATTTTGGCCTAAAACGTGCAATTGCTGTTTTCTCTTAAACGCAACATGGGAGAAAAACCATTTCACATCACATTTGTGGGTCTTGGTCTTCAACACATCCAGTGAAATTTTGAGCTGTCTGTGTTTGCTACAAGAGGAGATAACACAAAGTATGCGCTTTTGTTGGTTCCATTGCTTTCAATGCATTTTTGCCTAAAACGAGCAATTGCTGTTTTCTCTTAAACGCAACATGGGAGAAAAACCATTTCACATCACATTTGTGGGTCTTGGTCTTCAAGACATCCAGTGAAATTTTGAGCTGTCTGTGTTTGCTACAAGAGGAGATAACACAAAGTATGCGCTTTTGTTGGTTCCATTGCTTTCAATGCATTTTTGCCTAAAACGAGCAATTGCTGTTTTCTCTTAAACGCAACATGGGAGAAAAACCATTTCACATCACATTTGTGGGTCTTGGTCTTCAACACATCCAGTGAAATTTTGAGCTGTCTGTGTTTGCTACAAGAGGAGATAACACAAAGTATGCGCTTTTGTTGGTTCCATTGCTTTCAATGCATTTTTGCCTAAAACGAGCAATTGCTGTTTTCTCTTAAACGCAACATGGGAGAAAAACCATTTCACATCACATTTGTGGGTCTTGGTCTTCAACACATCCTGTGAAATTTTGAGCTGTCTGTGTTTGCTACAAGAGGAGATAACACAAAGTATGCGCTTTTGTTGTTTTCATTGCTTTCAATGCATTTTGGCCTAAAACGTGCATTTGCTGTTTTCTCTTAAACGCAACATGGGAGAAAAACCATTTCACATCACATTTGTTGGTCTTGGTCTTCAACACATCCAGTGAAATTTTGAGCTGTCTGTGTTTGCTACAAGAGGAGATAACACAAAGTATGCGCTTTTGTTGGTTCCATTGCTTTCAATGCATTTTTGCCTAAAACGAGCAATTGCTGTTTTCTCTTAAACGCAACATGGGAGAAAAACCATTTCACATCACATTTGTGGGTCTTGGTCTTCAACACATCAAGTGAAATTTTGAGCTGTCTGTGTTTGCTACAAGAGGAGATAACACAAAGTATGCGCTTTTGTTGTTTTCATTGCTTTCAATGCATTTTGGCCTAAAACGTGCATTTGCTGTTTTCTCTTAAACGCAACATGGAAGAAAAACCATTTCACATCACATTTGTTGGTCTTGGTCTTCAACACATCCAGTGAAATTTTGAGCTGTCTGTGTTTGCTACAAGAGGAGATAACACAAAGTATGCGCTTTTGTTGTTTCCATTGCTTTCAATGCATTTTGGCCTAAAACGAGCAATTGCTGTTTTCTCTTAAACGCAACATGGGAGAAAAACCATTTCACATCACATTTGTGGGTCTTGGACTTCAACACATCCAGTGAAATTTTGAGCTGCCTGTGTTTGCTACAAGAGGAGATATCACAAAGTATGCGCTTTTGTTGTTCCATTGCTTTCAATGCATTTTGGCCTAAAACGAGCAATTGCTGTTTTCTCTTAAACGCAACATGGGAGAAAAACCATTTCACATCACATTTGTGGGTCTTGGTCTTCAACACATCCAGTGAAATTTTGAGCTGCCTGTGTTTGCTACAAGAGGAGATAACACAACGTATGCGCTTTTGTTGTTTCCATTGCTTTCAATGCATTTTGGCCTAAAACGTGCAATTGCTGTTTTCTCTTAAACGCAACATGGGAGAAAAAACATTTCACATCACATTTGTGGGTCTTGGTCTTCAACACATCCAGTGAAATTTTGAGCTGTCTGTGTTTGCTACAAGAGGAGATAACACAAAGTATGCGCTTTTGTTGTTTCCATTGCTTTCAAAGCATTTTGGCCTAAAACGTGCATTTGCTGTTTTCTCTTAAACGCAACATGGGAGAAAAACCATTTCACATCACATTTGTTGGTCTTGGTCTTCAACACATCCAGTGAAATTTTGAGCTGCCTGTGTTTGCTACAAGAGGAGATAACACAAAGTATGCGCTTTTGTTGTTTCCATTGCTTTCAAAGCATTTTGGCCTAAAACGTGCATTTGCTGTTTTCTCTTAAACGCAACATGGGAGAAAAACCATTTCACATCACATTTGTTGGTCTTGGTCTTCAACACATCCAGTGAAATTTTGAGCTGCCTGTGTTTGCTACAAGAGGAGATAACACAAAGTATGCGCTTTTGTTGTTTCCATTGCTTTCAATGCATTTTGGCCTAAAACGTGCATTTGCTGTTTTCTCTTAAACGCAACATGGGAGAAAAACCATTTCACATCACATTTGTGGGTCTTGGTCTTCAACACATCCAGTGAAATTTTGAGCTGTCTGTGTTTGCTACAACAGGAGATAACACAACGTATGCGCTTTTGTTGTTTCCATTGCTTTCAATGCATTTTGGCCTAAAACGTGCATTTGCTGTTTTCTCTTAAACGCAACATGGGAGAAAAACCATTTCACATCACATTTGTTGGTCTTGGTCTTCAACACATCCAGTGAAATTTTGAGCTGCCTGTGTTTGCTACAAGAGGAGATAACACAAAGTATGCGCTTTTGTTGTTTCCATTGCTTTCAATGCATTTTGGCCTAAAACGTGCAATTGCTGTTTTCTCTTAAACACAACATGGGAGAAAAACCATTTCACATCACATTTGTGGGTCTTGGTCTTCAACACATCCAGTGAAATTTTGAGCTGTCTGTGTTTGCTACAAGAGGAGATAACACAAAGTATGCGCTTTTGTTGGTTCCATTGCTTTCAATGCATTTTTGCCTAAAACGAGCAATTGCTGTATTCTCTTAAACGCAACATGGGAGAAAAACCATTTCACATCACATTTGTGGGTCTTGGTCTTCAACACATCCAGTACAATTTTGAGCTGTCTGTGTTTGCTACAAGAGGAGATAACACAAAGTATGCGCTTTTGTTGTTTTCATTGCTTTCAATGCATTTTGGCCTTAAACGTGCATTTGCTGTTTTCTCTTAAACGCAACATGGGAGAAAAACCATTTCACATCACATTTGTGGGTCTTGGTCTTCAACACATCCAGTGAAATTTTGAGCTGCCTGTGTTTGCTACAAGAGGAGATAACACAAAGTATGCGCTTTTGTTGTTTCCATTGCTTTCAATGCATTTTGGCCTAAAACGTGCATTTGCTGTTTTCTCTTAAACGCAACATGGGAGAAAAACCATTTCACATCACATTTGTGGGTCTTGGTCTTCAACACATCCAGTGAAATTTTGAGCTGTCTGTGTTTGCTACAAGAGGAGATAACACAAAGTATGCGCTTTTGTTGTTTTCATTGCTTTCAATGCATTTTGGCCTAAAACGCGCATTTGCTGTTTTCTCTTAAACGGAACATGGGAGAAAAACCATTTCACATCACATTTGTTGGTCTTGGTCTTCAACACATCCAGGGAAATTTTGAGCTACCTGTGTTTGCTACAAGAGGAGATAACACAAAGTATGCGCTTTTGTTGTTTCCATTGCTTTCAATGCATTTTGGCCTAAAACGGGCAATTGCTGTTTTCTCTTAAACGCAACATGGGAGAAAAACCATTTCACATCACATTTGTGGGTCTTGGTCTTCAACACATCCAGTGAAATTTTGAGCTGTCTGTGTTTGCTACAAGAGGAGATAACACAAAGTATGTGCTTTTGTTGGTTCCATTGCTTTCAATGCATTTTTGCCTAAAACGAGCAATTGCTGTTTTCTCTTAAACGCAACATGGGAGAAAAACCATTTCACATCACATTTGTGTGTCTTGGACTTCAACACATCCAGTGAAATTTTGAGCTGCCTGTGTTTGCTACAAGAGGAGATAACACAAAGTATGCGCTTTTGTTGTTTTCATTGCTTTCAATGCATTTTGGCCTAAAACGCGCATTTGCTGTTTTCTCTTAAACGGAACATGGGAGAAAAACCATTTCACATCACATTTGTTGGTCTTGGTCTTCAACACATCCAGGGAAATTTTGAGCTACCTGTGTTTGCTACAAGAGGAGATAACACAAAGTATGCGCTTTTGTTGTTTCCATTGCTTTCAATGCATTTTGGCCTAAAACGGGCAATTGCTGTTTTCTCTTAAACGCAACATGGGAGAAAAACCATTTCACATCACATTTGTGGGTCTTGGTCTTCAACACATCCAGTGAAATTTTGAGCTGTCTGTGTTTGCTACAAGAGGAGATAACACAAAGTATGTGCTTTTGTTGGTTCCATTGCTTTCAATGCATTTTTGCCTAAAACGAGCAATTGCTGTTTTCTCTTAAACGCAACATGGGAGAAAAACCATTTCACATCACATTTGTGTGTCTTGGACTTCAACACATCCAGTGAAATTTTGAGCTGCCTGTGTTTGCTACAAGAGGAGATATCACAAAGTATGCGCTTTTGTTGTTCCATTGCTTTCAATGCATTTTGGCCTAAAACGAGCAATTGCTGTTTTCTCTTAAACGCAACATGGGAGAAAAACCATTTCACATCACATTTGTGGGTCTTGGTCTTCAACACATCCAGTGAAATTTTGAGCTGCCTGTGTTTGCTACAAGAGGAGATAACACAACGTATGCGCTTTTGTTGTTTCCATTGCTTTCAATGCATTTTGGCCTAAAACGTGCAATTGCTGTTTTCTCTTAAACGCAACATGGGAGAAAAAACATTTCACATCACATTTGTGGGTCTTGGTCTTCAACACATCCAGTGAAATTTTGAGCTGTCTGTGTTTGCTACAAGAGGAGATAACACAAAGTATGCGCTTTTGTTGTTTCCATTGCTTTCAAAGCATTTTGGCCTAAAACGTGCAATTGCTGTTTTCTCTTAAACGCAACATGGGAGAAAAACCATTTCACATCACATTTGTTGGTCTTGGTCTTCAACACATCCAGTGAAATTTTGAGCTGCCTGTGTTTGCTACAAGAGGAGATAACACAAAGTATGCGCTTTTGTTGTTTCCATTGCTTTCAAAGCATTTTGGCCTAAAACGTGCATTTGCTGTTTTCTCTTAAACGCAACATGGGAGAAAAACCATTTCACATCACATTTGTTGGTCTTGGTCTTCAACACATCCAGTGAAATTTTAAGCTGCCTGTGTTTGCTACAAGAGGAGATAACACAAAGTATGCGCTTTTGTTGTTTCCATTGCTTTCAATGCATTTTGGCCTAAAACGTGCATTTGCTGTTTTCTCTTAAACGCAACATGGGAGAAAAACCATTTCACATCACATTTGTGGGTCTTGGTCTTCAACACATCCAGTGAAATTTTGAGCTGTCTGTGTTTGCTACAACAGGAGATAACACAACGTATGCGCTTTTGTTGTTTCCATTGCTTTCAATGCATTTTGGCCTAAAACGTGCATTTGCTGTTTTCTCTTAAACGCAACATGGGAGAAAAACCATTTCACATCACATTTGTGGGTCTTGGTCTTCAACACATCCAGTGAAATTTTGAGCTGTCTGTGTTTGCTACAAGAGGAGATAACACAAAGTATGCGCTTTTGTTGGTTCCATTGCTTTCAATGCATTTTTGCCTAAAACGAGCAATTGCTGTATTCTCTTAAACGCAACATGGGAGAAAAACCATTTCACATCACATTTGTGGGTCTTGGTCTTCAACACATCCAGTACAATTTTGAGCTGTCTGTGTTTGCTACAAGAGGAGATAACACAAAGTATGCGCTTTTGTTGTTTTCATTGCTTTCAATGCATTTTGGCCTTAAACGTGCATTTGCTGTTTTCTCTTAAACGCAACATGGGAGAAAAACCATTTCACATCACATTTGTTGGTCTTGGTCTTCAACACATCCAGTGAAATTTTGAGCTGTCTGTGTTTGCTACAAGAGGAGATAACACAAAGTATGCGCTTTTGTTGTTTCCATTGCTTTCAATGCATTCTGGCCTAAAACGAGCAATTGCTGTTTTCTCTTAAACGCAACATGGGAGAAAAACCATTTCACATCACATTTGTGGGTATTGGTCTTCAACACATCCAGTGAAATTTTGAGCTGTCTGTGTTTGCTACAAGAGGAGATAACACAAAGTATGCGCTTTTGTTGTTTCCATTGCTTTCAATGCATTTTGGCCTAAAACGTGCATTTGCTGTTTTCTCTTAAACGCAACATGGGAGAAAAACCATTTCACATCACATTTGTGGGTCTTGGTCTTCAACACATCCAGTGAAATTTTGAGCTGTCTGTGTTTGCTACAAGAGGAGATAACACAAAGTATGCGCTTTTGTTGTTTTCATTGCTTTCAATGCATTTTGGCCTAAAATGGGCATTTGCTGTTTTCTCTTAAACGCAACATGGGAGAAAAACCATTTCACATCACATTTGTTGGTCTTGGTCTTCAACACATCCAGTGAAATTTTGAGCTGTCTGTGTTTGCTACAAGAGGAGATAACACAAAGTATGCGCTTTTGTTGTTTCCATTGCTTTCAATGCATTTTGGCCTAAAACGTGCATTTGCTGTTTTCTCTTAAACGCAACATGGGAGAAAAACCATTTCTAATCACATTTGTTGGTCTTGGTCTTCAACACATCCAGTGAAATTTTGAGCTGCCTGTGTTTGCTACAAGAGGAGATAACACAAAGTATGCGCTTTTGTTGTTTCCATTGCTTTCAATGCATTTTGGCCTAAAACGAGCAATTGCTGTTTTCTCTTAAACGCAACATGGGAGAAAAACCATTTCACATCACATTTGTGGGTATTGGTCTTCAACACATCCAGTGAAATTTTGAGCTGTCTGTGTTTGCTACAAGAGGAGATAACACAAAGTATGCGCTTTTGTTGTTTCCATTGCTTTCAAAGCATTTTGGCCTAAAACGTGCATTTGCTGTTTTCTCTTAAACGCAACATGGGAGAAAAACCATTTCACATCACATTTGTTGGTCTTGGTCTTCAACACATCCAGTGAAATTTTGAGCTGCCTGTGTTTGCTACAAGAGGAGATAACACAAAGTATGCGCTTTTGTTGTTTCCATTGCTTTCAATGCATTTTGGTCTAAAACGTGCATTTGCTGTTTTCTCTTAAACGCAACATGGGAGAAAAACCATTTCACATCACATTTGTTGGTCTTGGTCTTCAACACATCCAGTGAAATTTTGAGCTGCCTGTGTTTGCTACAAGAGGAGATTTCACAAAGTATGCGCTTTTGTTGTTCCATTGCTTTCAATGCATTTTGGCCTAAAACGTGCATTTGCTGTTTTCTCTTAAACGCAACATGGGAGAAAAACCATTTCTAATCACATTTGTTGGTCTTGGTCTTCAACACATCCAGTGAAATTTTGAGCTGCCTGTGTTTGCTACAAGAGGAGATAACACAAAGTATGCGCTTTTGTTGTTTCCATTGCTTTCAATGCATTTTGGCCTAAAACGTGCATTTGCTGTTTTCTCTTAAACACAACATGGGAGAAAAACCATTTCACATCACATTTGTGGGTCTTGGTCTTCAACACATCCAGTGAAATTTTGAGCTGCCTGTGTTTGCTACAAGAGGAGATAACACAAAGTATGCGCTTTTGTTGTTTCCATTGCTTTCAATGCATTTTGGCCTAAAACGTGCATTTGCTGTTTTCTCTTAAACGCAACATGGGAGAAAAACCATTTCTAATCACATTTGTTGGTCTTGGTCTTCAACACATCCAGTGAAATTTTGAGCTGCCTGTGTTTGCTACAAGAGGAGATAACACAAAGTATGCGCTTTTGTTGTTTCCATTGCTTTCAATGCATTTTGGCCTAAAACGAGCAATTGCTGTTTTCTCTTAAACGCAACATGGGAGAAAAACCATTTCACATCACATTTGTGGGTATTGGTCTTCAACACATCCAGTGAAATTTTGAGCTGTCTGTGTTTGCTACAAGAGGAGATAACACAAAGTATGCGCTTTTGTTGTTTCCATTGCTTTCAAAGCATTTTGGCCTAAAACGTGCATTTGCTGTTTTCTCTTAAACGCAACATGGGAGAAAAACCATTTCACATCACATTTGTTGGTCTTGGTCTTCAACACATCCAGTGAAATTTTGAGCTGCCTGTGTTTGCTACAAGAGGAGATAACACAAAGTATGCGCTTTTGTTGTTTCCATTGCTTTCAATGCATTTTGGTCTAAAACGTGCATTTGCTGTTTTCTCTTAAACGCAACATGGGAGAAAAACCATTTCACATCACATTTGTTGGTCTTGGTCTTCAACACATCCAGTGAAATTTTGAGCTGCCTGTGTTTGCTACAAGAGGAGATTTCACAAAGTATGCGCTTTTGTTGTTCCATTGCTTTCAATGCATTTTGGCCTAAAACGTGCATTTGCTGTTTTCTCTTAAACGCAACATGGGAGAAAAACCATTTCTAATCACATTTGTTGGTCTTGGTCTTCAACACATCCAGTGAAATTTTGAGCTGCCTGTGTTTGCTACAAGAGGAGATAACACAAAGTATGCGCTTTTGTTGTTTCCATTGCTTTCAATGCATTTTGGCCTAAAACGTGCATTTGCTGTTTTCTCTTAAACACAACATGGGAGAAAAACCATTTCACATCACATTTGTGGGTCTTGGTCTTCAACACATCCAGTGAAATTTTGAGCTGCCTGTGTTTGCTACAAGAGGAGATAACACAAAGTATGCGCTTTTGTTGTTTCCATTGCTTTCAATGCATTTTGGCCTAAAACGTGCATTTGCTGTTTTCTCTTAAATGCAACATGGGAGAAAAACCATTTCACATCACATTTGTGGGTCTTGGTCTTCAACACATCCAGTGAAATTTTGAGCTGCCTGTGTTTGCTACAAGAGGAGATAAAACAAAGTATGCGCTTTTGTTGTTTCCATTGCTTTCAATGCATTTTGGCCTAAAACGTGCAATTGCTGTTTTCTCTTAAACGCAACATGGGAGAAAAACCATTTCACATCACATTTGTTGGTCTTGGTCTTCAACACATCCAGTGAAATTTTGAGCTGCCTGTGTTTGCTACAAGAGGAGATAACACAAAGTATGCGCTTTTGTTGTTTCTATTGCTTTCAATGCATTTTGGCCTAAAACGTGCATTTGCTGTTTTCTCTTAAACGCAACATGGGAGAAAAACCATTTCACATCACATTTGTTGGTCTTGGTCTTCAACACATCCAGTGAAATTTTGAGCTGCCTGTGTTTGCTACAAGAGGAGATTTCACAAAGTATGCGCTTTTGTTGTTCCATTGCTTTCAATGCATTTTGGCCTAAAACGAGCAATTGCTGTTTTCTCTTAAACGCAACATGGGAGAAAAACCATTTCACATCACATTTGTGGGTCTTGGTCTTCAAGACATCCAGTGAAATTTTGAGCTGTCTGTGTTTGCTACAAGAGGAGATAACACAACGTATGCACTTTTGTTGTTTCCATTGCTTTCAATGCATTTTGGCCTAAAACGTGCATTTGCTGTTTTCTCTTAAACGCAACATGGGAGAAAAACCATTTCACATCACATTTGTTGGTCTTGGTCTTCAACACATCCAGTGAAATTTTGAGCTGCCAGTGTTTGCTACAAGAGGAGATAACACAAAGTATGCGCTTTTGTTGTTTCCATTGCTTTCAATGCATTTTGGCCTAAAACGTGCAATTGCTGTTTTCTCTTAAACGCAACATGGGAGAAAAACCATTTCACATCACATTTGTGGGTCTTGGTCTTCAACACATCCAGTGAAATTTTGAGCTGTCTGTGTTTGCTACAAGAGGAGATAACACAAAGTATGCGCTTTTGTTGGTTCCATTGCTTTCAATGCATTTTTGCCTAAAACGAGCAATTGCTGTTTTCTCTTAAACGCAACATGGGAGAAAAACCATTTCACATCACATTTGTGGGTCTTGGTCTTCAAGACATCCAGTGAAATTTTGAGCTGTCTGTGTTTGCTACAAGAGGAGATAACACAACGTATGCACTTTTGTTGTTTCCATTGCTTTCAATGCATTTTGGCCTAAAACATGCATTTGCTGTTTTCTCTTAAACGCAACATGGGAGAAAAACCATTTCACATCACATTTGTTGGTCTTGGTCTTCAACACATCTAGTGAAATTTTGAGCTGCCTGTGTTTGCTACAAGAGGAGATAACACAAAGTATGCGCTTTTGTTGTTTCCATTGCTTTCAATGCATTTTGGCCTAAAACGTGCAATTGCTGTTTTCTCATAAACGCAACATGGGAGAAAAACCATTTCACATCACATTTGTGGGTCTTGGTCTTCAACACATCCAGTGAAATTTTGAGCTGTCTGTGTTTGCTACAAGAGGAGATAACACAAAGTATGCGCTTTTGTTGGTTCCATTGCTTTTAATGCAATTTTGCCTAAAACGAGCAATTGCTGTTTTCTTTTAATTCGCAACATGGGAGAAAAACCATTTCACATCACATTTGTTGGTCTTGGTCTTCAACACATCCAGTGAAATTTTGAGCTGTCTGTGTTTGCTACAAGAGGAGATAACACAAAGTATGCGCTTTTGTTGTTTTCATTGCTTTCAATGCATTTTGGCCTAAAACGTGCATTTGCTGTTTTCTCTTAAACGCAACATGGGAGAAAAACCATTTCACATCACATTTGTTGGTCTTGGTCTTCAACACATCCAGTGAAATTTTGAGCTGTCTGTGTTTCATACAAGAGGAGATAACACAAAGTATGCGCTTTTGTTGTTTCCATTGCTTTCAATGCATTTTGGCCTAAAACGAGCAATTGCTGTTTTCTCTTAAACGCAACATGGGAGAAAAACCATTTCACATCACATTTGTGGGTCTTGGTCTTCAAGACATCCAGTGAAATTTTGAGCTGTCTGTGTTTGCTACAAGAGGAGATAACACAACGTATGCATTTTTGTTGTTTCCATTGCTTTCAATGCATTTTGGCCTAAAACGTGCATTTGCTGTTTTCTCTTAAACGCAACATGGGAGAAATACCATTTCACATCACATTTGTTGGTCTTGGTCTTCAACACATCCAGTGAAATTTTGAGCTGCCTGTGTTTGCTACAAGAGGAGATAATACAAAGTATGCGCTTTTGTTGTTTCCATTGCTTTCAATGCATTTTGGCCTAAAACGTGCAATTGCTGTTTTCTCTTAAACGCAACATGGGAGAAATACCATTTCACATCACATTTGTGGGTCTTGGTCTTCAACACATCCAGTGAAATTTTGAGCTGTCTGTGTTTGCTACAAGAGGAGATAACACAAAGTATGCGCTTTTGTTGTTTCCATTGCTTTCAATGCATTTTGGCCTAAAACGTGCAATTGCTGTTTTCTCTTAAACGCAACATGGGAGAAAAACCATTTCACATCACATTTGTGGGTCTTGGTCTTCAACACATCCAGTGAAATTTTGAGCTGTCTGTGTTTGCTAGAAGAGGAGATAATACAAAGTATGCGCTTTTGTTGGTTCCATTGCTTTCAATGCATTTTTGCCTAAAACGAGCAATTGCTGTTTTCTCTTAAACGCAACATGGGAGAAAAACCATTTCACATCACATTTCTGGGTCTTGGTCTTCAAGACATCCAGTGAAATTTTGAGCTGTCTGTGTTTGCTACAAGAGGAGATAACACAACGTATGCACTTTTGTTGTTTCCATTGCTTTCAATGCATTTTGGCCTAAAACGTGCATTTGCTGTTTTCTCTTAAACGCAACATGGGAGAAAAACCATTTCACATCACATTTGTTGGTCTTGGTCTTCAACACATCCAGTGAAATTTTGAGCTGCCTGTGTTTGCTACAAGAGGAGATAACACAAAGAATGCGCTTTTGTTGTTTCCATTGCTTTCAATGCATTTTGGCCTAAAACGTGCAATTGCTGTTTTCTCTTAAACGCAACATGGGAGAAAAACCATTTCACATCACATTTGTGGGTCTTGGTCTTCAACACATCCAGTGAAATTTTGAGCTGTCTGTGTTTGCTACAAGAGGAGATAACACAAAGTATGCGCTTTTGTTGGTTCCATTGCTTTCAATGCATTTTTGCCTAAAACGAGCAATTGCTGTTTTCTCTTAAACGCAACATGGGAGAAAAACCATTTCACATCCCATTTGTGGGTCTTGGTCTTCAACACATCCTGTGAAATTTTGAGCTGTCTGTGTTTGCTACAAGAGGAGATAACACAAAGTATGCGCTTTTGTTGTTTTCATTGCTTTCAATGCATTTTGGCCTAAAACGTGCATTTGCTGTTTTCTCTTAAACGCAACATGGGAGAAAAACCATTTCACATCACATTTGTTGGTCTTGGTCTTCAACACATCCAGTGAAATTTTGAGCTGTCTGTGTTTGCTACAAGAGGAGATAACACAAAGTATGCGCTTTTGTTGGTTCCATTGCTTTCAATGCATTTTTGCCTAAAACGAGCAATTGCTGTTTTCTCTTAAACGCAACATGGGAGAAAAACCATTTCACATCACATTTGTGGGTCTTGGTCTTCAAGACATCCAGTGAAATTTTGAGCTGTCTGTGTTTGCTACAAGAGGAGATAACACAACGTATGCACTTTTGTTGTTTCCATTGCTTTCAATGCATTTTGGCCTAAAACGTGCATTTGCTGTTTTCTCTTAAACGCAACATGGGAGAAAAACCATTTCACATCACATTTGTTGGTCTTGGTCTTCAACACATCCAGTGAAATTTTGAGCTGCCTGTGTTTGCTACAAGAGGAGATAACACAAAGTATGCGCTTTTGTTGTTTCCATTGCTTTCAATGCATTTTGGCCTAAAACGTGCAATTGCTGTTTTCTCTTAAACGCAACATGGGAGAAAAACCATTTCACATCACATTTGTGGGTCTTGGTCTTCAACACATCCAGTGAAATTTTGAGCTGTCTGTGTTTGCTACAAGAGGAGATAACACAAAGTATGCGCTTTTGTTGGTTCCATTGCTTTTAATGCAATTTTGCCTAAAACGAGCAATTGCTGTTTTCTCTTAAACGCAACATGGGAGAAAAACCATTTCACATCACATTTGTGGGTCTTGGTCTTCAACACATCCTGTGAAATTTTGAGCTGTCTGTGTTTGCTACAAGAGGAGATAACACAAAGTATGCGCTTTTGTTGTTTTCATTGCTTTCAATGCATTTTGGCCTAAAACGTGCATTTGCTGTTTTCTCTTAAACGCAACATGGGAGAAAAACCATTTCACATCACATTTGTTGGTCTTGGTCTTCAACACATCCAGTGAAATTTTGAGCTGTCTGTGTTTGCTACAAGAGGAGATAACACAAAGTATGCGCTTTTGTTGTTTCCATTGCTTTCAATGCATTTTGGCCTAAAACGAGCAATTGCTGTTTTCTCTTAAACGCAACATGGGAGAAAAACCATTTCACATCACATTTGTGGGTCTTGGTCTTCAACACATCCAGTGAAATTTTGAGCTGCCTGTGTTTGCTACAAGAGGAGATATCACAAAGTATGCGCTTTTGTTGTTCCATTGCTTTCAATGCATTTTGGCCTAAAACGAGCAATTGCTGTTTTCTCTTAAACGCAACATGGGAGAAAAACCATTTCACATCACATTTGTGGGTCTTGGTCTTCAAGACATCCAGTGAAATTTTGAGCTGTCTGTGTTTGCTACAAGAGGAGATAACACAACGTATGCACTTTTGTTGTTTCCATTGCTTTCAATGCATTTTGGCCTAAAACGTGCATTTGCTGTTTTCTCTTAAACGCAACATGGGAGAAATACCATTTCACATCACATTTGTTGGTCTTGGTCTTCAACACATCCAGTGAAATTTTGAGCTGCCTGTGTTTGCTACAAGAGGAGATAACACAAAGTATGCGCTTTTGTTGTTTCCATTGCTTTCAATGCATTTTGGCCTAAAACGTGCAATTGCAGTTTTCTCTTAAACGCAACATGGGAGAAAAACCATTTCACATCACATTTGTGGGTCTTGGTCTTCAACACATCCAGTGAAATTTTGAGCTGTCTGTGTTTGCTACAAGAGGAGATAACACAAAGTATGCGCTTTTGTTGGTTCCATTGCTTTCAATGCATTTTTGCCTAAAACGAGCAATTGCTGTTTTCTCTTAAACGCAACATGGGAGAAAAACCATTTCACATCACATTTGTTGGTCTTGGTCTTCAACACATCCAGTGAAATTTTGAGCTGTCTGTGTTTGCTACAAGAGGAGATAACACAAAGTATGCACTTTTGTTGTTTCCATTGCTTTCAATGCATTTTGGCCTAAAACGAGCAATTGCTGTTTTCTCTTAAACGCAACATGGGAGATAAACCATTTCACATCACATTTGTGGGTATTGGTCTTCAACACATCCAGTGAAATTTTGAGCTGTCTGTGTTTGCTACAAGAGGAGATAACACAAAGTATGCGCTTTTGTTGTTTCCATTGCTTTCAATGCATTTTGGCCTAAAACGTGCATTTGCTGTTTTCTCTTAAACGCAACATGGGAGAAAAACCATTTCACATCACATTTGTGGGTATTGGTCTTCAACACATCCAGTGAAATTTTGAGCTGTCTGTGTTTGCTAAAAGTGGAGATAACACAAAGTATGCGCTTTTGTTGTTTCCATTGCTTTCAAAGCATTTTGGCCTAAAACGTGCATTTGCTGTTTTCTCTTAAACGCAACATGGGAGAAAAACCATTTCACACCACATTTGTTCGTCTTGGTCTTCAACACATCCAGTGAAATTTTGAGCTGCCTGTGTTTGCTACAAGAGAAGATAACACAAAGTATGGGCTTTTGTTGTTTCCATTGCTTTCAATGCATTTTGGCCTAAAACGTGCATTTGCTGTTTTCTCTTAAACGCAACATGGGAGAAAAACCATTTCACATCACATTTGTGGGTCTTGGTCTTCAACACATCCAGTGAAATTTTGAGCTGTCTGTGTTTGCTACAACAGGAGATAACACAACGTATGCACTTTTGTTGTTTCCATTGCTTTCAATGCATTTTGGCGTAAAACGTGCATTTGCTGTTTTCTCTTAAACGCAACATGGGAGAAAAACCATTTCACATCACATTTGTTGGTCTTGGTCTTCAACACATCCAGTGAAATTTTGAGCTGCCTGTGTTTGCTACAAGAGGAGATAGCACAAAGTATGCGCTTTTGTTGTTTCCATTGCTTTCAATGCATTTTGGCCTAAAACGTGCAATTGCTGTTTTCTCTTAAACGCAACATGGGAGAAAAACCATTTCACATCACATTTGTGGGTCTTGGTCTTCAACACATCCAGTGAAATTTTGAGCTGTCTGTGTTTGCTAAAAGAGGAGATAACACAAAGTATGCGCTTTTGTTGGTTCCATTGCTTTCAATGCATTTTTGCCTAAAACGAGCAATTGCTGTTTTCTCTTAAACGCAACATGGGAGAAAAAACATTTCACATCACATTTGTGGGCCTTGGTCTTCAACACATCCAGTGAAATTTTGATCTGTCTGTGTTTGCTACAAGAGGAGATAACACAAAGTATGCGCTTTTGTTGTTTTCATTGCTTTCAATGCATTTTGGCCTAAAACGTGCATTTGCTGTTTTCTCTTAAACGCAACATGGGAGAAAAACCATTTCACATCACATTTGTTGGTCTTGGTCTTCAACACATCCAGTGAAATTTTGAGCTGCCTGTGTTTGCTACAAGAGGAGATAACACAAAGTATGCGCTTTTGTTGTTTCCATTGCTTTCAATGCATTTTGGCCTAACACGTGCAATTGCTGTTTTCTCTTAAACGCAAAATGGGAGAAAAACCATTTCACATCACATTTGTGGGTCTTGGTCTTCAACACATCCAGTGAAATTTTGAGCTGTCTGTGTTTGCTACAAGAGGAGATAACACAAAGTATGCGCTTTTGTTGTTTCCATTGCTTTCAATGCATTTTTGCCTAAAACGAGCAATTGCGGTATTCTCTTAAACGCAACATGGGAGAAAAACCATTTCACATCACATTTGTGGGTCTTGGTCTTCAACACATCCAGTGAAATTTTGAGCTGTCTGTGTTTGCTACAAGAGGAGATAACACAAAGTATGCGCTTTAGTTGTTTTCATTGCTTTCAATGCATTTTGGCCTTAAACGTGCATTTGCTGTTTTCTCTTAAACGCAACATGGGAGAAAAACCATTTCACATCACATTTGTTGGTCTTGGTCTTCAACACATCCAGTGAAATTTTGAGCTGTCTGTGTTTGCTACAAGAGGAGATAACACAAAGTATGCGCTTTTGTTGTTTCCATTGCTTTCAATGCATTTTGGCCTAAAACGAGCAATTGCTGTTTTCTCTTAAACGCAACATGGAAGAAAAACCATTTCACATCACATTTGTGGGTATTGGTCTTCAACACATCCAGTGAAATTTTGAGCTGTCTGTGTTTGCTACAAGAGGAGATAACACAAAGTATGCGCTTTTGTTGTTTCCATTGCTTTCAATGCATTTTGGCCTAAAACGTGCATTTGCTGTTTTCTCTTAAACGCAACATGGGAGAAAAACCATTTCACATCACATTTGTGGGTATTGGTCTTCAACACATCCAGTGAAATTTTGAGCTGTCTGTGTTTGCTAAAAGTGGAGATAACACAAAGTATGCGCTTTTGTTGTTTCCATTGCTTTCAAAGCATTTTGGCCTAAAACGTGCATTTGCTGTTTTCTCTTAAACGCAACATGGGAGAAAAACCATTTCACACCACATTTGTTCGTCTTGGTCTTCAACACATCCAGTGAAATTTTGAGCTGCCTGTGTTTGCTACAAGAGAAGATAACACAAAGTATGGGCTTTTGTTGTTTCCATTGCTTTCAATGCATTTTGGCCTAAAACGTACATTTGCTGTTTTCTCTTAAACGCAACATGGGAGAAAAACCATTTCACATCACATTTGTGGGTCTTGGTCTTCAACACATCCAGTGAAATTTTGAGCTGTCTGTGTTTGCTACAACAGGAGATAACACAACGTATGCACTTTTGTTGTTTCCATTGCTTTCAATGCATTTTGGCGTAAAACGTGCATTTGCTGTTTTCTCTTAAACGCAACATGGGAGAAAAACCATTTCACATCACATTTGTTGGTCTTGGTCTTCAACACATCCAGTGAAATTTTGAGCTGCCTGTGTTTGCTACAAGAGGAGATAGCACAAAGTATGCGCTTTTGTTGTTTCCATTGCTTTCAATGCATTTTGGCCTAAAACGTGCAATTGCTGTTTTCTCTTAAACGCAACATGGGAGAAAAACCATTTCACATCACATTTGTGGGTCTTGGTCTTCAACACATCCAGTGAAATTTTGAGCTGTCTGTGTTTGCTAAAAGAGGAGATAACACAAAGTATGCGCTTTTGTTGGTTCCATTGCTTTCAATGCATTTTTGCCTAAAACGAGCAATTGCTGTTTTCTCTTAAACGCAACATGGGAGAAAAAACATTTCACATCACATTTGTGGGCCTTGGTCTTCAACACATCCAGTGAAATTTTGATCTGTCTGTGTTTGCTACAAGAGGAGATAACACAAAGTATGCGCTTTTGTTGTTTTCATTGCTTTCAATGCATTTTGGCCTAAAACGTGCATTTGCTGTTTTCTCTTAAACGCAACATGGGAGAAAAACCATTTCACATCACATTTGTTGGTCTTGGTCTTCAACACATCCAGTGAAATTTTGAGCTGCCTGTGTTTGCTACAAGAGGAGATAACACAAAGTATGCGCTTTTGTTGTTTCCATTGCTTTCAATGCATTTTGGCCTAACACGTGCAATTGCTGTTTTCTCTTAAACGCAAAATGGGAGAAAAACCATTTCACATCACATTTGTGGGTCTTGGTCTTCAACACATCCAGTGAAATTTTGAGCTGTCTGTGTTTGCTACAAGAGGAGATAACACAAAGTATGCGCTTTTGTTGTTTCCATTGCTTTCAATGCATTTTTGCCTAAAACGAGCAATTGCGGTATTCTCTTAAACGCAACATGGGAGAAAAACCATTTCACATCACATTTGTGGGTCTTGGTCTTCAACACATCCAGTGAAATTTTGAGCTGTCTGTGTTTGCTACAAGAGGAGATAACACAAAGTATGCGCTTTAGTTGTTTTCATTGCTTTCAATGCATTTTGGCCTTAAACGTGCATTTGCTGTTTTCTCTTAAACGCAACATGGGAGAAAAACCATTTCACATCACATTTGTTGGTCTTGGTCTTCAACACATCCAGTGAAATTTTGAGCTGTCTGTGTTTGCTACAAGAGGAGATAACACAAAGTATGCGCTTTTGTTGTTTCCATTGCTTTCAATGCATTTTGGCCTAAAACGAGCAATTGCTGTTTTCTCTTAAACGCAACATGGAAGAAAAACCATTTCACATCACATTTGTGGGTATTGGTCTTCAACACATCCAGTGAAATTTTGAGCTGTCTGTGTTTGCTACAAGAGGAGATAACACAAAGTATGCGCTTTTGTTGTTCCATTGCTTTCAATGCATTTTGGCCTAAAACGAGCAATTGCTGTTTTCTCTTAAACGCAACATGGGAGAAAAACCATTCCACATCACATTTGTGGGTCTTGGTCTTCAAGACATCCAGTGAAATTTAGAGCTGTCTGTGTTTGCTACAAGAGGAGATAACACAACGTATGCACTTTTGTTGTTTCCATTGCTTTCAATGCATTTTGGCCTAAAACGTGCATTTGCTGTTTTCTCTTAAACGCAACATGGAAGAAATACCATTTCACATCACATTTGTTGGTCTTGGTCTTCAACACATCCAGTGAAATTTTGAGCTGCCTGTGTTTGCTACAAGAGGAGATAACACAAAGTATGCGCTTTTGTTGTTTCCATTGCTTTCAATGCATTTTGGCCTAAAACGTGCAATTGCTGTTTTCTCATAAACGCAACATGGGAGAAAAACCATTTCACATCACATTTGTGGGTCTTGGTCTTCAACACATCCAGTGAAATTTTGAGCTGTCTGTGTTTGCTACAAGAGGAGATAACACAAAGTATGCACTTTTGTTGTTTCCATTGCTTTCAATGCATTTTGGCCTAAAATGAGCAATTGCTGTTTTCTCTAAAACGCAACATGGGAGAAAAACCATTTCACATCACATTTGTGGGTCTTGGTCTTCAACACATCCAGTGAAATTTTGAGCTGTCTGTGTTTGCTACAAGAGGAGATAACACAAAGTATGCGCTTTTGTTGTTTTCATTGCTTTCAATGCATTTTGGCCTAAAACGTGCATTTGCTGTTTTCTCTTAAACGCAACATGGGAGAAAAACCATTTCACATCACATTTGTTGGTCTTGGTCTTCAACACATCCAGTGAAATTTTGAGCTGCCTGTGTTTGCTACAAGAGGAGATATCACAAAGTATGCGCTTTTGTTGTTCCATTGCTTTCAATGCATTTTGGCCTAAAACGAGCAATTGCTGTTTTCTCTTAAACGCAACATGGGAGAAAAACCATTTCACATCAAATTTGTGGGCCTTGGTCTTCAAGACATCCAGTGAAATTTTGAGCTGCCTGTGTTTGCTACAAGAGGAGATATCACAAAGTATGCGCTTTTGTTGTTCCATTGCTTTCAATGCATTTTGGCCTAAAACGAGCAATTGCTGTTTTCTCTTAAACGCAACATGGGAGAAAAACCATTTCACATCACACTTGTGGGTCTTGGTCTTCAAGACATCCAGTGAAATTTTGAGCTGTCTGTGTTTGCTACAAGAGGAGATAACACAACGTATGCACTTTTGTTGTTTCCATTGCTTTCAATGCATTTTGGCCTAAAACGTGCAATTGCTGTTTTCTCTTAAACGCAACATGGGAGAAAAACCATTTCACATCACATTTGTGGGTCTTGGTCTTCAACACATCCAGTGAAATTTTGAGCTGTCTGTGTTTGCTACAAAAGGAGATAACACAAAGTATGCGCTTTTGTTGGTTCCATTGCTTTCAATGCATTTTTGCCTAAAACGAGCAATTGCTGTTTTCTCTTAAACGCAACATGGGAGAAAAACCATTTCACATCACATTTGTGGGTCTTGGTCTTCAACACATCCAGTGAAATTTTGAGCTGTCTGTGTTTGCTACAAGAGGAGATAACACAAAGTATGCGCTTTTGTTGTTTTCATTGCTTTCAATGCATTTTGGCCTAAAACGTGCATTTGCTGTTTTCTCTTAAACGCAACATGGGAGAAAAACCATTTCACATCACATTTGTTGGTCTTGGTCTTCAACACATCCAGTGAAATTTTGAGCTGCCTGTGTTTGCTACAAGAGGAGATATCACAAAGTATGCGCTTTTGTTGTTCCATTGCTTTCAATGCATTTTGGCCTAAAACGAGCAATTGCTGTTTTCTCTTAAACGCAACATGGGAGAAAAACCATTTCACATCAAATTTGTGGGCCTTGGTCTTCAAGACATCCAGTGAAATTTTGAGCTGTCTGTGTTTGCTACAAGAGGAGATAACACAACATATGCACTTTTGTTGTTTCCATTGCTTTCAATGCATTTTGGCCTAAAACGTGCAATTGCTGTTTTCTCTAAAACGCAACATGGGAGAAAAACCATTTCACATCACATTTGTTGGTCTTGGTCTTCAACACATCCAGTGAAATTTTGAGCTGCCTGTGTTTGCTACAAGACGAGATAACACAAAGTATGTGCTTTTGTTGTTTCCATTGCTTTCAATGCATTTTGGCCTAAAACGTGCAATTGCTGTTTTCTCTTAAACGCAACATGGGAGAAAAACCATTTCACATCACATTTGTGGGTCTTGGTCTTCAACACATCCAGTGAAATTTTGAGCTGTCTGTGTTTGCTACAAGAGGAGATAACACAAAGTATGCGCTTTTGTTGGTTCCATTGCTTTCAATGCATTTTTGCCTAAAACGAGCAATTGCTGTTTTCTCTTAAACGCAACATGGGAGAAAAACCATTTCACATCACATTTCTGGGTCTTGGTCTTCAACACATCCAGTGAAATTTTGAGCTGTCTGTGTTTGCTACAAGAGGAGATAACACAAAGTATGCGCTTTTGTTGTTTTCATTGCTTTCAATGCATTTTGGCCTAAAACGTGCATTTGCTGTTTTCTCTTAAACGCAACATGGGAGAAAAACCATTTCACATCACATTTGTTGGTCTTGGTCTTCAACACATCCAGTGAAATTTTGAGCTGTCTGTGTTTGCTACAAGAGGAGATAACACAAAGTATGCACTTTTGTTGTTTCCATTGCTTTCAATGCATTTTGGCCTAAAACGAGCAATTGCTGTTTTCTCTTAAACGCAACATGGGAGAAAAACCATTTCACATCACATTTGTGGGTATTGGTCTTCAACACATCCAGTGAAATTTTGAGCTGTCTGTGTTTGCTACAAGAGGAGATAACACAAAGTATGCGCTTTTGTTGTTTCCATTGCTTTCAATGCATTTTGGCCTAAAACGTGCATTTGCTGTTTTCTCTTAAACGCAACATGGGAGAAAAACCATTTCACATCACATTTGTGGGTCTTGGTCTTCAACACATCCAGTGAAATTTTGAGCTGTCTGTGTTTGCTACAAGAGGAGATAACACAAAGTATGCGCTTTTGTTGGTTCCATTGCTTTCAATGCATTTTTGCCTAAAACGAGCAATTGCTGTTTTCTCTTAAACGCAACATGGGAGAAAAACCATTTCACATCACATTTGTGGGTCTTGGTCTTCAACACATCCTGTGAAATTTTGAGCTGTCTGTGTTTGCTACAAGAGGAGATAACACAAAGTATGCGCTTTTGTTGTTTTCATTGCTTTCAATGCATTTTGGCCTAAAACGTGCATTTGCTGTTTTCTCTTAAACGCAACATGGGAGAAAAACCATTTCACATCACATTTGTTGGTCTTGGTCTTCAACACATCCAGTGAAATTTTGAGCTGTCTGTGTTTGCTACAAGAGGAGATAACACAAAGTATGCACTTTTGTTGTTTCCATTGCTTTCAATGCATTTTGGCCTAAAACGAGCAATTGCTGTTTTCTCTTAAACGCAACATGGGAGAAAAACCATTTCACATCACATTTGTGGGTATTGGTCTTCAACACATCCAGTGAAATTTTGAGCTGTCTGTGTTTGCTACAAGAGGAGATAACACAAAGTATGCGCTTTTGTTGTTTCCAATGCTTTCAATGCATTTTGGCCTAAAACGTGCATTTGCTGTTTTCTCTTAAACGCAACATGGGAGAAAAACCATTTCACATCACATTTGTGGGTATTGGTCTTCAACACATCCAGTGAAATTTTGAGCTGTCTGTGTTTGCTACAAGTGGAGATAACACAAAGTATGCGCTTTTGTGGTTTCCATTGCTTTCAAAGCATTTTGGCCTAAAACGTGCATTTGCTGTTTTCTCTTAAACGCAACATGGGAGAAAAATCATTTCACATCACATTTGTTGGTCTTGGTCTTCAACACATCCAGTGAAATTTTGAGCTGCCTGTGTTTGCTACAAGAGAAGATAACACAAAGTATGCGCTTTTGTTGTTTCCATTGCTTTCAATGCATTTTGGCCTAAAACGTGCATTTGCTGTTTTCTCTTAAACGCAACATGGGAGAAAAACCATTTCACATCACATTTGTGGGTCTTGATCTTCAACACATCCAGTGAAATTTTGAGCTGTCTGTGTTTGCTACAACAGGAGATAACACAACGTATGCGCTTTTGTTGTTTCCATTGCTTTCAATGCATTTTGGTGTAAAACGTGCATTTGCTGTTTTCTCTTAAACGCAACATGGGAGAAAAACCATTTCACATCACATTTGTTGGTCTTGGTCTTCAACACATCCAGTGAAATTTTGAGCTGCCTGTGTTTGCTACAAGAGGAGATAACACAAAGTATGCGCTTTTGTTGTTTCCATTGCTTTCAATGCATTTTGGCCTAAAATGTGCAATTGCTGTTTTCTCTTAAACGCAACATGGGAGAAAAACCATTTCACATCACATTTGTGGGTCTTTGTCTTCAACACATCCAGTGAAATTTTGAGCTGTCTGTGTTTGCTACAAGAGGAGATAACACAAAGTATGCGCTTTTGTTGGCTCCATTGCTTTCAATGCATTTTTGCCTAAACCGAGCAATTGCTGTTTTCTCTTAAACGCAACATGGGGTGAAAAAACATTTCACATCACATTTGTGGGTCTTGGTCTTCAACACATCCAGTGAAATTTTGAGCTGTCTGTGTTTGCTACAAGAGGAGATAACACAAAGTATGCGCTTTTGTTGTTTTCATTGCTTTCAATGCATTTTGGCCTAAAACGTGCATTTGCTGTTTTCTCTTAAACGCAACATGGGAGAAAAACCATTTCACATCACATTTGTTGGTCTTGGTCTTCAACACATCCAGTGAAATTTTGAGCTGTCTGTGTTTGCTACAAGAGGAGATAACACAAAGTATGCGCTTTTGTTGGTTCCATTGCTTTCAATGCATTTTGGCCTAAAACGTGCATTTGCTGTTTTCTCTTAAACGCAACATGGGAGAAAAACCATTTCACATCACATTTGTGGGTCTTGGTCTTCAACACATCCAGTGAAATTTTGAGCTGTCTGTGTTTGCTACAAGAGGAGATAACACAAAGTATGCGCTTTTGTTGTTTCCATTGCTTTCAATGCATTTTGGCCTAAAACGTGCATTTGCTGTTTTCTCTTAAACGCAACATGGGAGAAAAACCATTTCACATCACATTTGTGGGTCTTGGTCTTCAACACATCCAGTGAAATTTTGAGCTGTCTGTGTTTGCTACAAGAGGAGATAACACAAAGTATGCGCTTTTGTTGTTTTCATTGCTTTCAATGCATTTTGGCCTAAAATGGGCATTTGCTGTTTTCTCTTAAACGCAACATGGGAGAAAAACCATTTCACATCACATTTGTTGGTCTTGGTCTTCAACACATCCAGTGAAATTTTGAGCTGTCTGTGTTTGCTACAAGAGGAGATAACACAAAGTATGCGCTTTTGTTGTTTCCATTGCTTTCAATGCATTTTGGCCTAAAACGTGCATTTGCTGTTTTCTCTTAAACGCAACATGGGAGAAAAACCATTTCTAATCACATTTGTTGGTCTTGGTCTTCAACACATCCAGTGAAATTTTGAGCTGCCTGTGTTTGCTACAAGAGGAGATAACACAAAGTATGCGCTTTTGTTGTTTCCATTGCTTTCAATGCATTTTGGCCTAAAACGAGCAATTGCTGTTTTCTCTTAAACGCAACATGGGAGAAAAACCATTTCACATCACATTTGTGGGTATTGGTCTTCAACACATCCAGTGAAATTTTGAGCTGTCTGTGTTTGCTACAAGAGGAGATAACACAAAGTATGCGCTTTTGTTGTTTCCATTGCTTTCAAAGCATTTTGGCCTAAAACGTGCATTTGCTGTTTTCTCTTAAACGCAACATGGGAGAAAAACCATTTCACATCACATTTGTTGGTCTTGGTCTTCAACACATCCAGTGAAATTTTGAGCTGCCTGTGTTTGCTACAAGAGGAGATAACACAAAGTATGCGCTTTTGTTGTTTCCATTGCTTTCAATGCATTTTGGTCTAAAACGTGCATTTGCTGTTTTCTCTTAAACGCAACATGGGAGAAAAACCATTTCACATCACATTTGTTGGTCTTGGTCTTCAACACATCCAGTGAAATTTTGAGCTGCCTGTGTTTGCTACAAGAGGAGATTTCACAAAGTATGCGCTTTTGTTGTTCCATTGCTTTCAATGCATTTTGGCCTAAAACGTGCATTTGCTGTTTTCTCTTAAACGCAACATGGGAGAAAAACCATTTCTAATCACATTTGTTGGTCTTGGTCTTCAACACATCCAGTGAAATTTTGAGCTGCCTGTGTTTGCTACAAGAGGAGATAACACAAAGTATGCGCTTTTGTTGTTTCCATTGCTTTCAATGCATTTTGGCCTAAAACGTGCATTTGCTGTTTTCTCTTAAACACAACATGGGAGAAAAACCATTTCACATCACAGTTGTGGGTCTTGGTCTTCAACACATCCAGTGAAATTTTGAGCTGCCTGTGTTTGCTACAAGAGGAGATAACACAAAGTATGCGCTTTTGTTGTTTCCATTGCTTTCAATGCATTTTGGCCTAAAACGTGCATTTGCTGTTTTCTCTTAAATGCAACATGGGAGAAAAACCATTTCACATCACATTTGTGGGTCTTGGTCTTCAACACATCCAGTGAAATTTTGAGCTGCCTGTGTTTGCTACAAGAGGAGATAAAACAAAGTATGCGCTTTTGTTGTTTCCATTGCTTTCAATGCATTTTGGCCTAAAACGTGCAATTGCTGTTTTCTCTTAAACGCAACATGGGAGAAAAACCATTTCACATCACATTTGTTGGTCTTGGTCTTCAACACATCCAGTGAAATTTTGAGCTGCCTGTGTTTGCTACAAGAGGAGATAACACAAAGTATGCGCTTTTGTTGTTTCCATTGCTTTCAATGCATTTTGGCCTAAAACGTGCATTTGCTGTTTTCTCTTAAACGCAACATGGGAGAAAAACCATTTCACATCACATTTGTTGGTCTTGGTCTTCAACACATCCAGTGAAATTTTGAGCTGCCTGTGTTTGCTACAAGAGGAGATTTCACAAAGTATGCGCTTTTGTTGTTCCATTGCTTTCAATGCATTTTGGCCTAAAACGAGCAATTGCTGTTTTCTCTTAAACGCAACATGGGAGAAAAACCATTTCACATCACATTTGTGGGTCTTGGTCTTCAAGACATCCAGTGAAATTTTGAGCTGTCTGTGTTTGCTACAAGAGGAGATAACACAACGTATGCACTTTTGTTGTTTCCATTGCTTTCAATGCATTTTGGCCTAAAACGTGCATTTGCTGTTTTCTCTTAAACGCAACATGGGAGAAAAACCATTTCACATCACATTTGTTGGTCTTGGTCTTCAACACATCCAGTGAAATTTTGAGCTGCCAGTGTTTGCTACAAAAGGAGATAACACAAAGTATGCGCTTTTGTTGTTTCCATTGCTTTCAATGCATTTTGGCCTAAAACGTGCAATTGCTGTTTTCTCTTAAACGCAACATGGGAGAAAAACCATTTCACATCACATTTGTGGGTCTTGGTCTTCAACACATCCAGTGAAATTTTGAGCTGTCTGTGTTTGCTACAAGAGGAGATAACACAAAGTATGCGCTTTTGTTGGTTCCATTGCTTTCAATGCATTTTTGCCTAAAACGAGCAATTGCTGTTTTCTCTTAAACGCAACATGGGAGAAAAACCATTTCACATCACATTTGTGGGTCTTGGTCTTCAAGACATCCAGTGAAATTTTGAGCTGTCTGTGTTTGCTACAAGAGGAGATAACACAACGTATGCACTTTTGTTGTTTCCATTGCTTTCAATGCATTTTGGCCTAAAACGTGCATTTGCTGTTTTCTCTTAAACGCAACATGGGAGAAAAACCATTTCACATCACATTTGTTGGTCTTGGTCTTCAACACATCCAGTGAAATTTTGAGCTGCCTGTGTTTGCTACAAGAGGAGATAACACAAAGTATGCGCTTTTGTTGTTTCCATTGCTTTCAATGCATTTTGGCCTAAAACGTGCAATTGCTGTTTTCTCTTAAACGCAACATGGGAGAAAAACCATTTCACATCACATTTGTGGGTCTTGGTCTTCAACACATCCAGTGAAATTTTGAGCTGTCTGTGTTTGCTACAAGAGGAGATAACACAAAGTATGCGCTTTTGTTGGTTCCATTGCTTTTAATGCAATTTTGCCTAAAACGAGCAATTGCTGTTTTCTTTTAATTCGCAACATGGGAGAAAAACCATTTCACATCACATTTGTTGGTCTTGGTCTTCAACACATCCAGTGAAATTTTGAGCTGTCTGTGTTTGCTACAAGAGGAGATAACACAAAGTATGCGCTTTTGTTGTTTTCATTGCTTTCAATGCATTTTGGCCTAAAACGTGCATTTGCTGTTTTCTCTTAAACGCAACATGGGAGAAAAACCATTTCACATCACATTTGTTGGTCTTGGTCTTCAACACATCCAGTGAAATTTTGAGCTGTCTGTGTTTCATACAAGAGGAGATAACACAAAGTATGCGCTTTTGTTGTTTCCATTGCTTTCAATGCATTTTGGCCTAAAACGAGCAATTGCTGTTTTCTCTTAAACGCAACACGGGAGAAAAACCATTTCACATCACATTTGTGGGTCTTGGTCTTCAACACATCCAGTGAAATTTTGAGCTGCCTGTGTTTGCTACAAGAGGAGATATCACAAAGTATGCGCTTTTGTTGTTCCATTGCTTTCAATGCATTTTGGCCTAAAACGAGCAATTGCTGTTTTCTCTTAAACGCAACATGGGAGAAAAACCATTTCACATCACATTTGTGGGTCTTGGTCTTCAAGACATCCAGTGAAATTTTGAGCTGTCTGTGTTTGCTACAAGAGGAGATAACACAACGTATGCATTTTTGTTGTTTCCATTGCTTTCAATGCATTTTGGCCTAAAACATGCATTTGCTGTTTTCTCTTAAACGCAACATGGGAGAAATACCATTTCACATCACATTTGTTGGTCTTGGTCTTCAACACATCCAGTGAAATTTTGAGCTGCCTGTGTTTGCTACAAGAGGAGATAATACAAAGTATGCGCTTTTGTTGTTTCCATTGCTTTCAATGCATTTTGGCCTAAAACGTGCAATTGCTGTTTTCTCTTAAACGCAACATGGGAGAAATACCATTTCACATCACATTTGTGGGTCTTGGTCTTCAACACATCCAGTGAAATTTTGAGCTGTCTGTGTTTGCTACAAGAGGAGATAACACAAAGTATGCGCTTTTGTTGTTTCCATTGCTTTCAATGCATTTTGGCCTAAAACGTGCAATTGCTGTTTTCTCTTAAACGCAACATGGGAGAAAAACCATTTCACATCACATTTGTGGGTCTTGGTCTTCAACACATCCAGTGAAATTTTGAGCTGTCTGTGTTTGCTACAAGAGGAGATAACACAAAGTATGCGCTTTTGTTGGTTCCATTGCTTTCAATGCATTTTTGCCTAAAACGAGCAATTGCTGTTTTCTCTTAAACGCAACATGGGAGAAAAACCATTTCACATCACATTTGTGGGTCTTGGTCTTCAAGACATCCAGTGAAATTTTGAGCTGTCTGTGTTTGCTACAAGAGGAGATAACACAACGTATGCACTTTTGTTGTTTCCATTGCTTTCAATGCATTTTGGCCTAAAACGTGCATTTGCTGTTTTCTCTTAAACGCAACATGGGAGAAAAACCATTTCACATCACATTTGTTGGTCTTGGTCTTCAACACATCCAGTGAAATTTTGAGCTGCCTGTGTTTGCTACAAGAGGAGATAACACAAAGAATGCGCTTTTGTTGTTTCCATTGCTTTCAATGCATTTTGGCCTAAAACGTGCAATTGCTGTTTTCTCTTAAACGCAACATGGGAGAAAAACCATTTCACATCACATTTGTGGGTCTTGGTCTTCAACACATCCAGTGAAATTTTGAGCTGTCTGTGTTTGCTACAAGAGGAGATAACACAAAGTATGCGCTTTTGTTGGTTCCATTGCTTTCAATGCATTTTTGCCTAAAACGAGCAATTGCTGTTTTCTCATAAACGCAACATGGGAGAAAAACCATTTCACATCACATTTGTGGGTCTTGGTCTTCAACACATCCTGTGAAATTTTGAGCTGTCTGTGTTTGCTACAAGAGGAGATAACACAAAGTATGCGCTTTTGTTGTTTTCATTGCTTTCAATGCATTTTGGCCTAAAACGTGCATTTGCTGTTTTCTCTTAAACGCAACATGGGAGAAAAACCATTTCACATCACATTTGTTGGTCTTGGTCTTCAACACATCCAGTGAAATTTTGAGCTGTCTGTGTTTGCTACAAGAGGAGATAACACAAAGTATGCGCTTTTGTTGGTTCCATTGCTTTCAATGCATTTTTGCCTAAAACGAGCAATTGTTGTTTTCTCTTAAACGCAACATGGGAGAAAAACCATTTCACATCACATTTGTGGGTCTTGGTCTTCAAGACATCCAGTGAAATTTTGAGCTGTCTGTGTTTGCTACAAGAGGAGATAACACAACGTATGCACTTTTGTTGTTTCCATTGCTTTCAATGCATTTTGGCCTAAAACGTGCATTTGCTGTTTTCTCTTAAACGCAACATGGGAGAAAAACCATTTCACATCACATTTGTTGGTCTTGGTCTTCAACACATCCAGTGAAATTTTGAGCTGCCTGTGTTTGCTACAAGAGGAGATAACACAAAGTATGCGCTTTTGTTGTTTCCATTGCTTTCAATGCATTTTGGCCTAAAACGTGCAATTGCTGTTTTCTCTTAAACGCAACATGGGAGAAAAACCATTTCACATCACATTTGTGGGTCTTGGTCTTCAACACATCCAGTGAAATTTTGAGCTGTCTGTGTTTGCTACAAGAGGAGATAACACAAAGTATGCGCTTTTGTTGGTTCCATTGCTTTTAATGCAATTTTGCCTAAAACGAGCAATTGCTGTTTTCTTTTAATTCGCAACATGGGAGAAAAACCATTTCACATCACATTTGTGGGTCTTGGTCTTCAACACATCCAGTGAAATTTTGAGCTGTCTGTGTTTGCTACAAGAGGAGATAACACAAAGTATGCGCTTTTGTTGTTTTCATTGCTTTCAATGCATTTTGGCCTAAAACATGCATTTGCTGTTTTCTCTTAAACGCAACATGGGAGAAAAACCATTTCACATCACATTTGTTGGTCTTGGTCTTCAACACATCCAGTGAAATTTTGAGCTGTCTGTGTTTCATACAAGAGGAGATAACACAAAGTATGCGCTTTTGTTGTTTCCATTGCTTTCAATGCATTTTGGCCTAAAACGAGCAATTGCTGTTTTCTCTTAAACGCAACACTGGAGAAAAACCATTTCACATCACATTTGTGGGTCTTGGTCTTCAACACATCCAGTGAAATTTTGAGCTGCCTGTGTTTGCTACAAGAGGAGATATCACAAAGTATGCGCTTTTGTTGTTCCATTGCTTTCAATGCATTTTGGCCTAAAACGAGCAATTGCTGTTTTCTCTTAAACGCAACATGGGAGAAAAACCATTTCACATCACATTTGTGGGTCTTGGTCTTCAAGACATCCAGTGAAATTTTGAGCTGTCTGTGTTTGCTACAAGAGGAGATAACACAACGTATGCACTTTTGTTGTTTCCATTGCTTTCAATGCATTTTGGCCTAAAACGTGCATTTGCTGTTTTCTCTTAAACACAACATGGGAGAAATACCATTTCACATCACATTTGTTGGTCTTGGTCTTCAACACATCCAGTGAAATTTTGAGCTGCCTGTGTTTGCTACAAGAGGAGATAATACAAAGTATGCGCTTTTGTTGTTTCCATTGCTTTCAATGCATTTTGGCCTAAAACGTGCAATTGCTGTTTTCTCTTAAACGCAACATGGGAGAAATACCATTTCACATCACATTTGTGGGTCTTGGTCTTCAACACATCCAGTGAAATTTTGAGCTGTCTGTGTTTGCTACAAGAGGAGATAACACAAAGTATGCGCTTTTGTTGTTTCCATTGCTTTCAATGCATTTTGGCCTAAAACGTGCAATTGCTGTTTTCTCTTAAACGCAACATGGGAGAAAAACCATTTCACATCACATTTGTGGGTCTTGGTCTTCAACACATCCAGTGAAATTTTGAGCTGTCTGTGTTTGCTACAAGAGGAGATAACACAAAGTATGCGCTTTTGTTGGTTCCATTGCTTTCAATGCATTTTTGCCTAAAACGAGCAATTGCTGTTTTCTCTTAAACGCAACATGGGAGAAAAACCATTTCACATCACATTTGTGGGTCTTGGTCTTCAAGACATCCAGTGAAATTTTGAGCTGTCTGTGTTTGCTACAAGAGGAGATAACACAACGTATGCACTTTTGTTGTTTCCATTGCTTTCAATGCATTTTGGCCTAAAACGTGCATTTGCTGTTTTCTCTTAAACGCAACATGGGAGAAAAACCATTTCACATCACATTTGTTGGTCTTGGTCTTCAACACATCCAGTGAAATTTTGAGCTGCCTGTGTTTGCTACAAGAGGAGATAACACAAAGAATGCGCTTTTGTTGTTTCCATTGCTTTCAATGCATTTTGGCCTAAAACGTGCAATTGCTGTTTTCTCTTAAACGCAACATGGGAGAAAAACCATTTCACATCACATTTGTGGGTCTTGGTCTTCAACACATCCAGTGAAATTTTGAGCTGTCTGTGTTTGCTACAAGAGGAGATAACACAAAGTATGCGCTTTTGTTGGTTCCATTGCTTTCAATGCATTTTTGCCTAAAACGAGCAATTGCTGTTTTCTCTTAAACGCAACATGGGAGAAAAACCATTTCACATCACATTTGTGGGTCTTGGTCTTCAACACATCCTGTGAAATTTTGAGCTGTCTGTGTTTGCTACAAGAGGAGATAACACAAAGTATGCGCTTTTGTTGTTTTCATTGCTTTCAATGCATTTTGGCCTAAAACGTGCATTTGCTGCTTTCTCTTAAACGCAACATGGGAGAAAAACCATTTCACATCACATTTGTTGGTCTTGGTCTTCAACACATCCAGTGAAATTTTGAGCTGTCTGTGTTTGCTACAAGAGGAGATAACACAAAGTATGCGCTTTTGTTGTTTCCATTGCTTTCAATGCATTTTGGCCTAAAACGAGCAATTGCTGTTTTCTCTTAAACGCAACATGGGAGAAAAACCATTTCACATCACATTTGTGGGTCTTGGTCTTCAACACATCCAGTGAAATTTTGAGCTGCCTGTGTTTGCTACAAGAGGAGATATCACAAAGTATGCGCTTTTGTTGTTCCATTGCTTTCAATGCATTTTGGCCTAAAACGAGCAATTGCTGTTTTCTCTTAAACGCAACATGGGAGAAAAACCATTTCACATCACATTTGTGGGTCTTGGTCTTCAAGACATCCAGTGAAATTTTGAGCTGTCTGTGTTTGCTACAAGAGGAGATAACACAACGTATGCACTTTTGTTGTTTCCATTGCTTTCAATGCATTTTGGCCTAAAACGTGCATTTGCTGTTTTCTCTTAAACGCAACATGGGAGAAATACCATTTCACATCACATTTGTTGGTCTTGGTCTTCAACACATCCAGTGAAATTTTGAGCTGCCTGTGTTTGCTACAAGAGGAGATAACACAAAGTATGCGCTTTTGTTGTTTCCATTGCTTTCAATGCATTTTGGCCTAAAACGTGCAATTGCAGTTTTCTCTTAAACGCAACATGGGAGAAAAACCATTTCACATCACATTTGTGGGTCTTGGTCTTCAACACATCCAGTGAAATTTTGAGCTGTCTGTGTTTGCTACAAGAGAAGATAACACAAAGTATGCGCTTTTGTTGGTTCCATTGCTTTCAATGCATTTTTGCCTAAAACGAGCAATTGCTGTTTTCTCTTAAACGCAACATGGGAGAAAAACCATTTCACATCACATTTGTTGGTCTTGGTCTTCAACACATCCAGTGAAATTTTGAGCTGTCTGTGTTTGCTACAAGAGGAGATAACACAAAGTATGTACTTTTGTTGTTTCCATTGCTTTCAATGCATTTTGGCCTAAAACGAGCAATTGCTGTTTTCTCTTAAACGCAACATGGGAGATAAACCATTTCACATCACATTTGTGGGTATTGGTCTTCAACACATCCAGTGAAATTTTGAGCTGTCTGTGTTTGCTACAAGAGGAGATAACACAAAGTATGCGCTTTTGTTGTTTCCATTGCTTTCAATGCATTTTGGCCTAAAACGTGCATTTGCTGTTTTCTCTTAAACGCAACATGGGAGAAAAACCATTTCACATCACATTTGTGGGTATTGGTCTTCAACACATCCAGTGAAATTTTGAGCTGTCTGTGTTTGCTAAAAGTGGAGATAACACAAAGTATGCGCTTTTGTTGTTTCCATTGCTTTCAAAGCATTTTGGCCTAAAACGTGCATTTGCTGTTTTCTCTTAAACGCAACATGGGAGAAAAACCATTTCACACCACATTTGTTCGTCTTGGTCTTCAACACATCCAGTGAAATTTTGAGCTGCCTGTGTTTGCTACAAGAGAAGATAACACAAAGTATGGGCTTTTGTTGTTTCCATTGCTTTCAATGCATTTTGGCCTAAAACGTGCATTTGCTGTTTTCTCTTAAACGCAACATGGGAGAAAAACCATTTCACATCACATTTGTGGGTCTTGGTCTTCAACACATCCAGTGAAATTTTGAGCTGTCTGTGTTTGCTACAACAGGAGATAACACAACGTATGCACTTTTGTTGTTTCCATTGCTTTCAATGCATTTTGGCGTAAAACGTGCATTTGCTGTTTTCTCTTAAACGCAACATGGGAGAAAAACCATTTCACATCACATTTGTTGGTCTTGGTCTTCAACACATCCAGTGAAATTTTGAGCTGCCTGTGTTTGCTACAAGAGGAGATAGCACAAAGTATGCGCTTTTGTTGTTTCCATTGCTTTCAATGCATTTTGGCCTAAAACGTGCAATTGCTGTTTTCTCTTAAACGCAACATGGGAGAAAAACCATTTCACATCACATTTGTGGGTCTTGGTCTTCAACACATCCAGTGAAATTTTGAGCTGTCTGTGTTTGCTAAAAGAGGAGATAACACAAAGTATGCGCTTTTGTTGGTTCCATTGCTTTCAATGCATTTTTGCCTAAAACGAGCAATTGCTGTTTTCTCTTAAACGCAACATGGGAGAAAAAACATTTCACATCACATTTGTGGGCCTTGGTCTTCAACACATCCAGTGAAATTTTGAGCTGTCTGTGTTTGCTACAAGAGGAGATAACACAAAGTATGCGCTTTTGTTGTTTTCATTGCTTTCAATGCATTTTGGCCTAAAACGTGCATTTGCTGTTTTCTCTTAAACGCAAAATGGGAGAAAAACCATTTCACATCACATTTGTTGGTCTTGGTCTTCAACACATCCAGTGAAATTTTGAGCTGCCTGTGTTTGCTACAAGAGGAGATAACACAAAGTATGCGCTTTTGTTGTTTCCATTGCTTTCAATGCATTTTGGCCTAACACGTGCAATTGCTGTTTTCTCTTAAACGCAAAATGGGAGAAAAACCATTTCACATCACATTTGTGGGTCTTGGTCTTCAACACATCCAGTGAAATTTTGAGCTGTCTGTGTTTGCTACAAGAGGAGATAACACAAAGTATGCGCTTTTGTTGTTTCCATTGCTTTCAATGCATTTTTGCCTAAAACGAGCAATTGCGGTATTCTCTTAAACGCAACATGGGAGAAAAACCATTTCACATCACATTTGTGGGTCTTGGTCTTCAACACATCCAGTGAAATTTTGAGCTGTCTGTGTTTGCTACAAGAGGAGATAACACAAAGTATGCGCTTTAGTTGTTTTCATTGCTTTCAATGCATTTTGGCCTTAAACATGCATTTGCTGTTTTCTCTTAAACGCAACATGGGAGAAAAACCATTTCACATCACATTTGTTGGTCTTGGTCTTCAACACATCCAGTGAAATTTTGAGCTGTCTGTGTTTGCTACAAGAGGAGATAACACAAAGTATGCGCTTTTGTTGTTTCCATTGCTTTCAATGCATTTTGGCCTAAAACGAGCAATTGCTGTTTTCTCTTAAACGCAACATGGAAGAAAAACCATTTCACATCACATTTGTGGGTATTGGTCTTCAACACATCCAGTGAAATTTTGAGCTGTCTGTGTTTGCTACAAGAGGAGATAACACAAAGTATGCGCTTTTGTTGTTTCCATTGCTTTCAATGCATTTTGGCCTAAAACGTGCATTTGCTGTTTTCTCTTAAATGCAACATGGGAGAAAAACCATTTCACATCACATTTGTGGGTCTTGGTCTTCAACACATCCAGTGAAATTTTGAGCTGCCTGTGTTTGCTACAAGAGGAGATATCACAAAGTATGCGCTTTTGTTGTTCCATTGCTTTCAATGCATTTTGGCCTAAAACGAGCAATTGCTGTTTTCTCTTAAACGCAACATGGGAGAAAAACCATTTCACATCACATTTGTGGGTCTTGGTCTTCAAGACATCCAGTGAAATTTTGAGCTGTCTGTGTTTGCTACAAGAGGAGATAACACAACGTATGCACTTTTGTTGTTTCCATTGCTTTCAATGCATTTTGGCCTAAAACGTGCATTTGCTGTTTTCTCTTAAACGCAACATGGAAGAAATACCATTTCACATCACATTTGTTGGTCTTGGTCTTCAACACATCCAGTGAAATTTTGAGCTGCCTGTGTTTGCTACAAGAGGAGATAACACAAAGTATGCGCTTTTGTTGTTTCCATTGCTTTCAATGCATTTTGGCCTAAAACGTGCAATTGCTGTTTTCTCTTAAACGCAACATGGGAGAAAAACCATTTCACATCACATTTGTGGGTCTTGGTCTTCAACACATCCAGTGAAATTTTGAGCTGTCTGTGTTTGCTACAAGAGGAGATAACACAAAGTATGCACTTTTGTTGTTTCCATTGCTTTCAATGCATTTTGGCCTAAAATGAGCAATTGCTGTTTTCTCTAAAACGCAACATGGGAGAAAAACCATTTCACATCACATTTGTGGGTCTTGGTCTTCAACACATCCAGTGAAATTTTGAGCTGTCTGTGTTTGCTACAAGAGGAGATAACACAAAGTATGCGCTTTTGTTGTTTTCATTGCTTTCAATGCATTTTGGCCTAAAACGTGCATTTGCTGTTTTCTCTTAAACGCAACATGGGAGAAAAACCATTTCACATCACATTTGTTGGTCTTGGTCTTCAACACATCCAGTGAAATTTTGAGCTGCCTGTGTTTGCTACAAGAGGAGATATCACAAAGTATGCGCTTTTGTTGTTCCATTGCTTTCAATGCATTTTGGCCTAAAACGAGCAATTGCTGTTTTCTCTTAAACGCAACATGGGAGAAAAACCATTTCACATCAAATTTGTGGGCCTTGGTCTTCAAGACATCCAGTGAAATTTTGAGCTGCCTGTGTTTGCTACAAGAGGAGATATCACAAAGTATGCGCTTTTGTTGTTCCATTGCTTTCAATGCATTTTGGCCTAAAACGAGCAATTGCTGTTTTCTCTTAAACGCAACATGGGAGAAAAACCATTTCACATCACACTTGTGGGTCTTGGTCTTCAAGACATCCAGTGAAATTTTGAGCTGTCTGTGTTTGCTACAAGAGGAGATAACACAACGTATGCACTTTTGTTGTTTCCATTGCTTTCAATGCATTTTGGCCTAAAACGTGCATTTGCTGTTTTCTCTTAAACGCAACATGGGAGAAATACCATTTCACATCACATTTGTTGGTCTTGGTCTCACAACACATCCAGTGAAATTTTGAGCTGCCTGTGTTTGCTACAAGAGGAGATAACACAAAGTATGCGCTTTTGTTGTTTCCATTGCTTTCAATGCATTTTGGCCTAAAACGTGCAATTGCTGTTTTCTCTTAAACGCAACATGGGAGAAAAACCATTTCACATCACATTTGTGGGTCTTGGTCTTCAACACATCCAGTGAAATTTTGAGCTGTCTGTGTTTGCTACAAAAGGAGATAACACAAAGTATGCGCTTTTGTTGGTTCCATTGCTTTCAATGCATTTTTGCCTAAAACGAGCAATTGCTGTTTTCTCTTAAACGCAACATGGGAGAAAAACCATTTCACATCACATTTGTGGGTCTTGGTCTTCAACACATCCAGTGAAATTTTGAGCTGTCTGTGTTTGCTACAAGAGGAGATAACACAAAGTATGCGCTTTTGTTGTTTTCATTGCTTTCAATGCATTTTGGCCTAAAACGTGCATTTGCTGTTTTCTATTAAACGCAACATGGGAGAAAAACCATTTCACATCACATTTGTTGGTCTTGGTCTTCAACACATCCAGTGAAATTTTGAGCTGCCTGTGTTTGCTACAAGAGGAGATATCACAAAGTATGCGCTTTTGTTGTTCCATTGCTTTCAATGCATTTTGGCCTAAAACGAGCAATTGCTGTTTTCTCTTAAACGCAACATGGGAGAAAAACCATTTCACATCAAATTTGTGGGCCTTGGTCTTCAAGACATCCAGTGAAATTTTGAGCTGTCTGTGTTTGCTACAAGAGGAGATAACACAACATATGCACTTTTGTTGTTTCCATTGCTTTCAATGCATTTTGGCCTAAAACGTGCAATTGCTGTTTTCTCTAAAACGCAACATGGGAGAAAAAACATTTCACATCACATTTGTTGGTCTTGGTCTTCAACACATCCAGTGAAATTTTGAGCTGCCTGTGTTTGCTACAAGACGAGATAACACAAAGTATGTGCTTTTGTTGTTTCCATTGCTTTCAATGCATTTTGGCCTAAAACGTGCAATTGCTGTTTTCTCTTAAACGCAACATGGGAGAAAAACCATTTCACATCACATTTGTGGGTCTTGGTCTTCAACACATCCAGTGAAATTTTGAGCTGTCTGTGTTTGCTACAAGAGGAGATAACACAAAGTATGCGCTTTTGTTGGTTCCATTGCTTTCAATGCATTTTTGCCTAAAACGAGCAATTGCTGTTTTCTCTTAAACGCAACATGGGAGAAAAACCATTTCACATCACATTTCTGGGTCTTGGTCTTCAACACATCCAGTGAAATTTTGAGCTGTCTGTGTTTGCTACAAGAGGAGATAACACAAAGTATGCGCTTTTGTTGTTTTCATTGCTTTCAATGCATTTTGGCCTAAAACGTGCATTTGCTGTTTTCTCTTAAACGCAACATGGGAGAAAAACCATTTCACATCACATTTGTTGGTCTTGGTCTTCAACACATCCAGTGAAATTTTGAGCTGTCTGTGTTTGCTACAAGAGGAGATAACACAAAGTATGCACTTTTGTTGTTTCCATTGCTTTCAATGCATTTTGGCCTAAAACGAGCAATTGCTGTTTTCTCTTAAACGCAACATGGGAGAAAAACCATTTCACATCACATTTGTGGGTATTGGTCTTCAACACATCCAGTGAAATTTTGAGCTGTCTGTGTTTGCTACAAGAGGAGATAACACAAAGTATGCGCTTTTGTTGTTTCCATTGCTTTCAAAGCATTTTGGCCTAAAACGTGCATTTGCTGTTTTCTCTTAAACGCAACATGGGAGAAAAACCATTTCACATCACATTTGTTGGTCTTGGTCTTCAACACATCCAGTGAAATTTTGAGCTGCCTGTGTTTGCTACAAGAGAAGATAACACAAAGTATGCGCTTTTGTTGTTTCCATTGCTTTCAATGCATTTTGGCCTAAAACGTGCATTTGCTGTTTTCTCTTAAACGCAACATGGGAGAAAAACCATTTCACATCACATTTGTGGGTCTTGATCTTCAACACATCCAGTGAAATTTTGAGCTGTCTGTGTTTGCTACAACAGGAGATAACACAACGTATGCGCTTTTGTTGTTTCCATTGCTTTCAATGCATTTTGGTGTAAAACGTGCATTTGCTGTTTTCTCTTAAACGCAACATGGGAGAAAAACCATTTCACATCACATTTGTTGGTCTTGGTCTTCAACACATCCAGTGAAATTTTGAGCTGCCTGTGTTTGCTACAAGAGGAGATAACACAAAGTATGCGCTTTTGTTGTTTCCATTGCTTTCAATGCATTTTGGCCTAAAATGTGCAATTGCTGTTTTCTCTTAAACACAACATGGGAGAAAAACCATTTCACATCACATTTGTGGGTCTTTGTCTTCAACACATCCAGTGAAATTTTGAGCTGTCTGTGTTTGCTACAAGAGGAGATAACACAAAGTATGCGCTTTTGTTGGCTCCATTGCTTTCAATGCATTTTTGCCTAAACCGAGCAATTGCTGTTTTCTCTTAAACGCAACATGGGGTGAAAAAACATTTCACATCACATTTGTGGGTCTTGGTCTTCAACACATCCAGTGAAATTTTGAGCTGCCTGTGTTTGCTACAAGAGGAGATAACACAAACTATGCGCTTTTGTTGTTTCCATTGCTTTCAATGCATTTTGGCCTAAAACGTGCAATTGCTGTTTTCTCTTAAACGCAACATGGGAGAAAAAACATTTCACATCACATTTGTGGGTCTTGGTCTTCAACACATCCAGTGAAATTTTGAGCTGTCTGTGTTTGCTACAAGAGGAGATAACACAAAGTATGCGCTTTTGTTGTTTCCATTGCTTTCAAAGCATTTTGGCCTAAAACGTGCATTTGCTGTTTTCTCTTAAACGCAACATGGGAGAAAAAACATTTCACATCATATTTGTTGGTCTTGGTCTTCAACACATCCAGTGAAATTTTGAGCTGCCTGTGTTTGCTACAAGAGGAGATAACACAAAGTATGCGCTTTTGTTGTTTCCATTGCTTTCAAAGCATTTTGGCCTAAAACGTGCATTTGCTGTTTTCTCTTAAACGCAACATGGGAGAAAAACCATTTCACATCACATTTGTTGGTCTTGGTCTTCAACACATCCAGTGAAATTTTGAGCTGCCTGTGTTTGCTACAAGAGGAGATATCACAAAGTATGCGCTTTTGTTGTTCCATTGCTTTCAATGCATTTTGGCCTAAAACGAGCAATTGCTGTTTTCTCTTAAACGCAACATGGAAGAAAAACCATTTCACATCAAATTTGTGGGCCTTGGTCTTCAAGACATCCAGTGAAATTTTGAGCTGCCTGTGTTTGCTACAAGAGGAGATATCACAAAGTAAGCGCTTTTGTTGTTCCATTGCTTTCAATGCATTTTGGCCTAAAACGAGCAATTGCTGTTTTCTCTTAAACGCAACATGGGAGAAAAACCATTTCACATCACATTTGTGGGTCTTGGTCTTCAAGACATCCAGTGAAATTTTGAGCTGCCTGTGTTTGCTACAAGAGGAGATAACACAACGTATGCACTTTTGTTGTTTCCATTGCTTTCAATGCATTTTGGCCTAAAACGTGCATTTGCTGTTTTCTCTTAAACGCAACATGGGAGAAATACCATTTCACATCACATTTGTTGGTCTTGGTCTCACAACACATCCAGTGAAATTTTGAGCTGCCTGTGTTTGCTACAAGAGGAGATAACACAAAGTATGCGCTTTTGTTGTTTCCATTGCTTTCAATGCATTTTGGCCTAAAACGTGCAATTGCTGTTTTCTCTTAAACGCAACATGGGAGAAAAACCATTTCACATCACATTTGTGGGTCTTGGTCTTCAACACATCCAGTGAAATTTTGAGCTGCCTGTGTTTGCTACAAGAGGAGATATCACAAAGTATGTGCTTTTGTTGTTCCATTGCTTTCAATGCATTTTGGCCTAAAACGAGCAATTGCTGTTTTCTCTTAAACGCAACATGGGAGAAAAACCATTTCACATCAAATTTGTGGGCCTTGGTCTTCAAGACATCCAGTGAAATTTTGAGCTGTCTGTGTTTGCTACAAGAGTAGATAACACAACGTATGCACTTTTGTTGTTTCCATTGCTTTCAATGCATTTTGGCCTAAAACGTGCATTTGCTGTTTTCTCTAAAACGCAACATGGGAGAAAAACCATTTCACATCACATTTGTTGGTCTTGGTCTTCAACACATCCAGTGAAATTTTGAGCTGCCTGTGTTTGCTACAAGAGGAGATAACACAAAGTATGTGCTTTTGTTGTTTCCATTGCTTTCAATGCATTTTGGCCTAAAACGTGCAATTGCTGTTTTCTCTTAAACGCAACATGGGAGAAAAACCATTTCACATCACATTTGTGGGTCTTGGTCTTCAACACATCCAGTTAAATTTTGAGCTGTCTGTGTTTGCTACAAGAGGAGATAACACAAAGTATGCGCTTTTGTTGGTTCCATTGCTTTCAATGCATTTTTGCCTAAAACGAGCAATTGCTGTTTTCTCTTAAACGCAACATGGGAGAAAAACCATTTCACATCACATTTCTGGGTCTTGGTCTTCAACACATCCAGTGAAATTTTGAGCTGTCTGTGTTTGCTACAAGAGGAGATAACACAAAGTATGCGCTTTTGTTGTTTTCATTGCTTTCAATGCATTTTGGCCTAAAACGTGCATTTGCTGTTTTCTCTTAAACGCAACATGGGAGAAAAACCATTTCACATCACATTTGTTGGTCTTGGTCTTCAACACATCCAGTGAAATTTTGAGCTGTCTGTGTTTGCTACAAGAGGAGATAACACAAAGTATGCACTTTTGTTGTTTCCATTGCTTTCAATGCATTTTGGCCTAAAACGAGCAATTGCTGTTTTCTCTTAAACGCAACATGGGAGAAAAACCATTTCACATCACATTTGTGGGTATTGGTCTTCAACACATCCAGTGAAATTTTGAGCTGTCTGTGTTTGCTACAAGAGGAGATAACACAAAGTATGCGCTTTTGTTGTTTCCATTGCTTTCAATGCATTTTGGCCTAAAACTTGCAATTGCTGTTTTCTCTTAAACGCAACATGGGAGAAAAACAATTTCACATCACATTTGTGGGTATTGGTCTTCAACACATCCAGTGAAATTTTGAGCTGTCTGTGTTTGCTACAAGTGGAGATAACACAAAGTATGCGCTTTTGTTGTTTCCATTGCTTTCAAAGCATTTTGGCCTAAAACGTGCATTTGCTGTTTTCTCTTAAACGCAACATGGGAGAAAAACCATTTCACATCACATTTGTTGGTCTTGGTCTTCAACACATCCAGTGAAATTTTGAGCTGCCTGTGTTTGCTACAAGAGAAGATAACACAAAGTATGCGCTTTTGTTGTTTCCATTGCTTTCAATGCATTTTGGCCTAAAACGTGCATTTGCTGTTTTCTCTTAAACGCAACATGGGAGAAAAACCATTTCACATCACATTTGTGGGACTTGATCTTCAACACATCCAGTGAAATTTTGAGCTGTCTGTGTTTGCTACAACAGGAGATAACACAACGTATGCGCTTTTGTTGTTTCCATTGCTTTCAATGCATTTTGGTGTAAAACGTGCATTTGCTGTTTTCTCTTAAACGCAACATGGGAGAAAAACCATTTCACATCACATTTGTTGGTCTTGGTCTTCAACACATCCAGTGAAATTTTGAACTGCCTGTGTTTGCTACAAGAGGAGATAACACAAAGTATGCACTTTTGTTGTTTCCATTGCTTTCAATGCATTTTGGCCTAAAACGTGCAATTGCTGTTTTCTCTTAAACGCAACATGGGAGAAAAACCATTTCACATCACATTTGTTGGTCTTGGTCTTCAACACATCCAGTGAAATTTTGAGCTGCCTGTGTTTGCTACAAGAGAAGATAACACAAAGTATGCGCTTTTGTTGTTTCCATTGCTTTCAATGCATTTTGGCCTAAAACGTGCATTTGCTGTTTTCTCTTAAACGCAACATGGGAGAAAAAACCATTTCACATCACATTTGTGGGTCTTGATCTTCAACACATCCAGTGAAATTTTGAGCTGTCTGTGTTTGCTACAACAGGAGATAACACAACGTATGCGCTTTTGTTGTTTCCATTGCTTTCAATGCATTTTGGTGTAAAACGTGCATTTGCTGTTTTCTCTTAAACGCAACATGGGAGAAAAACCATTTCACATCACATTTGTTGGTCTTGGTCTTCAACACATCCAGTGAAATTTTGAGCTGCCTGTGTTTGCTACAAGAGGAGATAACACAAAGTATGCGCTTTTGTTGTTTCCATTGCTTTCAATGCATTTTGGCCTAAAACGTGCAATTGCTGTTTTCTCTTAAACGCAACATGGGAGAAAAACCATTTCACATCACATTTGTGGGTCTTTGTCTTCAACACATCCAGTGAAATTTTGAGCTGTCTGTGTTTGCTACAAGAGGAGATAACACAAAGTATGCGCTTTTGTTGGCTCCATTGCTTTCAATGCATTTTTGCCTAAACCGAGCAATTGCTGTTTTCTCTTAAACGCAACATGGGGTGAAAAAACATTTCACATCACATTTGTGGGTCTTGGTCTTCAACACATCCAGTGAAATTTTGAGCTGTCTGTGTTTGCTACAAGAGGAGATAACACAAAGTATGCGCTTTTGTTGTTTTCATTGCTTTCAATGCATTTTGGCCTAAAACGTGCATTTGCTGTTTTCTCTTAAACGCAACATGGGAGAAAAACCATTTCACATCACATTTGTTGGTCTTGGTCTTCAACACATCCAGTGAAATTTTGAGCTGTCTGTGTTTGCTACAAGAGGAGATAACACAAAGTATGCGCTTTTGTTGGTTCCATTGCTTTCAATGCATTTTGGCCTAAAACGTGCATTTGCTGTTTTCTCTTAAACGCAACATGGGAGAAAAACCATTTCACATCACATTTGTGGGTCTTGGTCTTCAACACATCCAGTGAAATTTTGAGCTGTCTGTGTTTGCTACAAGAGGAGATAACACAAAGTATGCGCTTTTGTTGTTTTCATTGCTTTCAATGCATTTTGGCCTAAAACGTGCATTTGCTGTTTTCTCTTAAACGCAACATGGGAGAAAAACCATTTCACATCACATTTGTGGGTCTTGGTCTTCAACACATCCAGTGAAATTTTGAGCTGTCTGTGTTTGCTACAAGAGGAGATAACACAAAGTATGCGCTTTTGTTGTTCCATTGCTTTCAATGCATTTTGGCCTAAAACGAGCAATTGCTGTTTTCTCTTAAACGCAACATGGGAGAAAAAACATTTCACATCACATTTGTGGGTCTTGGTCTTCAACACATCCAGTGAAATTTTGAGCTGTCTGTGTTTGCTACAAGAGGAGATAACACAAAGTATGCGCTTTTGTTGTTTCCATTGCTTTCAAAGCATTTTGGCCTAAAACGTGCATTTGCTGTTTTCTCTTAAACGCAACATGGGAGAAAAACCATTTCACATCATATTTGTTGGTCTTGGTCTTCAACACATCCAGTGAAATTTTGAGCTGCCTGTGTTTGCTACAAGAGGAGATAACACAAAGTATGCGCTTTTGTTGTTTCCATTGCTTTCAAAGCATTTTGGCCTAAAACGTGCATTTGCTGTTTTCTCTTAAACGCAACATGGGAGAAAAACCATTTCACATCACATTTGTTGTTCTTGGTCTTCAACACATCCAGTGAAATTTTGAGCTGCCTGTGTTTGTTACAAGAGGAGATATCACAAAGTATGCGCTTTTGTTGTTCCATTGCTTTCAATGCATTTTGGCCTAAAACGAGCAATTGCTGTTTTCTCTTAAACGCAACATGGGAGAAAAACCATTTCACATCAAATTTGTGGGCCTTGGTCTTCAAGACATCCAGTGAAATTTTGAGCTGCCTGTGTTTGCTACAAGAGGAGATATCACAAAGTATGCGCTTTTGTTGTTCCATTGCTTTCAATGCATTTTGGCCTAAAACGAGCAATTGCTGTTTTCTCTTAAACGCAACATGGGAGAAATACCATTTCACATCACATTTGTGGGTCTTGGTCTTCAACACATCCAGTGAAATTTTGAGCTGCCTGTGTTTGCTACAAGAGGAGATAACACAAACTATGCGCTTTTGTTGTTTCCATTGCTTTCAATGCATTTTGGCCTAAAACGTGCAATTGCTGTTTTCTCTTAAACGCAACATGGGAGAAAAAACATTTCACATCACATTTGTGGGTCTTGGTCTTCAACACATCCAGTGAAATTTTGAGCTGTCTGTGTTTGCTACAAGAGGAGATAACACAAAGTATGCGCTTTTGTTGTTTCCATTGCTTTCAAAGCATTTTGGCCTAAAACGTGCATTTGCTGTTTTCTCTTAAACGCAACATGGGAGAAAAACCATTTCACATCATATTTGTTGGTCTTGGTCTTCAACACATCCAGTGAAATTTTGAGCTGCCTGTGTTTGCTACAAGAGGAGATAACACAAAGTATGCGCTTTTGTTGTTTCCATTGCTTTCAAAGCATTTTGGCCTAAAACGTGCATTTGCTGTTTTCTCTTAAACGCAACATGGGAGAAAAACCATTTCACATCACATTTGTTGTTCTTGGTCTTCAACACATCCAGTGAAATTTTGAGCTGCCTGTGTTTGCTACAAGAGGAGATATCACAAAGTATGCGCTTTTGTTGTTCCATTGCTTTCAATGCATTTTGGCCTAAAACGAGCAATTGCTGTTTTCTCTTAAACGCAACATGGGAGAAAAACCATTTCACATCAAATTTGTGGGCCTTGGTCTTCAAGACATCCAGTGAAATTTTGAGCTGCCTGTGTTTGCTACAAGAGGAGATATCACAAAGTATGCGCTTTTGTTGTTCCATTGCTTTCAATGCATTTTGGCCTAAAACGAGCAATTGCTGTTTTCTCTTAAACGCAACATGGGAGAAAAACCATTTCACATCACATTTGTGGGTCTTGGTCTTGAAGACATCCAGTGAAATTTTGAGCTGTCTGTGTTTGCTACAAGAGGAGATAACACAACGTATGCACTTTTGTTGTTTCCATTGCTTTCAATGCATTTTGGCCTAAAACGTGCATTTGCTGTTTTCTCTTAAACGCAACATGGGAGAAATACCATTTCACATCACATTTGTTGGTCTTGGTCTCACAACACATCCAGTGAAATTTTGAGCTGCCTGTGTTTGCTACAAGAGGAGATAACACAAAGTATGCGCTTTTGTTGTTTCCATTGCTTTCAATGCATTTTGGCCTAAAACGTGCAATTGCTGTTTTCTCTTAAACGCAACATGGGAGAAAAACCATTTCACATCACATTTGTGGGTCTTGGTCTTCAACACATCCAGTGAAATTTTGAGCTGCCTGTGTTTGCTACAAGAGGAGATATCACAAAGTATGCGCTTTTGTTGTTCCATTGCTTTTAATGCATTTTGGCCTAAAACGAGCAATTGCTGTTTTCTCTTAAACGCAACATGGGAGAAAAACCATTTCACATCAAATTTGTGGGCCTTGGTCTTCAAGACATCCAGTGAAATTTTGAGCTGTCTGTGTTTGCTACAAGAGTAGATAACACAACGTATGCACTTTTGTTGTTTCCATTGCTTTCAATGCATTTTGGCCTAAAACGTGCATTTGCTGTTTTCTCTAAAACGCAACATGGGAGAAAAACCATTTCACATCACATTTGTTGGTCTTGGTCTTCAACACATCCAGTGAAATTTTGAGCTGCCTGTGTTTGCTACAAGAGGAGATAACACAAAGTATGTGCTTTTGTTGTTTCCATTGCTTTCAATGCATTTTGGCCTAAAACGTGCAATTGCTGTTTTCTCTTAAACGCAACATGGGAGAAAAACCATTTCACATCACATTTGTGGGTCTTGGTCTTCAACACATCCAGTGAAATTTTGAGCTGTCTGTGTTTGCTACAAGAGGAGATAACACAAAGTATGCGCTTTTGTTGGTTCCATTGCTTTCAATGCATTTTTGCCTAAAACGAGCAATTGCTGTTTTCTCTTAAACGCAACATGGGAGAAAAACCATTTCACATCAAATTTCTGGGTCTTGGTCTTCAACACATCCAGTGAAATTTTGAGCTGTCTGTGTTTGCTACAAGAGGAGATAACACAAAGTATGCGCTTTTGTTGTTTTCATTGCTTTCAATGCATTTTGGCCTAAAACGTACATTTGCTGTTTTCTCTTAAACGCAACATGGGAGAAAAACAATTTCACATCACATTTGTTGGTCTTGGTCTTCAACACATCCAGTGAAATTTTGAGCTGTCTGTGTTTGCTACAAGAGGAGATAACACAAAGTATGCACTTTTGTTGTTTCCATTGCTTTCAATGCATTTTGGCCTAAAACGAGCAATTGCTGTTTTCTCTTAAACGCAACATGGGAGAAAAACCATTTCACATCACATTTGTGGGTATTGGTCTTCAACACATCCAGTGAAATTTTGAGCTGTCTGTGTTTGCTACAAGAGGAGATAACACAAAGTATGCGCTTTTGTTGTTTCCATTGCTTTCAATGCATTTTGGCCTAAAACGTGCATTTGCTGTTTTCTCTTAAACGCAACATGGGAGAAAAACCATTTCACATCACATTTGTGGGTATTGGTCTTCAACACATCCAGTGAAATTTTGAGCTGTCTGTGTTTGCTACAAGTGGAGATAACACAAAGTATGCGCTTTTGTTGTTTCCATTGCTTTCAAAGCATTTTGGCCTAAAACGTGCATTTGCTGTTTTCTCTTAAACGCAACATGGGAGAAAAACCATTTCACATCACATTTGTTGGTCTTGGTCTTCAACACATCCAGTGAAATTTTGAGCTGCCTGTGTTTGCTACAAGAGAAGATAACACAAAGTATGGGCTTTTGTTGTTTCCATTGCTTTCAATGCATTTTGGCCTAAAACGTGCATTTGCTGTTTTCTCTTAAACGCAACATGGGAGAAAAACCATTTCACATCACATTTGTGGGACTTGATCTTCAACACATCCAGTGAAATTTTGAGCTGTCTGTGTTTGCTACAACAGGAGATAACACAACGTATGCGCTTTTGTTGTTTCCATTGCTTTCAATGCATTTTGGTGTAAAACGTGCATTTGCTGTTTTCTCTTAAACGCAACATGGGAGAAAAACCATTTCACATCACATTTGTTGGTCTTGGTCTTCAACACATCCAGTGAAATTTTGAACTGCCTGTGTTTGCTACAAGAGGAGATAACACAAAGTATGCGCTTTTGTTGTTTCCATTGCTTTCAATGCATTTTGGCCTAAAACGTGCAATTGCTGTTTTCTCTTAAACGCAACATGGGAGAAAAACCATTTCACATCACATTTGTGGGTCTTTGTCTTCAACACATCCAGTGAAATTTTGAGCTGTCTTTGTTTGCTACAAGAGGAGATAACGCAAAGTATGCGCTTTTGTTGGTTCCATTGCTTTCAATGCATTTTTGCCTAAAACGAGCAATTGCTGTTTTCTCTTAAACGCAACATGGGGTGAAAAAACATTTCACATCACATTTGTGGGTCTTGGTCTTCAACACATCCAGTGAAATTTTGAGCTGTCTGTGTTTGCTACAAGAGGAGATAACACAAAGTATGCGCTTTTGTTGTTTTCATTGCTTTCAATGCATTTTGGCCTAAAACGTGCATTTGCTGTTTTCTCTTAAACGCAACATGGGAGAAAAACCATTTCACATCACATTTGTTGGTCTTGGTCTTCAACACATCCAGTGAAATTTTGAGCTGTCTGTGTTTGCTACAAGAGGAGATAACACAAAGTATGCGCTTTTGTTGTTTCCATTGCTTTCAATGCATTTTGGCCTAAAACGTGCAATTGCTGTTTTCTCTTAAACGCAACATGGGAGAAAAAACATTTCACATCACATTTGTGGGTCTTGGTCTTCAACACATCCAGTGAAATTTTGAGCTGTCTGTGTTTGCTACAAGAGGAGATAACACAAAGTATGCGCTTTTGTTGTTTCCATTGCTTTCAAAGCATTTTGGCCTAAAACGTGCATTTGCTGTTTTCTCTTAAACGCAACATGGGAGAAAAACCATTTCACATCATATTTGTTGGTCTTGGTCTTCAACACATCCAGTGAAATTTTGAGCTGCCTGTGTTTGCTACAAGAGGAGATAACACAAAGTATGCGCTTTTGTTGTTTCCATTGCTTTCAAAGCATTTTGGCCTAAAACGTGCATTTGCTGTTTTCTCTTAAACGCAACATGGGAGAAAAACCATTTCACATCACATTTGTTGTTCTTGGTCTTCAACACATCCAGTGAAATTTTGAGCTGCCTGTGTTTGCTACAAGAGGAGATATCACAAAGTATGCGCTTTTGTTGTTCCATTGCTTTCAATGCATTTTGGCCTAAAACGAGCAATTGCTGTTTTCTCTTAAACGCAACATGGGAGAAAAACCATTTCACATCAAATTTGTGGGCCTTGGTCTTCAAGACATCCAGTGAAATTTTGAGCTGCCTGTGTTTGCTACAAGAGGAGATATCACAAAGTATGCGCTTTTGTTGTTCCATTGCTTTCAATGCATTTTGGCCTAAAACGAGCAATTGCTGTTTTCTCTTAAACGCAACATGGGAGAAAAACCATTTCACATCACATTTGTGGGTCTTGGTCTTGAAGACATCCAGTGAAATTTTGAGCTGTCTGTGTTTGCTACAAGAGGAGATAACACAACGTATGCACTTTTGTTGTTTCCATTGCTTTCAATGCATTTTGGCCTAAAACGTGCATTTGCTGTTTTCTCTTAAACGCAACATGGGAGAAATACCATTTCACATCACATTTGTTGGTCTTGGTCTCACAACACATCCAGTGAAATTTTGAGCTGCCTGTGTTTGCTACAAGAGGAGATAACACAAAGTATGCGCTTTTGTTGTTTCCATTGCTTTCAATGCATTTTGGCCTAAAACGTGCAATTGCTGTTTTCTCTTAAACGCAACATGGGAGAAAAACCATTTCACATCACATTTGTGGGTCTTGGTCTTCAACACATCCAGTGAAATTTTGAGCTGCCTGTGTTTGCTACAAGAGGAGATATCACAAAGTATGCGCTTTTGTTGTTCCATTGCTTTTAATGCATTTTGGCCTAAAACGAGCAATTGCTGTTTTCTCTTAAACGCAACATGGGAGAAAAACCATTTCACATCAAATTTGTGGGCCTTGGTCTTCAAGACATCCAGTGAAATTTTGAGCTGTCTGTGTTTGCTACAAGAGTAGATAACACAACGTATGCACTTTTGTTGTTTCCATTGCTTTCAATGCATTTTGGCCTAAAACGTGCATTTGCTGTTTTCTCTAAAACGCAACATGGGAGAAAAACCATTTCACATCACATTTGTTGGTCTTGGTCTTCAACACATCCAGTGAAATTTTGAGCTGCCTGTGTTTGCTACAAGAGGAGATAACACAAAGTATGTGCTTTTGTTGTTTCCATTGCTTTCAATGCATTTTGGCCTAAAACGTGCAATTGCTGTTTTCTCTTAAACGCAACATGGGAGAAAAACCATTTCACATCACATTTGTGGGTCTTGGTCTTCAACACATCCAGTGAAATTTTGAGCTGTCTGTGTTTGCTACAAGAGGAGATAACACAAAGTATGCGCTTTTGTTGGTTCCATTGCTTTCAATGCATTTTTGCCTAAAACGAGCAATTGCTGTTTTCTCTTAAACGCAACATGGGAGAAAAACCATTTCACATCAAATTTCTGGGTCTTGGTCTTCAACACATCCAGTGAAATTTTGAGCTGTCTGTGTTTGCTACAAGAGGAGATAACACAAAGTATGCGCTTTTGTTGTTTTCATTGCTTTCAATGCATTTTGGCCTAAAACGTACATTTGCTGTTTTCTCTTAAACGCAACATGGGAGAAAAACAATTTCACATCACATTTGTTGGTCTTGGTCTTCAACACATCCAGTGAAATTTTGAGCTGTCTGTGTTTGCTACAAGAGGAGATAACACAAAGTATGCACTTTTGTTGTTTCCATTGCTTTCAATGCATTTTGGCCTAAAACGAGCAATTGCTGTTTTCTCTTAAACGCAACATGGGAGAAAAACCATTTCACATCACATTTGTGGGTATTGGTCTTCAACACATCCAGTGAAATTTTGAGCTGTCTGTGTTTGCTACAAGAGGAGATAACACAAAGTATGCGCTTTTGTTGTTTCCATTGCTTTCAATGCATTTTGGCCTAAAACGTGCATTTGCTGTTTTCTCTTAAACGCAACATGGGAGAAAAACCATTTCACATCACATTTGTGGGTATTGGTCTTCAACACATCCAGTGAAATTTTGAGCTGTCTGTGTTTGCTACAAGTGGAGATAACACAAAGTATGCGCTTTTGTTGTTTCCATTGCTTTCAAAGCATTTTGGCCTAAAACGTGCATTTGCTGTTTTCTCTTAAACGCAACATGGGAGAAAAACCATTTCACATCACATTTGTTGGTCTTGGTCTTCAACACATCCAGTGAAATTTTGAGCTGCCTGTGTTTGCTACAAGAGAAGATAACACAAAGTATGGGCTTTTGTTGTTTCCATTGCTTTCAATGCATTTTGGCCTAAAACGTGCATTTGCTGTTTTCTCTTAAACGCAACATGGGAGAAAAACCATTTCACATCACATTTGTGGGACTTGATCTTCAACACATCCAGTGAAATTTTGAGCTGTCTGTGTTTGCTACAACAGGAGATAACACAACGTATGCGCTTTTGTTGTTTCCATTGCTTTCAATGCATTTTGGTGTAAAACGTGCATTTGCTGTTTTCTCTTAAACGCAACATGGGAGAAAAACCATTTCACATCACATTTGTTGGTCTTGGTCTTCAACACATCCAGTGAAATTTTGAACTGCCTGTGTTTGCTACAAGAGGAGATAACACAAAGTATGCGCTTTTGTTGTTTCCATTGCTTTCAATGCATTTTGGCCTAAAACGTGCAATTGCTGTTTTCTCTTAAACGCAACATGGGAGAAAAACCATTTCACATCACATTTGTGGGTCTTTGTCTTCAACACATCCAGTGAAATTTTGAGCTGTCTTTGTTTGCTACAAGAGGAGATAACGCAAAGTATGCGCTTTTGTTGGTTCCATTGCTTTCAATGCATTTTTGCCTAAAACGAGCAATTGCTGTTTTCTCTTAAACGCAACATGGGGTGAAAAAACATTTCACATCACATTTGTGGGTCTTGGTCTTCAACACATCCAGTGAAATTTTGAGCTGTCTGTGTTTGCTACAAGAGGAGATAACACAAAGTATGCGCTTTTGTTGTTTTCATTGCTTTCAATGCATTTTGGCCTAAAACGTGCATTTGCTGTTTTCTCTTAAACGCAACATGGGAGAAAAACCATTTCACATCACATTTGTTGGTCTTGGTCTTCAACACATCCAGTGAAATTTTGAGCTGTCTGTGTTTGCTACAAGAGGAGATAACACAAAGTATGCGCTTTTGTTGGTTCCATTGCTTTCAATGCATTTTGGCCTAAAACGTGCATTTGCTGTTTTCTCTTAAACGCAACATGGGAGAAAAACCATTTCACATCACATTTGTGGGTCTTGGTCTTCAACACATCCAGTGAAATTTTGAGCTGTCTGTGTTTGCTACAAGAGGAGATAACACAAAGTATGCGCTTTTGTTGTTTTCATTGCTTTCAATGCATTTTGGCCTAAAACGTGCATTTGCTGTTTTCTCTTAAACGCAACATGGGAGAAAAAAGATTTCACATCACATTTGTGGGTCTTGGTCTTCAACACATCCAGTGAAATTTTGAGCTGTCTGTGTTTGCTACAAGAGGAGATAACACAAAGTATGCGCTTTTGTTGTTTCCACTGCTTTCAAAGCATTTTGGCCTAAAACGTGCATTTGCTGTTTTCTCTTAAACGTAACATGGGAGAAAAACCATTTCACATCATATTTGTTGGTCTTGGTCTTCAACACATCCAGTGAAATTTTGAGCTGCCTGTGTTTGCTACAAGAGGAGATAACACAAAGTATGCGCTTTTGTTGTTTCCATTGCTTTCAAAGCATTTTGGCCTAAAACGTGCATTTGCTGTTTTCTCTTAAACGCAACATGGGAGAAAAACCATTTCACATCACATTTGTTGGTCTTGGTCTTCAACACATCCAGTGAAATTTTGAGCTGCCTGTGTTTGCTACAAGAGGAGATAACACAAAGTATGCGCTTTTGTTGTTTCCATTGCTTTCAATGCATTTTGGCCTAAAACGTGCATTTGCTGTTTTCTCTTAAACGCAACATGGGAGAAAAACCATTTCACATCACATTTGTGGGTCTTGGTCTTCAACACATCCAGTGAAATTTTGAGCTGTCTGTGTTTGCTACAACAGGAGATAACACAACGTATGCGCTTTTGTTGTTTCCATTGCTTTCAATGCATTTTGGCCTAAAACGTGCATTTGCTGTTTTCTCTTAAACGCAACATGGGAGAAAAACCATTTCACATCACATTTGTTGGTCTTGGTCTTCAACACATCCAGTGAAATTTTGAGCTGCCTGTGTTTGCTACAAGAGGAGATAACACAAAGTATGCGCTTTTGTTGTTTCCATTGCTTTCAATGCATTTTGGCCTAAAACGTGCAATTGCTGTTTTCTCTTAAAACAACATGGGAGAAAAACCATTTCACATCACATTTGTGGGTCTTGGTCTTCAACACATCCAGTGAAATTTTGAGCTGTCTGTGTTTGCTACAAGAGGAGATAACACAAAGTATGCGCTTTTGTTGTTTTCATTGCTTTCAATGCATTTTGGCCTAAAACGTGCATTTGCTGTTTTCTCTTAAACGCAACATGGGAGAAAAAACATTTCACATCACATTTGTTGGTCTTGGTCTTCAACACATCCAGTGAAATTTTGAGCTGTCTGTGTTTGCTACAAGAGGAGATAACACAAAGTATGCGCTTTTGTTGTTTCCATTGCTTTCAATGCAATTTGGCCTAAAACGTGCATTTGCTGTTTTCTCTTAAACGCAACATGGGAGATAAACCATTTCACATCACATTTGTTGGTCTTGGTCTTCAACACATCCAGTGAAATTTTGAGCTGCCTGTGTTTGCTACAAGAGGAGATATCACAAAGTATGCACTTTTGTTGTTCCATTGCTTTCAATGACTATGTACCACTATACACCAGTTTCTATACTATGAACCACTATACAGCTCTACACCACATTCTATACTATATACTACTATACACTATATTCTATACTATGTACCACTATACACCTCTACACCATATTCTATACTATGTACCACTATACAGCTCTACACTATATTCTATACTATATACTACTATACACCATAATCTATACTATGCACCACTATACACCACATTTTGACTATGTACCACTATACACCATATTCTATACTATGTACCTCTATACACCATATTCTATACTATATACCACTATACACCACATCCTATACTATGTACCATTATACAGCTCTACACCACATTCTATTTGATGTACCACTATACACCATATTCTATACTATGTACCACTATACAGCTCTACACCACATTCTATACTATGTACCACTATACACCATAATCTACACTATGTACCACTATACACCATATTCTATACTATGTACCACTATACAGCTCTAAACCATATTTTATACTATGTTCCATTATACAGCTCTACACCACATTCTAGACTATGTACCACAATACACCATATTCTATACTATGTACCTCTATACACCATATTCTATATTATATACCACTATACACCACATCCTATACTATGTACCATTACACAGCTCTACACCACATTTTATACTATGTACCACTATACACCATATTCTATACTATGTACCACTATACAGCTCTACACCACATTCTATACTTTGTACCACTATACACCATATTCTATACATTGTACTACTATACACCACATTCTAGACTATGTACCACTATACACCATATTCTATACTATGTACCTCTATACACCATATTCTATACTATATACCACTATACACCACATCCTATACTATGTACAATTACACAGCTCTACACCACATTTTATACTATGTACCACTATACACCATATTCTATACTATGTACCACTATACAGCTCTACACCACATTCTATACTATGTACCACTTTACACCATATTCTACACTATGTACCACTATACACCACATTCTATACTATGTACCACTATACACCACATTGTATACAATGTTCCACTATACAGCTCTTCACCACATTCTATACTATGTACCACTATACACCATATTCTATACTATGTACCACTATACAGCTCTACACCACATTCTATACAATGTACCACTATCCTCCATATTCTATGTACCACTATACACCACATTCTAGACTATGTACCACTATACACCATATTCTATACTACTTACCTTTATACACCATATTCTATACTATTTACCTCTATACACCATATTCTATACTATATACCACTATTAACCATATTCTATACAACGTACCACTTTACACCATATTCTATACTATATACAACTATACAGCTCTACCCCATATTCTATACTATGTACCACTATACACCATATTCTATACTATGAACCACTATTCAGCTCTAAACCATATTCTTTACTATTTACAACTATACACCATATTCTATACTATGTACCACTAAACTCCTCTACACCATATTCTATGCTATGAACCACTATACAGCTCTATAAAACATTCTATACTATGTACAACTGTACAGATCTACACCATATTCTATACTCTATACTACTATAGACCACATTCTATAATAAGTACCACTGTACACCATATTCTATACTATGTAGCACTATACACCACATTCTATACTATGTAACACTATACAGCTCTACACCACATTCTATATTATGTACCACTATCCACCATATTCTATACTATGTACCACTATTCAGCTCTACACCACATTCTATACTATGTTACACTATACATCATATTCTATGTACCACTATACACCATATTCTAGACTATGCACCTCTATACACCACATACTATACTATGTACAAATATGCACCACATTCTATACTATGTACCACTATACACCATATTCTATACTATGTGCCTCTAAACACTATATTTTATACAATGTACCACCATACACCACATTCTATACTATGTACCACTATACAGCTCTACACCACATTCTATACTATGTACCAATATACTCCATATTCTATGCACCACTATACACCACATTCTAGACTGTGTACCATTATACACCATATTCTATACTATGTAACTCTATACACCATATTCTATACTATGTACCTCTATACACCATATTCTATAATATATACCACTATACACCATATTCTATAATATATACCACTATACAGCTCTACCCCATATTCTATACTATGTACCACTATACACCATTTTCTATACTATGAACCTCTATACAGCTCTACACCACATTCTATACTATATACCACTATACACTATATTCTATACTATGTACCACTATACACCTCTACACCATATGCTATACTATGTACCACTATACAGCTCTACACTATATTCTATACTATATACTACTATACACCATATTCTATACTATGCACCACTATACACCACATTTTAGACTATGTACCACTATACACCATATTCTATACTATGTACCTCTATACACCATATTCTATACTATATACCACTATACACCACATCCTATACTATGTACCATTACTACACCACATTCTAGTTGATGTACCACTATACACCATATTCTATACTATGTACCACTATACAGCTCTACACCACATTCTATACTATGTACCACTATACACCATAATCTACACTATGTACCACTATACACCATATTCTATACTATGTACCACTATACAGCTCTAAACCATATTTTATACTATGTTCCATTATACAGCTCTACACCACATTCTAGGACTATGTACCACTATACACCATATTCTATACTATGTACCTCTATACACCATATTCTATATTATATACCACTATACACCACATCCTATACTATGTACCATTACACAGCTCTACACCACAATTTTATACTATGTACCACTAACACCATATTCTATACTATGTACCACTATACAGCTCTACACCACATTCTATACTGTGTACCACTATACACCATATTTCTATACCATTGTACTACTATACACCACATTCTAGACTATGTACCACTATACACCATATTCTATACTATGTACCTCTATACACCATATTCTATACTATATACCACTATACACCACATCCTATACTATGTACCATTACACAGCTCTACACCACATTTTATACTATGTACCACTATACACCATATTCTATACTATGTACCACTATACAGCTCTACACCACATTCTATACTGTGTTACCACTATACACCATATTCTATACATTGTACTACTATACACCACATTCTAGACTATGTACCACTATACACCATATTCTATACTATGTACCTCTATACACCATATTCTATACTATATACCACTATACACCACATCCTATACTATGTACCATTACACAGCTCTACACCACATTTTATACTATGTACCACTATACACCATATTCTATACTATGTACCACTATACAGCTCTACACCACATTCTATACTATGTACCACTTTACACCATATTCTACACTATGTACCACTATACACCACATTCTATACTATGTACCACTATTACACCACATTGTATACAATGTTCCACTATACAGCTCTTCACCACATTCTATACTATGTACCACTATACACCATATTCAATACTATGTACCACTATACAGTCTACACCACATTCTATACAATGTACCACTATCCTCCATATTCTATGTACCACTATACACCCACATTCTAGACTATGTACCACTATACACCATATTCTATACTACTTACCTTTATACACCCATATTCTATACTATTTACCTCTATACACCATATTCTATACTATATACCACTATTAACCATATTCTATACACGTACCACTTTACACCATATTCTATACTATATACAACTATACAGCTCTACCCCATATTCTATACTATGTACCACTATACACCATATTCTATACTATGAACCACTATTCAGCTCTAAACCATATTCTTTACTATTTACAACTATACACCATATTCTATACTATGTACCACTAAACTCCTCTACACCATATTCTATGCTATGAACCACTATACAGCTCTATAAACATTCTATACTATGTACAACTGTACAGATCTACACCATATTCTATACTCTATACTACTATAGACCACATTCTATAATAAGTACCACTGTACACCATATTCTATACTATGTAGCACTATACACCACATTCTATACTATGTAACACTATACAGCTCTACCACACATTCTATATTATGTACCACTATCCACCATATTCTATACTATGTACCACTATTCAGCTCTACACCACATTCTATACTATGTTACACTATACATCATATTCTATGTACCACTATACACCATATTCTAGACTATGCACCTCTATACACCACATACTAATACTATGTACAAATATGCACCACATTCTATACTATGTACCACTATACACCATATTCTATACTATGTGCCTCTAAACACTATATTTTATACAATGTACCACCATACACCACATTCTATACTATGTACCACTATACAGCTCTACACCACATTCTATACTATGTACCAATATACTCCATATTCTATGCACCACTATACACCACATTCTAGACTGTGTACCATTATACACCATATTCTATACTATGTAACTCTATACACATATTCTATACTATGTACCTCTATACACCATATTCTATAATATATACCACTATACACCATATTCCTATAATATATACCACTATACAGCTCTACCCCATATTCTATACTATGTACCACTATACACCATTTTCTATACTATGAACTCTATACAGCTCTACACCACATTCTATACTATATACCACTATACACTATATTCTATACTATGTACCACTATACACCTCTACACCCATATGCTATACTATGTACCACTATACAGCTCTACACTATATTCTATACTATATACTACTATACACCATATTCTATACTATGCACCACTATACACCACATTTTAGACTATGTACCACTATACACCATATTCTATACTATGTACCTCTATACACCATATTCTATACTATATACCACTATACACCACATCCTATACTATGTACCATTATACAGCTCTACACCACATTCTAGTTGATGTACCACTATACACCATATTCTATACTATGTACCACTATACAGCTCTACACCACATTCTATACTATGTACCACTATACACCATAATCTACACTATGTACCACTATACACACATATTCTATACTATGTACCACTATACAGCTCTAAACCATATTTTATACTATGTTCCATTATACAGCTCTACACCACATTCTAGACTATGTACCACTATACACCATATTCTATACTATGTACCTCTATACACCATATTCTATATTATATACCACTATACACCACATCCTTATACTATGTACCATTACACAGCTCTACACCACATTTTATACTATGTACCACTATACACCATATTCTATACTATGTACCACTATACAGCTCTACACCACATTCTATACTGTGTACCACTATACACCATATTCTATACATTGTACTACTATACACCACATTCTAGACTATGTACCACTATACACCATATTCTATACTATGTACCTCTATACACCATATTCTATACTATATACCACTATACACCACATCCTATACTATGTACCATTACACAGCTCTACACCACATTTTATACTATGTACCACTATACACCATATTCTATACTATGTACCACTATACAGCTCTACACCCACATTCTATACTATGTACCACTGTACACCATATTCTACACTATGTACCACTATACACCACATTCTATACTATGTACCACTATACACCACATTGTATACAATGTTCCACTATACAGCTCTTCACCACATTCTATACTATGTACCACTATACACCATATTCTATACTATGTACCACTATACAGCTCTACACCACATTCTTTACAATGTACCACTATACACCATATTCTATGTACCAGTATACACCACATTCTAGACTATGTACCACTATACACCATATTCTATACTACTTACCTTTATACACCATATTCTATACTATTTACTTCTATACACCATATTCTATACTATATACCACTATTAACCATATTCTATACAACATACCACTTTACACCATATTCTATACTATATACAACTATACAGCTCTACCCCATATTCTATACTATGTACCACTATACACCATATTCTATACTATGAACCACTATACAGCTCTACACCATATTCTTTACTATTTACAACTATACACCATATTCTATACTATGTACCACTAAACTCCTCTACACCATATTCTATGCTATGAACCACTATACAGCTCTATAAAACATTCTATACTATGTACAACTGTACAGATCTACACCATATTCTATACTCAATACTACTATAGACCACATTCTATAATAAGTACCACTGTACACCATATTCTATACTATGTAGCACTATACACCACATTCTATACTATGTAACACTATACAGCTCTACACCACATTCTATATTATGTACCACTATCCACCATATTCTATACTATGTACCACAATTCAGCTCCACACCACATTCTATTCTATGTTCCACTATACATCATATTCTATGTACCACTATACACCATATTCTAGACTATGCACCCTCAATTCACCACATACTATACTATGTACAAATATACCCCACATTCTATACTATGTACCACTATACACCATATTCTATACTATGTGCCTCTATACACTATATTTTATACAATGTACCACCATACACCACATTCTATACTATGTACCTCTATACAGCTCTACACCAGATTCTATACTATGTACCACTATACAACATATTCTATACTATGTACCACTATACAGCTCTACACCATATTCTATACTATATAAAACAATAGAGCTCTATACCATATTCTATGCTATATACCACTATACACCATATTCTATACTATGTACCACTATACAGCTGTACACCACATGCAATACTATGTACCACTATACACCATATTCTATACTATGTACCACTATACAGCTCTACACCACATTCTATACTATGTACCAATATACTCCATATTCTATGCACCACTATACACCACATTCTATACTATGTACCACTATACAGCTGTTCACCACATGCAATACTATGTACCACTATACACCATATTCTATACTATGTACCACTATACAGCTCTACACCACATTCTATACTATGTACCAATATACTCCATATTCTATGCACCACTATACACCACATTCTAGACTATGTACCATTATACACCATATTCTATACTATGTAACTCTATACACCATATTCTATACTATGTACCTCTATACACCATATTCTATAATATATACCACTATGCACCATATTCTATAATATATACCACTATACAGCTCTAACCCATATTCTATACTATGTACCACTATACAGCTCTACACCACATTCTATACTATATACCACTATACACTATATTCTATACAATGTACCACTATTCACCTCTACACCATATTCTATACTATGTACCACTATACAGCTCTACACTATATTCTATACTATATACTACTATACACCATATTCTATACTATGCACCACTATACACCACATTTTAGACTATGTACCATTATACACCATATTCTATACTATGTACCTCTATACACCATATTCTATACTATATACCACTATACACCACATCCTATACTATGTACCATTATACAGCTCTACACCACATTCTATATGATGTACCACTATACACCATATTCTATGCTATGTACCACTATACAGCTCCACACCACATTCTATACTATGTACCACTATACACCATAATCTACACTATGTACCACTATACACCATATTCTTTACTATGTACCACTATACAGCTCTAAACCATATTTTATACTATGTACCATTATACAGCTCTACACCACATTCTATACTATGTACCACTATACACCATATTCTATACTATGTACCTCTATACAGCTCTAAACCATATTTTATACTATGTACCATTATACAGCTCTACACCACATTCTATACTATGTACCACTATACACCATATTCTATACTATGTACCTCTATACACCACATTCTATACTATGTACCACTATACACCACATTCTATACTATGTTCCACTATACAGCTCTACCCATATTCTATACTATGTACCACTATACACCATATTCTATACTATGAACCACTATACAGCTCTAAACCATATTCTTTACTATTTACCACTATACACCATATTCTATACTATGTACCACTATACTCGTCTACACCATATTCTATGCTTTGAACCACTGTACACCTCTATAATACATTCTATACTATGTACAACTGTACAGATCTACACCATATTCTATACTCTATACTACTATAGACCACATTCTATAATAAGTACCACTGTACACCATATTCTATACTATGTAGCACTATACACCATATTCTATACTATGTACCTCTATACACCATATTCTATACTATATCCCACTATACACAACATCCCTATACTATGTACCATTATACAGCTCTACACCACATTCTATATGATGTACCACTATACACCATATTCTATACTATGTACCACTATACAGCTCTACACCACATTCTATACTATGTACCACTATACACCATAATCTACACTATGTACCACTATACACCATATTCTATACTATGTACCACAATACAGCTCTAAACCATATTTTTTTCTATGTACCATTATACAGCTCTATAGCACATTCTATACTTTGTACCACTATACACCATATTCTATACTTTGTACTACTATACACCACATTATAGACTTTGTACCACTATACACCTTATTCTATACTATGTACCTCTATACACCACATCCTATACTATGTACCATTACACAGCTCTACACCACATTTTATACTATGTGCCACTATACACCACATTCTAAACTATGTACCACTGTACACCATATTCTACACTATGTACCACTATACACCACATTCTATACTATGTACCACTATACACCACATTCTATACTATGTTCCACTATACAGCTCTTCACCACATTCTATACTATGTACCACTATACACCATATTCTATACTATGTACCACTATACAGCTCTACACCACATTCTATACAATGTACCACTATACACCATATTCTATGTACCACTATACACCACATTCTAGACTATGTACCACTATACATCATATTCTATACTACTTACCTTTATACACCATATTCTATACTATTTACCTCTATACACCATATTCTATACTATATACCACTATTAACCATATTCTATACAACTTACAACTTTACACCATATTCTATACTATATACAACTATACAGCTCTACCCCATATTCTATACTATGTACCACTATACACCATATTCTATACTATGAACCACTATACAGCTCTAAACCATATTCTTTACTATTTACCACTATACAACATATTCTATTCTATGTACCACTATACTCCTCTACACCATATTCTATGCTATGAACCACTATACAGCTCTATAAAACATTCTATACTATGTACAACTGTACAGATCTACACCATATTCTATACTCTATACTACTATAGACCACATTCTATAATAAGTACCTCTGTACACCATATTCTATACTATGTAGCACTATACACCACCTTCTATACTATGTAACACTGTTCAGCTCTACACCACAATCTATATAATGTACCACTATACACCATATTCTATACTATGTACCACTATTCAGCTCTACACCACATTCTATACTAGTACCACTATACATCATATTCTATGTACCACTATACACCATATTCTAGACTATGCACCTCTATACACAACATACTATACTATGTACAAATATACTCCACATTCTATACTATATACCACTATACACCATATTCAATACTATGTGCCTCTATACACTTATATTTTATACAATGTACCACCACACACCACATTCTATACTATGTACCTCTATACAGCTCTACACCAGATTCTATACTATGTACCACTATACATCATATTCTATACTATGTACCACTATACAGCTCTACACCATATTCTATACTATATAAAACAATAGAGCTCTATACCATATTCTATACTATATACCACTATACACCATATTCTATACTATGTACCACTATACAGCTCTACACCACTTTCAATACCATGTACCACTATACACCATATTCTATACTATGTACCACTATACAGCCCTACACCACATTCTATACTATGTACCAATATACTCCATATTCTATGCACCACTATACACCACATTCTAGACTATGTACCATTATACACCATATTCTATACTATGTAACTCTATACACCATATTCTATACTATGTACCTCTATACACCATATTCTATAATATATACCACTATGCACCATATTCTATACTATATACCACTATACACCATATTCTATAATATATACCACTATACAGCTCTACCCCATATTCTATACTATGTACCACTATACACCATTTTCTATACTATGAACCACTATACAGCTCTACACCACATTCTATACTATATACCACTATACACTATATTCTATACTATGTACCACTATACACCTCTACACCATATTCTATACTATGTACCACTATACAGCTCTACACTATATTCTATACTATATACTACTGTACACCATATTCTATACTATGCACCACTATACACCACATTTTAGACTATGTACCACTATACACCATATTCTATACTATGTACCTCTATACACCATATTCTATACTATATACCACTATACACCACATCCTATACTATGTACCATTATACAGCTCTACATCACATTCTATCTGATGTACCACTATACACCATATTCTATACTATATACCACTATACACCACATCCTATACTATGTTCCACTATACAGCTCTTCACCAGTTTCTATACTATGTTCCACTATACACCATATTCTATACTATGTACCACTATACAGCTCTACACCATATTCTGTACTATATACCACAATAGAGCTCTATACCATATTCTATACTATATACCACTATACATCATATTCTATACTATGTACCACTATACAGCTTTATACCACATTCTATACTATGTACCATTATACAGCTCTAAACCACATTCTATACTATGTACCACTATACAGCTCTACACCACATTCTATACTATGTACCACTATACACCATATTCTATACTATGTACCACTAAACAGCTCTACACCACATTCCATACTATGTAACACTATACTACATATTCTATACTATGTACCACTATACACCTCTACACCATATTCTATACTATGTACCACTATACAGCTCTTCACCATATTCTATGCTTTATACTACTATACACCACATTCTATATTATGTACCACTATACACCATATTCTATACTATGTAACACTATACACCACATTCTAAACTATGTACCATTATACAGCTCTACACCACATTCTATACTATGTACCACTATATACCACATTCTATACTATGTACCACTATACAGCTTTAAACCATATTCCTATACTATGTACCACTATACATCTCTACACCACATTCTATACTATGTACCACTATACACCATATTCTAGACTATGTAACTCTATACAAAATATTCTAGACTGTGTACCACTATACTCCACATTCTAAACTATGTACCACTATACACCATATTCTATACTATGTGCCGCTATACACTATATTCTATACTATGTACCACCATACACTACATTCTATACTATGTACCACTATACATCTCTACACCACATTCTCTACTATGTACCACTATACACGTATTCTATACTATGTACCACTATACAGCTCTACACCATATTCTATACTATATACCACAATAGAGCTCTATACCATATTCTATACTATATACCACTATACACTATATTCTATACTATGTACCACATACAGCTTTATACCACATTCTATACTATGTACCACTATACATCTCTAAACCACATTCTATACTATATACCACTATACACCATATTCTATACTATGTACCACTATACAGCTCTACACCCCATTCAATACTGTATACTACTATATACCAAATTCTATACTATGAACCTCTATACACCATATTCTATACTGTGTAAAACTATACACCACATTCTATTCTATGTACCATTTATACAGCTTTACACCACATTCTATACTATGTACCACTATACATCATATTCTATGTACCACTATACACCATATTCTAGACTATGTAACACTATACACCATATTCTAGACTATGTACCACTATACACCATATTCTATACTATGTACCTCTATACACCACATTCTATACTATGCACCACTATACACCACATTCTAAACTATGTACCACTAAACAACATATTCTATACTATGTAAAACTATACAGCTCTTTACCACATTCAATACTATATACCAACTACACCATATTCTATACTATGTACCACTATACAGCTCTACACCACATTCCTATACTATGTACCACTATACTCCATATTCTATGTACCACTATACACCACATTCTATACTATGTACCACAATATACAACATTCTATACTATGTACCACTATACAGCTCTAAACCATATTCTATACTATGTACCACTATACACCAAATTCTATACTATGTACCACTATACATCACATGCTAGTCTATGTACAACTATAAACATATTCTATACTATGTACCTCTATACACCATATTCTATACTATGTACCACTATACTCCACATCCTATACTATGTCCCCATTATACAGGTCTACACCACATTCTATACTATGTACCACTATACACCATATTCTATACTATGTACCACTATACAGCTCTACACCACATTCTATACTATGTACCACTATACACCATATTCTACACTATGTACAACTATACACCACATTCTAAACTTTGTACCACTATACACCATTTTCTATACTATGTTCCACAATACAGTTTTTCACCACATTCTATACTATGTACCACTATACACCATATTCTATGTACCTCTATACACCACATTTTAGACTATATACCACTATACACCATATTCTATACTATGTACCTTTATACACCATATTCTATACTATTTTACTCTCTACACCATATTCTATACTATATACCACTACTAACAATATGCTATACAATGTACCACTATATACCACTATTAACCATATTCTATACTATATACCACTATACACCACATCCTATACTATGTACCATTATACAGCTCTACATCACATTCTATATGATGTACCACTATACACCATAATCTACACTATGTACCACTATACACCATATTCTATACTATATACCACTATACACCACATCCTATACTATGTTCCACTATACAGCTCTTCACCAGTTTCTATACTATGTTCCACTATACACCATATTCTATACTATGTACCACTATACAGCTCTACACCATATTCTGTACTATATACCACAATAGAGCTCTATACCATATTCTATACTATATACCACTATACACCATATTCTATACTATGTACCACTATACAGCTCTTCACCAGTTTCTATACTATGTTCCACTATACACCATATTCTATACTATGTACCACTATACAGCTCTACACCATATTCTGTACTATATACCACAATAGAGCTCTATACCATATTCTATACTATATACCACTATACACCATATTCTATACTATGTACCACTATACAGCTTTATACCACATTCTATACTATGTACCATTATACAGCTATAAACCACATTCTATACTATGTACCACTATACAGCTCTACACCACATTCTATACTATATACCACTATACACCATATTCTATACTATGTACCACTAAACAGCTCTACACAACATTCCATACTATGTAACACTATACAGCTCTTCACCATATTCTATGCTATATACTACTATACACCACATTCTATATTATGTACCACTATACACCATATTCTATAGTATGTAACACTATACACCACATTCTATACTATGTACCATTATACAGCTCTACACCACATTCTATACTATGTACCACTATATACCACATTCTATACTATGTACCACTATACAGCTCTAAACCATATTCTATACTATGTACCACTATACATCTCTACACCACATTCTATACTATGTACCACTATACACCATATTCTAGACTATGTAACTCTATACAAAATATTCTAGACTGTGTACCACTATACACCATATTCTATACTATGAACCTTTATACACCATATTCTATACTATTTACCTCTCTACACCATATTCTATACTATATACCACTACTAACAATATGCTATACAATGTACCACTATATACCACTATTAAACATATTCTATACAATGTACCACTATACACCATATTCTATACTATATACAACTATACAGCTCTACCCCATATTCTATACTATGTACCACTATACACCATATTCTATACCATGAACCACTATACAGCTCTACACCATATTCTATGCTATTTACCACTTTACACCATATTCTATACTATGTACCACTATACACCATATTCTATACTATGTACCACAATACAGCTCTACACCATATTCTATACTATGTACCACTATACAACACTACACCTTATTCTATACTATGTACCACTATACAGCTCTACACCATATTCTATACTATGTACCACTATACACCATATTCTATACTATGTACCACTCTACACCATATTCTATACTATGTACCACTATACAGCTCTACAACACATTCTCTACTATGTACCTCTATACACCATATTCTATACTATATACCACAATTAACCATATTCTATACAATGTACCACTATACACCATAGTCTATATGATATACAACTATACAGCTCTACCCCATATTCTGTACTATGTATATACCACTATACACCATATTCTATACTATGAACCACTATACAGCTCTACACCATATTCTATACTATTTACCACTATACACCATATTCTATACTATGTACCACTATTCAGCTCTACACCACATTCTATACTATGTACCACTATACACCATATTCTATACTATGTACCACTATTCAGCTCTACACGACATTCTATACTATGTACCACTATACACCATATTCTAGACTATGTAACACTATACACCATATTCTAGATGATGTACCTCTATACACCATATTCTATAATATGTAACACTATACACCATATTCTAGACTATGTACCACTATACACCATATTCTATACTATGTACCTCTATACACCACATTCTATACTATGTACCACTATACTCCACATTCTATACTATGTAACACTATACACCATATTCTATACTGTGTGCCTCTATACACTATATTCTATACTATGTACCACCATACACCACATTCTATACTATGTACAACCATACAGCTCTACACCACATTCTATACTATGTACCACTATACACCATATTCTATACTATGTACCACTATACAGCTCTACAGCATATTCTATACTATATACCACAATAGAGCTCTTTACCATATTCTATACTATATACCACTATACACCATATTCAATACTATGTACCACTATACAGCTTTATACCACATTCTATACTATGTACCATTATACAGCTCTAAACCACAT
>JAUIMM010001685.1:0-2500 GCA_031769625.1 Taudactylus pleione
GAGACAGAGAGAGAGAGACAGAGAGAGAGACAGAGAGAGAGACAGAGAGAGAGACAGAGAGAGAGACAGAGAGAGAGACAGAGAGAGACAGAGAGAGAGACAGAGAGAGAGAGAGACAGAGACAGTAGAGAGACAGAGAGAGAGACAGAGAGAGAGAGAGAGACAGAGAGAGAGAGAGAGACAGAGAGAGAGAGAGACAGAGAGAGAGAGAGAGAGAGAGAGACAGAGGATTAGTACCTTACACTATCACACACAGCGCACGGTTTACTATAGGTGTATCCTCTCTATATAGGGGAGAGACAGAGGATTTGTACCTTACACTATCACACACAGCGCACGGTTACTATAGGTGTATCCCTCTCTATATAGGGGAGAGAGAGACAGAGGATTTGTACCTTACACTATCACACACAGCGCACGGTTACTATAGGTGTATCCTCTCTATATAGGGAGAGAGAGAGAGAGACAGAGAGAGAGAGAGAGAGAGAGAGACACGAGATTAGTACCTTACACTATCACACACAGCGCACGGTTACTATAGTGTATCAGCTCTATATAGGGGAGAGAGACAGAGGATTTGTACCTTACACTATCACACACAGCGCACGGTTACTATAGGTGCACCCTCTCTATATAGGGAGAGAGAGACAGAGGATTTGTACCTTACACTATCACACACAGCGCACGGTTACTATAGGTGTATCCTCTCTATATAGGGGAGAGAGACAGAGAGACACAGAGAGACAGAGAGAGACACAGGATTTGTACCTTACACTATCACACACAGCGCACGGTTACTATAGGTGTATACTCTCTATATAGGGGAGAGAGACAGAGAGACACAGAGAGACAGAGAGAGACACAGGATTTGTACCTTACACTATCACACACAGCGCACGGTTACTATAGGTGTATACTCTCTATATAGGGGAGAGAGACAGAGAGAGAGACAGAGGATTAGTACCTTACACTATCACACACAGCGCACGGTTACTATAGGTGTATACTCTCTATATAGGAGAGAGACACAGAGAGAGAGAGAGAGAGAGAGAGAGAGAGAGAGAGAGAGAGACAGAGGATTTGTACCTTACACTATCACACACAAGCGCACGGTTACTATAGGTGTATCCTCTCTATATAGGGGAGAGAGAGACAGAGAGAGAGAGAGAGAGAGAGAGAGAGAGACAGAGGATTAGTACCTTACACTATCACACACAGCGCACGGTTACTATAGGTGTATCCTCTCTATATAGGGGAGAGAGAGAGAGAGAGACAGAGAGAGAGAGAGAGAGAGAGAGACAGAGGATTAGTACCTTACACTATCACACACAGCGCACGGTTACTATAGGTGTATACTCTCTATATAGGGGAGAGAGAGAGAGACAGAGAGAGAGAGAGAGAGACAGAGGATTTGTACTTACACTATCACACACAGCGCACGGTTACTATAGGTGTATACTCTCTATATAGGGGAGAGAGAGAGAGAGACAGAGAGAGAGAGAGAGAGAGAGAGACACAGAGAGAGACAGAGGATTTGTACCTTACACTATCACACACAGCGCACGGTACTATAGGTGTATCCTCTCTATATAGGGGAGAGAGAGAGAGAGAGACAGAGGATTTGTACCTTACACTATCACACACAGCGCATGGTTACTATAGGTGCATCCTCTCTATATAGGGGAGAGACAGAGAGAGACACAGGATTTGTACCTTACACTATCACACACAGCGCACGGTTACTATAGGTGTATACTCTCTATATAGGGGAGAGAGGACAGAGAGAGAGAGAGAGACACACACAGAGAGAGAGAGAGAGACAGAGGATTAGTACCTTACACTATCACACACAGCGCACGGTACTATAGGTATATCAGCTCTATATAGGGGAGAGAGACAGAGGATTTGTACCTTACACTATCACACACAGCGCACGGTTACTATAGGTGCACCCTCTCTATATAGGGGAGAGAGAGACAGAGGATTTGTACCTTACACTATCACACACAGCGCACGGTTACTATAGGTGTATCCTCTCTATATAGGGGAGAGAGAGACAGAGGATTTGTACCTTACACTATCACACACAGCGCCACGGTTACTATAGGTGTATACTCTCTATATAGGGGAGAGAGACAGAGAGACACAGAGAGACAGAGAGAGACACAGGATTTGTACCTTACACTATCACACACAGCGCACGGTTACTATAGGTGTATACTCTCTATATAGGGGAGAGAGACAGAGAGAGAGACAGAGGATTAGTACCTTACACTATCACACACAGCGCACGGTTACTATAGGTGTATACTCTCTATATAGGGAGAGACACAGAGAGAGAGAGAGAGAGAGAGAGAGACAGAGGATTTGTACCTTACACTATCACACACAGCGCACGGTTACTATAGGTGTATCCTCTCATATTAGGGGAGAGAGAGAGAGAGACAGAGAGAGAGACAGAGAGAGACAGAGGGTAGTACCTTACACTATCACACACAGC
>JAUIMM010001685.1:7500-320000 GCA_031769625.1 Taudactylus pleione
AAGCTCGAGCCTCAGACTAATTCCGGGAGATTCTAGGTACTGTTAATAGTTCTTCGTCAACGGATCGCAGTAATCGAGTGGGACAGTAGGGAATCAGAAGCTGCTTCAGGTACCCTGGGCCATGGTCATGAAGGGCTGTGTAAGTTAGTAAGCCAATCTTGGACAGGCAGCCAGTGATGGGAGTAGAGAATGGGTGTTATGTGGCTGGAACGGGGCTGGTTGGCTAATAGCCTGGCAGGTGCGTTTTGTACCATCTGCAAGCAGTGTAATTCTTTTGCTGGGAGACCAAGGTAGAGGACGTTTCAGTAGTCTAGGCATGATGATATAAATGCATGTATGACTTTAGGCAGATCTCCTGAGGGAATTACGTGTAAGATTCTGGCTATGTTCCTCAGATGAAAGAATGAGGATTTGATTGTGGCTGATACCCGATGGTACTATCCAGGACAACACCTAGATTGCACACATGAGCTATTCCCGGTACACGCGACACCGTAGATCAAGGCATGTTGAACGTCCGCACAACTTCGGAAATGAAATGTCCCATCCGTCGGGCACCCCTATCATGCCCCGTTCAAGCCCCGATAATTCACAACTCCTTGCCATGAGCAGCCTGGCCGGTGTTCATACTGACTCACGAGATGCAAGTCTGGCCATTTCCAAGACGTCACAGTACAGCGACACCACCTACCATTACCTTTACATACTGCTATCCCATGACTAATGGCACTTCAGTGTATAGATCCCCCTTCTAATACCCAGATCTCCCCATATTGTGTCAGATAAAAGATCTCCCCATCCATATAAAATGACATTATTTGTGTTCAGTTTTATTCATTGTCACTAGACGATTATGAAGGGGCTTCTCCCACGTGTACGGGCCAGTATAAAAGAGATACGGGCACGATGTGCCCTCCCCCAATATCTGGAAAAATTAAGAGTATTGTCAAAACTTACCTTTGTTAACTCTCTCTCTTCGAAGTCCATAGGGTCCACAGGGAGACCTTGGGGTGTAGGTGGTGGTTGAGGACCGGGCACCACACAGTTAAAGCTTTCAGCTCCCAGGATGCACTGGTCCAACCCCCCCAAGCCAGAGGCACCTCAGTTCATGACAAGCCAAAGGCCGGAGGAGAAGAGAGAAGAAAGACTGGTACACACAAGAATCACACTCTTGCGTAGTAGGAGACGGGAAACCGGTGACCAGAAACATAGCCCATGTGAAGCCAGGTGCGTTAGGGCGGGTGCCCTGTGGACCCTATGGACTTCGAAGAAAGAGTTAACAAAGGTAAGTTTTACCATAACTCATTTTCTTCTTTAGGGTCCATAGGGCTCCACAGGGAGACCTTGGGGATGTAACAAAGCAGTCCTAAGGGTGGGGACGCTCCTGCGCTGAGCGGAGAATCCGGCGCCCAAATGAAGCATCCTGAGAGGCAAATGTATCAAAGGCATAGAACCTCAGAAATGTATGGACAGAGGACCACGTGGCCGCCTTACATAGCTGTTCAGCTGAGGCGCCATGGCAAGCTGCCCACGAAGGACCCACAGAGCGAGTAGAGTGAGCAGTAACAGTAGCTGGTACAGGAAGGCCTGCCTGCATGTAAGCCTGTGAGATAGTCATGTGAAGCCATCTAGCCAATGTCTGTTTGTTGGCTGGCCATCCCTTCTTGTGAAATCCATAGAGCACAAATAAGGATTCTGATCTCCGAAGGGAACTGGTACGGTCCACATATATCCTGAGGGCACGGTCCACATCCAAGGAGGCCTCACCTGCCGATAGGTCTGGTGATTGAAAGGCCGGGACTACAATTTCCTCATTAATGTGGAAACGAGTAACAACTTTAGGAAGGAAACCAGGGTGAGTCCGAAGCACAGCCCTGTCCTGATGGAAGATCAGAAACAGGGAGCGACAGGAGAGCGCCTCTAAATATGACACAGTTCTGGCGGATGCCATAGCCAGAAGAAAGAGTATTCGCTGTGAGCCACTTGAGTTCCACAGAATCAAACTGGGTTCAAACTGAGGACCCTGGAGGGCACAAAGCACTACTGTCAAATCCTATGGAGCCACTGGAGGGACAAAGGGAGGTTGTATACAGAGGACACCCTGGAGGAAGTTGTGGACATTCGGAAGTGGAGCAAGTCTACGCTGGAACCAAATGGATAGAGCAGAGACATGCACCTTCAGTGAGGCCAGGCGGAGTCGAAGGTCCAATTCAGCTTGAAAGAAGGCCAGGGCTCTGGAAATCCTAAACACCTGGTGATCATAACTTCTGGTATGACACCATTGGAAATATGTATGTCACACTCTGTGGTAGATCTGAGCAGAGGCTGTTTACACGCTCTGAGCATAGTTTTGACTACAGAGCTAGAGAATCCTTTGGACCTCAGGAGGGATGTCTCAAGAGCCACACCATCAAAGACAGATGACCCTGGTCCGGGTAAAGGCAAGGAACCTGAGACAGCAGGTTCGGTCATTGAGGCAGCAGAAACGGAGTGTCGATGGAGAGACTCTGAAGGTCTGAGTCCCAATGACGTCTGGGCCAAGCTGGAGCCACCAGTAGAACATTGCCTCCGTGTTGTTTGAACTTCACGTCGTGTCGGCTGAGGAAGTTGCTTCCCAATTGAGAACTCCCGGAATGAACACCGCAGAGATGGCCGGGAGGTGACCCTCAGCCCATGTCAGAATGAGTAACACTTCTCTCATTGCTGCCCGACTTCGAGTGCCTCCTTGATGGTTGATGTAAGCCACTGTTGTGGCATTGTCGGACGGTACCTATACAGGTTTTCCGTGAAGTATGTTCTGGGCCAGTATGAGGGCCCTGTAGATAGCTCGAAGTTCCAATATGTTGATTAGCAGGGCTGAATCGACCGATGTCCAGCGACCCTGAAAGGAGTTTGGACCGTTCACTGCGCCCAAGTGACTGTCGTCCGTTGTTAGTAGTACCCAGTCCGGGATCCAAAAGGGGCGACCCTTGGTTAGATGAGATGTCTGTAGCCACCAAGAGATGGACAGACGCACCTCCAGAGAGAGTACCATTGTCTGAACTTTGATCCGATGGGGTAACCTGTTGGAGACATCTGCGCACTCGTAGTTGAAGTGTGGAGATCTTGTCTGATGCCAGAAAGATTCTCTGATCCTGAGAATCCAGCAGGGCTCCCAGATGAATCACTCTCTGTGAGGGATTCAGTGAGGACTTTTTCCAGTTGATTAACCATCCGTGCTTGAGAATTAAAGCAATGTTTAGCAGCAGATGGCGGTGAAGCACTTCTGGGGATCCTGCTAAGAGCACGAGGTCATCCAGATAAGGAAGCAGGCGGACAACCTGACCACACAGGTGGGCCGCCATGATGGCCATAATTTTGGTAAACACCCGTGGAGCTGTGAATAGTCCAAAGGGGAAAGCCTGAAATTGGAAGTGTCGCTGTAATATAGCAAACCGGAGATATCGATGATGTGAGGGCACTTTATGTACATGTAGGTACGCTTCCTGAATATCCAGATACAATAAAGTCCCCAGGCTCCATAACTAGGTTGATAGAGTGTAGGGTGTCATCCTGAACCTGGGTACCCTGAGGAATGGTTGTAGTAGGTATTACTGCCGGACGCCTCAAATCCCGACAGCGGCAGCCCGGCAAGGGTGAAAATCCCGATCGTCCATAAGGTAAGTATCGCTAACCCAATTCTCCCCCTAACCCTCCCTTAGGGGTGCCTAACCCTAACCTCCTCCCCAAGTGCCTAACCCTAATCCTCCCTCTAAGTGCCTAAATCTAACCCCACCCTTCCCCACTGCCTAAACCTAAATACCCTGGGGGGGGGGGCCTAACCATAACTCCCCCTTCCCTTAGCCTAAACCTCCTGGGGGGTGCCTATCCCTAAGTCCCCCCGGGAGCCCTAAACCTAACCCTCCCCCCGCCGCCTGGCTTACCTTCGTTCGGTATGCTGGGCGTTGGTCTTCTGGCGTCTGGTTAATGACAGGCGTCGAGTTTTCGACGCCTGTCATTAGTACCACGCCCGGATTAGAAAGTCTAGAAGCCAGCGGTCGGCATTTAGACCGTCGGCTTCCAAACTACATCCCTGAGGAATTTGTTCAGGGATTTGAGGTTGAGTATAGGCCGATTAGACCCATTCTGCTTTTAAGCCAGATAGAGAGAAGAATAGTAACCGGTCCCCCCGCTGAGATAGCGGGACTTGCACAATTCCCCCTGCTTGCAGCAAGGACTGTATGGCTTTCTGGATTTGTAGGGCCTTGCTTGGATCTGAAGGAGGGCCTGTGTAGAAAAACTGGTGGGGTGGCCGTCGAAGAAACGATAGGGCGTACCCGTGAGAGACCACTTCTCTTACCCAAGCATCCGTGGTGGTTTGACACCTGCACTGGGCACTGAAGAAGTCGGCCAACTACTCTGGGATCCCCCAGAGGGAGGTCCGTCCCATCAGGCTGAGGGCATATCCTCGGATTTTGAAGCAGGGTTTCTGGTGGTCTAGGCCTGCTTGGTCCTGGGCTTGGTGGCCCTAGTGGAAGCCGTCTGTCTAGGAAAGGACTGAGCTTTAGGTTTTCCTTAAGGACAAAAGGACCTAAAAGATGTAGTCCGAGGCTTTGCAGTAGTAGTTGCTGAAGGCAGAAATGCAGTTTTTGATGCCGCCAATGTGGTTACAATCTTGTCAACAAGATCTCCCCATTGTAGGGTAACACTTCTAGGCCATTCTTGGAGTTCGCATCTGCCTTCCAGGAGCGTAGCCACAGGGTACAGCGGGCAGACACCGCCGTGGCAGAGACTCTGGAGGTTAGGAGACTGGCAACCAACGTCGCTTCTCCAATATAGGAAGCTGCATCTCGTATGTGATCAACGAAAGACATCTGATCCCTAGAAGCATCGGAGGGAAAAAGTCTTCAAGTGCGTCAGCCCAGCTCTCTATAGCTTTAGCCACCCATGGAATAGCGAAGGTCGGACGGGCAACATCCCATGAAAGAGAGTATATCGATTTAAGGCAAGATTCAACCTTTCTATCTGTAGGATCCTTAAGAGAGGATACTGTAGGGATAGGCAACGTAGCGCCTTTAATTAAACTCGTAAAATGCGAATCCACCGCAGGGGGAAGTCTCCCAATATGAACAGTGAGCCGCGGGAAATGGATAACAGGAGGTCAGACGTTTTTGGGGCTGAAACCTGTTACCAGGCGTCTGCCAGGCTGCTGCCATGTGTTCAGCTAATTGATCCGATAGAGGGAATTCTGCTGAAGCCACTTTCTGTCGGTTAAACAGTGGGCGCTTAGATTTAGGGGCTGGTTCGTCATCGTCTATTAGTAAGATGGATCTAACAGCTCGCACCAAGGCAGGAATATTAATTTTTGACAGACTCTCGTCCTCCCCCGGAGAGGAGTCAGTGTTAGAGGGATCAGCATCTTCTGCCTCCTCAGATGACACCTCAGAATGTGAGAGCTGCCTGGACTGTGAGGATAACACCGGACGCTTAGGTGGTTACTGGGCCGGGGATTCTCACCTTGCAACATAGTGTGAAAGGCTGTAGAGCTGCAGTAGCCACCAGACTCTGTACCGAGCTAGAGAGTACGTCTACCCATGGAGGGGGCACAGGAGGTACCTGTATTGCCTGAACCTGCTGTGGCAACCCCAGACGGGGAATGACGGCCTGTTGTGGTAACCCCATAGGAGAAATTACAGTCGGTACCGCTAGGTGGTCCACAATAGTAGCCAGCACCTGAGAAAAGGAAGCCCAGGGGGGATCCTGTGCAGGAGCTGGGGGGGTCTGATGGGCCTGGTGGAGTATAACATTTAACACATAACCCATCTTGTATCATCCTCCTCACCTAAGCCTGCAGCACATAATGATAGCAGTATGGGTGCAGATTCCTGCTTGCTACTCTGGCCTTTGCTAGACATAGCTGTAGAGTAGTATAGCACACAATATGGCACTGGGTATAATACAACCACTGGGTATGTAGGATACAAGTAGGAATGCAATATACTGATCCTGTCTTAGGCTTGGGCAAGCTGCAGGAGCGCACAGCACAAATATGGCACAGTGCAGTAACCAACTGTATGTGACAACCCTCACCAATACATTTACTGTAGAGATGTGAGGTACTGGGAAAAACCCTGAATATACCTGTATGTTAGGGCAAAGTCAGAAAAAAGGGACAAATATATACCGACAGTATAGAGAAATATACAGACAGGCAGCGCTAGCATAAGTCACATACAATGCAGAAATACAATATAATGCAGAATGGCGCTACAATCAACTACACAGATTCTGTGGTCAGTGACTCTACATCTGGTAGGCTATAGCGCAGTGTTGGCTAACCTTGACACTCCAGCTGTTGTGGAACTATATATCCCAGCATGCCCTGCCACAGTTTTAGCATGCCCTAATAGCAAAACTGTATCAGTGCATGCTAGGTTATGTAGTTCCATAACAGCTGGAGTGTCAAGGTTAGCCAACACTGCTATAGCACTACATAACCTGACTCCAGGAAGAGGTATATAGGGGGACCGGACCCTGCGTATCCCTGAGAGAGCTGTGGCTGAGCCTGGAGAAAATGGCCGCCGAAGACCTCTGAGGGGGGTCAGAGGAGGAGAGCAGGTCAGGGACGCGATACCTCAGAGGAATGGCGCCCTGAGCTGAGGGGAGGGGACACTTTAATGGGGAAAGCTGACCTCCCCATGCTGATATGCAACCACCGGGATGCTGGATTCCCGTTCCATCTGTACCCTGGTGGTCTAGTGGATCACGTTGGACAAAGCCTGTGTTCACTCTCAGCGCCTCCGGTCTGTCTCCTGAGACCGGAGGTTAGACTGCCAATCCGCAGGTCACCACAAGCGATGACCCGCCTTACCTGTCCTTTGTGTCCGGGCTGCAGTGTGGAGCCGTCCGTGGGACCGGCAAGCGAGGACCCCGGGATGACCGCTGAAACCCCCAGCCGAAGCTGGCGTTGCGGCGCCCGGAGGGGTGATGGAGCGGTAGCGCAGATGTCCTGTGGATGGTCTGCTGCTGTGCGCTCAGCAGGAAAATAAAAAAAATAAAATCATAAAATAAAAACTGCCTAAGTAGCCCACTGCATAATGGTGACCTGACTCCGGCCGGGCACCGTCGAAATGGAGGCTCGGGTACGGGGTACAGGGAGTTGGACCAATGCATCCTGGGACCTGAAAGCTGTTTGGTGCCCGTTCCTCAACCACCACCTACATCCCAAGGTCTCCCTGTGGAGCCCTATGGACCCTGAAGAAACAATTTTCCGTAGCACAGCATAATATAATATAGTTATATAGTGATCACCCAAACACAGCTATTAGGGGGCCACATCAAGAGGAGACTCCAAAATGCAGGTGCCCCTGAAATAACAGCAGTCAGACTGGATGAGATCTTCCCCCATGCCCGGAATTTCTGCAGTGTAGGGATTAATGTCTGGTGAATGCTCCCTCCTCTTCCTTCACAATGCCCAGCGCTCCCCTATACTCCCACCAAAAGGACCAAAACTTTATTAGCGTTCCTGCTAGGCTGTTTTAGCGGGGCGCGGCGCCCTGCCCTCCTTCTGGAGGGCAAAAAGCACCCTGCCCTCACAGCCTGCGGGTGGCGTCTTCACCCGCGGGAAGCAGTGTCCCGCAGGTGGAGAAATGTGCGGTGACCCGGTCACCGCCGGAGAATAGACGCCGGGCGCATGCCTGTCTGCAGCGTTTGGGGGCCGGGCACGCCCCCAAGTATGACGAAAAGGGGACGCATCTTATAGACACGCCCCCTTTTCACGGCCACGCCCCTTTTTCGGACGCGCGCGCCTGCCGCCGAAGCTAGAATGAACACTATTTATCCGTTCTACCTAACACCTGCTAAATCCCTGCCGGTCCCTCCCTCTCTCCTGAATCCCCCTCCGGTCCTTTTCTCTTTCCTGAATTCCCCTCCGGCCCTTCTCTCTTTCCTCTGAATCCTCCGCCGGTCCCTCCCTCTCTCCCGAATCCCCCGCCTGTCCTTCCCTCTCTCCCGAATCCCCCGCCTGTCCTTCCCTCTCTCCCGAATCCCCCGCCGGTCCCTCCCTCTCTCCCGAATCCCCCGCCGGTCCCTCCCTCTCTCCCGAATCCCCCGTTGTCCTTCCCCCTCTCCCGAATCCCCCGCCTGTCCTTCCCTCTCTCCTGAATCCCCCGCCAGTCCCCTCTATCTCTCCTCTGAATCCCCGCCGGTCCCTCCCTCTCTCGAATCCCCCGCCTGTCCTTCCCTCTCTCCCGAATCCCCCGCCGGTCCCTCCCTCTCTCCCGAATCCCCCGCCGGTCCCTCCCTCTCTCCCGAATCCCCCGCCGGTCCCTCCCTCTCTCCCGAATCCCCCGCCGGTCCCTCCCTCTCTCCCGAATCCCCCGCCGGTCCCTCCCTCTCTCCCGAATCCCCGCCTGTCCTTCCCTCTCTCCTGAATCCCCGCCGGTCCCTCCCTCTCTCCTGAATCCTGTCGAGCTGGTACTGTATAGAGCGTTCTTGCTAGGCTGTTTCAGTGGGGCGCCGCGCCCTGCCCTATTTCTGAAGACCAGCGCTGGAGGTCAGGGTGCTTTCTGCCCTTCAGAAATAGGGCAGGGCGCGGCGCCCCGCTGAAACAGCCTGTGGGTTCTGTCCTCCACCCGCGGGCCCAGTGTCCCACAGGTGGGGAAACGGCAGAGCGGCGGTCACTGCAGCTGGATAGATGCCGAGCGCATGCGCAGTGACCACTTGGCGCTTGGGGGCTGCCCGGCATGTCCGTAAGTGCCGGGCACGCCCTGAAGAGTGGTGAAAAGGGGACCCGCCCCCTAGTGAACACTAGTATATACTGCTATATATTGGACATATCCTTTCAGCCTGTCTTACAGTTATTTTATACAGATTTTTCCATTTACCTGATAGACACATTTTCGATGAAGCTTCTTTTGGTCTTTATAAAACGTCATTAATTCCAGCATAAAGTCCAAGGTGACCTTTCCATCCTGTAACTGGGGACCGGTGTATTCGTCTTCTATGGCTGGAGATAGGGAAAGAGCGTACTGTGAGCCACACGTACCACTGTCCTGTCAGAGGATACACCTACCTACTGCACCACACCTGACAAGCTGCAATATAGGATACATGTACCCACTGCACCAGCATAGAAAAGCTATAATAGAGGATACACCTACCCACTGCACCAAGCCTAGAGAACAGTCATAATAGAGAATACACCTACCCACTGCACCAAGCCTAGAGAATAGTCATAATAGAGAATACACCTACCCACTGCACCAAGCCTAGAGAAGTCATAATAGAGAATACACCTACCCACTGCACCAAGCCTAGAAAACAGTCATAATAGAGAATACAGCTATCCACTGCACCAGCACAGAGAACAGCTGCAATAGGATATAGCTACCCACTGCACCAGCATAGAGAACAGCTGCAATAGCTACATATACCCACTGCACCAGCATAAAGAACAGCTGTAAGAGAGGATATATGTACCCACTGCACCAGCATAGAAAAAAAAGCTGAACAGAGAACACATACCCACTGCACCAGCATAGAGAACAGCTGTAAGAGGATATGTGTCCACTGCACCGTAAGAGCTTTAGCTATGAATACATGTATTATTTCATAATTACATTAGACTTATACCCACTGCACCAGGACTACACTGAACAACTGTACATGGAGATATATTCTCCCTGCATGTACTCACTACACAATGACAGGGACATCTTTTAGAGTATTTAATGGGCAGGTTTTATTTTATTATATAAGGTATATTCAAGGAAGAAGGAAACAGCCATTATAGCTGAAAGAAAGAGGGTGAATGTATGTGCCAGAGCAGTGGCTCAGTGGGTAAGTCGCCCTTGTTCTGGTAGTAGAAATGTTTTGTCTATAAGAGAAAAATGCAGCTTTAATCATTCATTTTACCGGACTTCCCCGCAGTACAGTGATCTCCCCGCAGTACAGTGCTCTCCCCCACATTCACTTACTCATCCCTTCAATGTCCAGAGAGTCCACCACCGAGCGGTTATGCTGGTCGCACGCTATTGCGCGCTCAAACGCCTTCTGCCGCACTAGTTTGCTGCACTCTTGGAACTTCATCTGAGCGTCTTTATCCTGGGGACGGACCTTCACCACCTGTAGACAACAGCACAATGGGTCAGGGGGGAGGAGCATAGGAAGGGGCTGGGACAGGACAGTCAGGGAGAAGTATAGTGCTCTGACCGTTTCATAGTCTTTCAGAGCGGCTTTCAGCTTCCCCAGGGCCATGTTACTAGCCGCCCGCCTGTAATAGCCCTTAATGTATTTGGCATCAATCTGTATGGCGTGAGATGCATCAGCCAAAGCGTAACCATAACATTCAGTGCGGAGATACGCCAGGCTGCGGTTCCCATAGTAAATGGCGGTGTTTGGGCTGAGAGCGATGGCTTCTGTATAATACTGTACGGCGTGGTCATAATCCTTCACTGAGAAGCAAAAAGAGAAAGTGTTACAGAACCCTGCATGCACGACACCAGCGCAGAACGGACGCAAAGGAAGGCAACAGCGCCATTCCTGCCATTCAGCACGCCAGGTTTAAAAAGAAAAGCCAGGTTGGCACTTGTTACATCTATTACATTTGGGGTTGGGGCTTTTACTCTTCACACTTCCAGTAACATAGAATACCACCAAATATAAATATCTAACCGGTAATAGAACTTACACCACATGTATGTATATTATATATGTACATTATATCTATACAGCTCAGGAATATGTAACAGATGTTACAGAAAAAGTTTAACAAACAGTAACACAAATCGCTGTGTCAGAAACGGACCATGACACTAACACCCATTGTGCTATTCCTGTACATTGCCAAGTGCTTAGCATTACATGTAACTACAGGTCCCAGCATGCCCCGACAGTCCCTCCAGCTGCACTGTAACTACAGGTCCCAGCATGCCCGGACAGTCCCTCCAGCTGCTCTGTAACTACAGGTCCCAGCATGCTCCGCCAGTCCCTCAAGCTGCACTGTAATTTCAGGTCCTAGCATGCCCTGACAGTCCCTCCAGCTTCACTGTAACTACAGGTCTCAGCATGCCCTGACAGTCCCTCGAGATGCTCTGTAACTACAGGTCCCAGCATGCCCTGCCAGTCCCTCCAGCTGCACTGTAGTTACAGGTCCCAGCATGCCCTGCCAGTCCCTCCAGATGCACTGTAACTACAGGTCCCAGCATGCCCTGACACTCCCTCCAGCTGCAATGTAACTACAGGTCCCAGCATGCCCTGCCAGTCCCTCCAGCTGCAATGTAACTACAGGTCCCAGCATGCCCTGACACTCCCTCCAGCTGCACTGTAGTTACAGGTCCCAGCATGCCCTGCCAGTCCCTCCAGCTGCACTGTAACTACAGGTCCCAGCATGCCCTGCCAGTCCCTCCAGCTGCACTGCAACTACAGATCCCAGCATGCCCTGCCAGTCCCTCCAGCTGCACTGTAACTACAGGTCCCAGCATGCCCTGCCAGTCCCTCCAGCTGCACTGTAACTACAGGTCCCAGCATGCCCTGCCAGTCCCTCCAGCTGCACTGTAACTACAGGTCCCAGCATGCCCTGCCAGTCCCTCCAGCTGCACTGTAACTACAGGTCCCAGCATGCCCTGCCAGTCTCACGCTGGGAGCTGTAGTGCAGCAGGACCCGGGCTGAGTGTGGTTACCCCGGAAGTACTCGTTAGCCCGCTCCTTCAGCTCCTCCGCAGTCCTGTCCCCGCCGCTCCCCGTGTCTGACCCCCCGGTCTCCGCCGCCCGCTCGCCCTCAGCCATCTTCCCGCTGCCGGTCACCGTCACCGCGTCACCGAGAGAGCGACATCCGGCGGCCACATTGCGAATGGCAGCAGCGCCAGTGACACGTGACACCGGCACCATCTTGTGGCTGCGGCGGCGGCAATCGCCCATGTTGTGAGTGGCAGGGCCCCAGTCATATGCAGATCCTGCTCTACCCACCTGCAATTACCCAGGGAAAGCAGGAGCACAACATGATTACACTATAATAGCCTCATCCCCCGTACTCTATTATCCTGTAGCTCATATATGTCTCATATCTATCTATCTCTATCTCCCATCTATCTATCTGTCTATCTCATATCTATCTCTATCATATATATATTTCTAATCTATCTCATATCTATGTCATATCTATCTATCTATCTATCTATCTGTCTCATATCTATCTATTTATCTATCTATCTATCTCATATCTATATTTATCTATCTCATATTTATCTATCTCATCTATCTATCTATATCATAACTATCTATCTGTCATACCTATCTATCTCCTATCTTATATCTATATATCTCATATGTGTCTATCTCATATTTATCTCATATCTATCCATCTCATATTTATCTATCTTATATCTACTTATCTCATACCTATCTATCTCCTATCTATATATATCTATTTATATATCATATCTATCTATCTCATATCTATTTATCTATCTCATATCTATCTATCTATATCATATCTATCTCCTATCTTATATCTATATATCTCATATGTGTCTATCTCATATTTATCTATCTTATATCTACTTATCTCATATCTATCCATCTCATATTTATCTATCATATATCTACTTATCTCATATCTATCCATCTCATATCTATCTATCTCATATCTATCCATCTCATATTTATCTATCTTATATCTATTTAATAGAAACTTTAAAGACTTATGGCTCATAGTGTCTTGGAGCACACCATTGGAAATATGTATGCCATATTCTGTGATAAATTCTGTCTGAGGTCGGTTTACGTGCTCTGAGCATGGTCTGGACCACAGATCTGGAAAATCCCTTAGTCGTTAGGAGGCACGTATCAAGAGTCAAGCCGTTAAAGACAGATGGCTAGGTCCGGATGAGGACATGGACCCTGAGATAACAGGTCTACTCGTAGAGGAAGTTGAAGAGGGACATCTATGGAGAGATTGTGAAGATCGGCGTACCAATGGCGTCTGGGCCGAGCCCGAGCTATTAACCAGACTGCCCCCCTACTGTCTGTACTTTCGAAGCACTCGAGGAAGCAGGGATATTGGAGGGAAGAGATATGCCAAATGGAAGTTCCATTTTACCGACAAGGCATCTATGAAGGCCGCGTCTGGGTCCCTTGTCCTGGCTCCATATACTGGAAGTTTGTTGTTGTGTCTTGAGGCCATGAGATCCACTTCCGGAAGACCCCATTTGTCCACCAGAAGCTGGAAGACTTCTGGATGTAGAGACCATTCTCCTGCATGCACGTCGTGACGGCTGAGGAAATGCGCTTCACAATTGAGAATCCTCGGGTTGAACACTGCGGAGATGGCTGGGAGATTGTGTTCGGCCCATGTAAGAATGCGGGACACTTATGTCATTGCTGACTGACTTCGAGTGCACCCTTGGTGATTGAAGTAGGCCACAGCTGTGCGGTTGTCGGACTGTATTTCTACTGGTCTGTTTTTCAGATGTTCTGAGCCAGAGTGAGAGCTCTGTACATGGCTTGAAGTTCCAGGACGTTGATTGGCAACACTGCCTCGACTGGGGACCATCGGCCCTGGAGGGAGTGCTGGCCGGTTACTGCACCTCACCCTAGGAGGCTTATGTCCGTGAGCCCAGTGTGGGATCCAAAAGGGACGACCTTTGTTCAAATGGGATGTCTGTAGCCACCAGGCTAGGGACAGGCAAACCTCTGGAGGGTAGGCTCATCATCTGGGATCTGAGCAGATGGGGTAGCCTGTTCCACCTGGAGAGGATCAGGTGTTGTAGGGGCCTGGAGTGAAACTGGACGAACTCCACCATGTCGAAGGTGGGCACCATTGACCCCTTTGGGCTTCTGAACTAAGAAAAGAGTAGAATAGTCCTTGTCCCGTTGAGAGGAGGGGACCCAAATTATTACTCCTGAATTCAGTAAGAACTGAATGGCTTTTTGGAGCAGCACGGCCTTGGTTGGGTCCGATGGAGGTCCTGTGCAAAAGAACTGCTTGGGGGGTCACCTCAGGAATGCGAGGGCGTATCCGTAGGAGGCCACTTCCCTTACCCAGAAATCTGACGTGGTTTGATGCCACACCTGGGCGAATTCATGAAGTCAGCCTCCCACCCTGGGAGCCCCCAGGGAGAGGCCTGCCCCGTCAGGCTGTAGGCTTGTCCTCAGACTTGGCAGGTGGATGTCTAGCAGCCCATGCTTGTTTGGCCCTAGGCTTAGAGGCCTTGGCTGGTGCCCGCTGCCGTGGAAAGGACTGACCCTTAGCTTTTCTTTGAGGGTCAAAGGACCGAAAGCTTTGTATTATATGCAAAGGGCAGGAATGCCGTCTTGGAAGCTGCCAAAGTAGTCACAATTTTATCTAATTCTGGACCAATAGGATATCTCCAGAATAAAGCAGAGACTCCAGAGCCCTCTTTAAGTCTGAATCTGCTTTCCAGGACCGGAGCCAAGCAATACGGCGGGCCATTACCAAAGTGGCAGATATCCTGGAGGCCAGGAGAGCCGTATCCATAGCTGCTTCACCCAAGTAGGAGGCTGCATCTCTAATGTGAGATATGTAGGATAGTTGTTCCCTTGTAGCATTAGAGGGAAATGTCTCTTCTAGGGCCTCTGCCAATGCTCAATGGCTTTTGCCACCCAGGCCGTAGCCCTAGCAGGACGAGTAATAGCTCCTGTAAGTGAGTGTATATATTTGTGACAAGGTTCTATACATCGATCTGTAGTCTCCTTCAAGGAGGTTGCATTATGGATGGGCAAGGTGGCATTATTAACCAGACATGTTACATGAGCATTCACTGCTGGGGGAACTTCCCATTTAGTGCAATCAGTAGCTGGAAGAGGGTAAAAGGAACTTACACATTTTGGAATTTGAACACTCTTACTGAGCATATTCCAAGCGTCACTCGTGATCAGATAGCTGGTCAGAGTGAGGGAACTTTGGTAAACCAACCTTTTGTCATTTAAAAAGTGGTTTATTCTTAGGAGCGGGTTCTTCCTCTTCTATTTGTAAAATAGATTTTACAGCTCACCCAAGATCAGGTATATCTAGCTTAGAGGTGGCTCCTCTTCTCCTGAGACAGTCATAGTCAGAGAGGTCTGCGTCTTCTGCCTCCTCTGATATGTCAGAATCAGATAACTGAGTGTATTGGGATGATAACACAGCACGTTTAGTAGGTAGAGGCTTTTCATTTTGCAGCATTTGCTGAAAAACTGTAGAGGTATTAGCCAAACTCTACTGAGGAAGATAGTACATCTACCCATGGGGGAGGCAAAGGATCTGCAGGGAGTTCCAGCTGTCACCGTCCCACAGGGGGGGCTATCACGTGGACTGCTAAATGGTCCGCAGTCTTCGCCAGCACCTGAGAAAAGGCAGCAGAGGGTGGGTCCTGAGGAGGAGACACCGGGGCTTAGTACAAAGACCATCCTGAATGAGGTCCTCTGGGGCTAAGCCACTGAGCAGGGCTTACAAGGCACCAGAGTTGGAGCAGCAGCTTCAGCCTGCTTGTTATGCTTTCTTCTGCCAGACATAGCCACAAGAATAAAATACACAGTAAGATAAAGTGCAGTGCGCACCCTGCAGTATGTGTAATATGGCACAGTGTAGTGTGCAACCGGGCTATATAGCATGTGATAGCCCTCACAAATATAGAGATGTGAGGTACAATGAACCCCCTATACCTTAGTATGTCAGGATATAGTAGAATAAAGGGAAAGGTATAAGCTGTATAGTATAGATAGAGATCAGCGCTAGAATAAGTCACATACAAACACAGAAAAAAAACACTATGGGCCAAATGTAATAGGGTGAGAGTTTAGAAAATGTGAGAGATTAGCAGTAAAACTCTGACACTAATACATTGATCGAGTTGTATTTTCAAAATAGGAAACACCTGGATGAGAGTTTAAATCTTGAGGGTTTTTTGGGTTTGAAAAACTCGCAACATGTTCTGTGACATTATTACATTGGCCGAGTCTCCATGTTCTGTGACTGTATTACATTGGCAGAGTTTCCATGTTCTGTGACTGTATTACATTGGCCGAGTCTCCATGTTCTGTGACTGTATTACATTGGCCGAGTCTCCATGTTCTGTGACTCTATTACATTGGGCGAGTTTCCATGTTCTGTGACTGTATTACATTGGCCGAGTTTCCTCTGTTCTGTGACTGTATTACATTGGCTGAGTTTCCCTGTTCTGTGACTGTATTACATTGGCTGAGTTTCCATGTTCTGTGACATTATTACATTGGCTGAGTTTCCATGTTCTGTGACTGTATTACATTGGCTGAGTGTCCATGTTCTGTGACTGTATTACATTGGCTGAGTTTCCATGTTATGTGACTGTATTACATTGGCTGAGTTTCCATGTTATGTGACTGTATTACATTGGCTGCAATTCCATCATGTTCTGTGACTGTATTACATTGGCTGAGATTCCCTGTTCTGTGACTGTATTACATTGGCTGAGATTCCATGTTCTGTGACATTATTACATTGGCTGAGTTTCCTCTGTTCTGTGACTGTATTACATTGGCTGAGTTTCCATGTTATGTGACTGTATTACATTGGCTGAGATTCCCTGTTCTGTGACTGTATTACATTGGCTGAGTTTCCCTGTTCTGTGACTGTATTACATTGGCTGAGATTCCCTGTTCTGTGACTGTATTACATTGGCTGAGTTTCCATGTTCTGTGACTGTATTACATTGGCTGAGTTTCCCTGTTCTGTGACTGTATTACATTGGGAGAGTTTCCATGTTCTGTGACTGTATTACATTGGGAGAGTTTCCATGTTCTGTGACTATTACATTGGCTGAGTTTCCCTGTTCTGTGACTGTATTACATTGGCTGAGTTTCCCTGTTCTGTGACTGTATTACATTGGGAGAGTTTCCATGTTCTGTGACTGTATTACATTGCCTGAGTTTCCATGTTCTGTGACTGTATTACATTGGCTGAGTTTCCATATTCTGTGACTGTATTACATTGGCTGAGTTTCCCTGTTCTGTGACTGTATTACATTGGCTGAGATTCCATGTTCTGTGACATTATTACATTGGCTGAGTGTCCATGTTCTGTGACTGTATTACATTGGCTGAGTGTCCATGTTCTGTGACCGTATTACATTGGCTGAGTTTCCATCATGTTCTGTGACCGTATTACATTGGCTGAGTTTCCATCATGTTCTGTGACCGTATTACATTGGCTGAGTGTCCATGTTCTGCGACTGTATTACACTGGCTGAGTGTCCATGTTCTGCGACTGTATTACACTGGCTGAGTGTCCATGTTCTGCGACTGTATTACACTGGCTGAGTTTCCCTGTTCTGTGACTGTATTACATTGGCTGAGATTCCTCTGTTCTGTGACTGTATTACATTGGCTGAGATTCCTCTGTTCTGTGACTGTATTACATTGGCTGAGTTTCCCTGTTCTGTGACTGTATTACATTGGCTGAGTTTCCCTGTTCTGTGACTGTATTACATTGGCTGAGTTTCCCTGTTCTGTGACTGTATTACATTGGCTGAGTTTCCCTGTTCTGTGACTGTATTACATTGGCTGAGTTTCCATCATGTTCTGTGACTGTATTACATTGGCTGAGTTTCCATCATGTTCTGTGACTGTATTACATTGGCTGAGTTTCCCTGTTCTGTGACTGTATTACATTGGCTGAGTCTCCCTGTTCTGTGACTGTATTACATTGGCTGAGTTTCCATGTTCTGTGACTGTATTACATTGGCTGAGTTTCCCTGTTCTGTGACTGTATTACATTAGCTGAGTTTCCATGTTCTGTGACTGTATTACATTGGCTGAGATTCCATGTTCTGTGACTGTATTACATTGGCTGAGTTTCCCTGTTCTGTGACTGTATTACATTGGGAGAGTTTCCATGTTCTGTGACTGTATTACATTGGCTGAGTTTCCCTGTTCTGTGACTGTATTACATTGGCTGAGTTTCCCTGTTCTGTGACTGTATTACATTGGCTGAGTTTCCCTGTTCTGTGACTGTATTACATTGGCTGAGTTTCCATGTTCTGTGACTGTATTACATTGGCTGAGTTTCCATGTTCTGTGACTGTATTACATTGGCTGAGTTTCCATGTTCTGTGACATTATTACATTGGCTGAGTCTCCCTGTTCTGTGACTGTATTACATTGGCTGAGTTTCCCTGTTCTGTGACTGTATTACATTGCATGTTCTGTGACTGTATTACATTGGCTGAGTTTCCCTGTTCTGTGACTGTATTACATTGGCTGAGATTCCTCTGTTCTGTGACTGTATTACATTGGCTGAGTTTCCCTGTTCTGTGACTGTATTACATTGGCCGAGTTTCCCTGTTCTGTGACTGTATTACATTGGCCGAGTTTCCCTGTTCTGTGACTGTATTACATTGGCTGAGTCTCCCTGTTCTGTGACTGTATTACATTGGCTGAGTTTCCCTGTTCTGTGACTGTATTACATTGCATGTTCTGTGACTGTATTACATTGGCTGAGTTTCCCTGTTCTGTGACTGTATTACATTGGCTGAGATTCCTCTGTTCTGTGACTGCATTACATTGGCTGAGTTTCCTCTGTTCTGTGACTGTATTACATTGGCTGAGATTCCTCTGTTCTGTGACTGTATTACATTGGCTGAGTGTCCATGTTCTGTGACTGTATTACATTGGCTGAGTTTCCCTGTTGTGTGACTGTATTACATTGTCTGAGTTTCCTCTGTTCTGTGACTATATTACATTGTCTGAGTTACCATGTTCTGTGACTGTATTACATTGGCTGAGTTTCCATGTTCTGTGACTGTATTGCATTGGCCGAGTTTCCCTGTTCTGTGGCTGTATTACATTGGCCGAGTTTCCCTGTTCTGTGGCTGTATTACATTGGCCGAGTTTCCCTGTTCTGTGGCTGTATTACATTGGCCGAGTTTCCATGTTCTGTGACTGTATTACATTGGCCGAGTGTCCATGTTCTGTGACTGTATTACATTGGCTGCAATTCCATCATGTTCTGTGACTGTATTGCATTGGCTGAGTTTCCCTGTTCTGTGACCGTATTACATTGGCTGAGTTTCCATGTTCTGTGACTGTATTGCATTGGCTGAGTTTCCATGTTCTGTGACTGTATTACATTGGCTGAGTTTCCCTGTTCTGTGACTGTATTACATTGGCTGAGTTTCCCTGTTCTGTGACTGTATTACATTGGCTGAGTTTCCCTGTTCTGTGACTGTATTACATTGGCTGAGTCTCCATGTTCTGTGACTGTATTACATTGGCTGAGTTTCCCTGTTCTGTGACTGTATTACATTGGCTGAGTTTCCCTGTTCTGTGACTGTATTACATTGGCTGAGTTTCCCTGTTCTGTGACTGTATTACATTGGCTGAGGGTCCATGTTCTCTGACTCTATTACATTGGCTGAGTTTCCATGTTCTGTGACTGTATTACATTGGCTGAGATTCCTCTGTTCTGTGACTGTATTACATTGGCTGAGTTTCCCTGTTCTGTGACTGTATTACATTGGCTGAGTTTCCATGTTCTGTGACTGTATTACATTGGCTGAGTTTCCCTGTTCTGTGACTGTATTACATTGGCTGCAATTCCATCATGTTCTGTGACTGTATTACATTGGCTGAGTTTCCCTGTTCTGTGACTATTACATTGGCTGAGTTTCCCTGTTCTGTGACTGTATTACATTGGCTGAGTTTCCATGTTCTGTGACTGTATTACATTGGCTGAGATTCCCTGTTCTGTGACTGTATTACATTGGCTGAGTCTCCATGTTCTGTGACTCTATTACATTGGGCGAGTTTCCATGTTCTGTGACTGTATTACATTGGCCGAGTTTCCTCTGTTCTGTGACTGTATTACATTGGCTGAGTTTCCCTGTTCTGTGACTGTATTACATTGGCTGAGTTTCCATGTTCTGTGACATTATTACATTGGCTGAGTTTCCATGTTCTGTGACTGTATTACATTGGCTGAGTGTCCATGTTCTGTGACTGTATTACATTGGCTGAGTTTCCATGTTATGTGACTGTATTACATTGGCTGAGTTTCCATGTTATGTGACTGTATTACATTGGCTGCAATTCCATCATGTTCTGTGACTGTATTACATTGGCTGAGATTCCCTGTTCTGTGACTGTATTACATTGGCTGAGATTCCATGTTCTGTGACATTATTACATTGGCTGAGTTTCCTCTGTTCTGTGACTGTATTACATTGGCTGAGTTTCCATGTTATGTGACTGTATTACATTGGCTGAGATTCCCTGTTCTGTGACTGTATTACATTGGCTGAGTTTCCCTGTTCTGTGACTGTATTACATTGGCTGAGATTCCCTGTTCTGTGACTGTATTACATTGGCTGAGTTTCCATGTTCTGTGACTGTATTACATTGGCTGAGTTTCCATGTTCTGTGACTATTACATTGGCTGAGTTTCCCTGTTCTGTGACTGTATTACATTGGCTGAGTTTCCCTGTTCTGTGACTGTATTACATTGGGAGAGTTTCCATGTTCTGTGACTGTATTACATTGGCTGAGTTTCCATGTTCTGTGACTGTATTACATTGGCTGAGTTTCCATGTTCTGTGACTGTATTACATTGGCTGAGTTTCCCTGTTCTGTGACTGTATTACATTGGCTGAGATTCCATGTTCTGTGACATTATTACATTGGCTGAGTGTCCATGTTCTGTGACCGTATTACATTGGCTGAGTTTCCATCATGTTCTGTGACCGTATTACATTGGCTGAGTTTCCATCATGTTCTGTGACCGTATTACATTGGCTGAGTGTCCATGTTCTGCGACTGTATTACACTGGCTGAGTGTCCATGTTCTGCGACTGTATTACACTGGCTGAGTGTCCATGTTCTGCGACTGTATTACACTGGCTGAGTTTCCCTGTTCTGTGACTGTATTACATTGGCTGAGATTCCTCTGTTCTGTGACTGTATTACATTGGCTGAGATTCCTCTGTTCTGTGACTGTATTACATTGGCTGAGTTTCCCTGTTCTGTGACTGTATTACATTGGCTGAGTTTCCCTGTTCTGTGACTGTATTACATTGGCTGAGTTTCCCTGTTCTGTGACTGTATTACATTGGCTGAGTTTCCCTGTTCTGTGGCTGTATTACATTGGCTGAGTTTCCATCATGTTCTGTGACCGTATTACATTGGCTGAGTGTCCATGTTCTGCGACTGTATTACACTGGCTGAGTGTCCATGTTCTGCGACTGTATTACACTGGCTGAGTGTCCATGTTCTGCGACTGTATTACACTGGCTGAGTTTCCCTGTTCTGTGACTGTATTACATTGGCTGAGATTCCTCTGTTCTGTGACTGTATTACATTGGCTGAGATTCCTCTGTTCTGTGACTGTATTACATTGGCTGAGTTTCCCTGTTCTGTGACTGTATTACATTGGCTGAGTTTCCCTGTTCTGTGACTGTATTACATTGGCTGAGTTTCCCTGTTCTGTGACTGTATTACATTGGCTGAGTTTCCCTGTTCTGTGGCTGTATTACATTGGCTGAGTTTCCATCATGTTCTGTGACTGTATTACATTGGCTGAGTTTCCATCATGTTCTGTGACTGTATTACATTGGCTGAGTTTCCCTGTTCTGTGACTGTATTACATTGGCTGAGTCTCCCTGTTCTGTGACTGTATTACATTGGCTGAGTTTCCATGTTCTGTGACTGTATTACATTGGCTGAGTTTCCCTGTTCTGTGACTGTATTACATTAGCTGAGTTTCCATGTTCTGTGACTGTATTACATTGGCTGAGATTCCCTGTTCTGTGACTGTATTACATTGGCTGAGTTTCCCTGTTCTGTGACTGTATTACATTGGGAGAGTTTCCATGTTCTGTGACTGTATTACATTGGCTGAGTTTCCCTGTTCTGTGACTGTATTACATTGGCTGAGTTTCCCTGTTCTGTGACTGTATTACATTGGCTGAGATTCCCTGTTCTGTGACTGTATTACATTGGCTGAGTTTCCATGTTCTGTGACAGTATTACATTGGCTGAGTTTCCATGTTCTGTGACTGTATTACATTGGCTGAGTTTCCATGTTCTGTGACATTATTACATTGGCTGAGTCTCCCTGTTCTGTGACTGTATTACATTGGCTGAGTTTCCCTGTTCTGTGACTGTATTACATTGCATGTTCTGTGACTGTATTACATTGGCTGAGTTTCCCTGTTCTGTGACTGTATTACATTGGCTGAGTTTCCCTGTTCTGTGACTGTATTACATTGCATGTTCTGTGACTGTATTACTTTGGCTGAGTTTCCCTGTTCTGTGACTGTATTACATTGGCTGAGATTCCTCTGTTCTGTGACTGTATTACATTGGCTGAGTTTCCCTGTTCTGTGACTGTATTACATTGGCTGAGTTTCCCTGTTCTGTGACTGTATTACATTGGCCGAGTTTCCCTGTTCTGTGACTGTATTACATTGGCTGAGTCTCCCTGTTCTGTGACTGTATTACATTGGCTGAGTTTCCCTGTTCTGTGACTGTATTACATTGCATGTTCTGTGACTGTATTACATTGGCTGAGTTTCCCTGTTCTGTGACTGTATTACATTGGCTGAGATTCCTCTGTTCTGTGACTGTATTACATTGGCTGAGATTCCTCTGTTCTGTGACTGTATTACATTGGCTGAGTGTCCATGTTCTGTGACTGTATTACATTGGCCGAGTTTCCCTGTTCTGTGACTGTATTACATTGGCTGAGTCTCCCTGTTCTGTGACTGTATTACATTGGCTGAGTTTCCCTGTTCTGTGACTGTATTACATTGCATGTTCTGTGACTGTATTACATTGGCTGAGTTTCCCTGTTCTGTGACTGTATTACATTGGCTGAGATTCCTCTGTTCTGTGACTGCATTACATTGGCTGAGTTTCCTCTGTTCTGTGACTGTATTACATTGGCTGAGATTCCTCTGTTCTGTGACTGTATTACATTGGCTGAGTGTCCATGTTCTGTGACTGTATTACATTGGCTGAGTTTCCCTGTTGTGTGACTGTATTACATTGTCTGAGTTTCCTCTGTTCTGTGACTATATTACATTGTCTGAGTTACCATGTTCTGTGACTGTATTACATTGGCCGAGTTTCCATGTTCTGTGACTGTATTGCATTGGCCGAGTTTCCCTGTTCTGTGGCTGTATTACATTGGCCGAGTTTCCCTGTTCTGTGGCTGTATTACATTGGCCGAGTTTCCCTGTTCTGTGGCTGTATTACATTGGCCGAGTTTCCATGTTCTGTGACTGTATTACATTGGCCGAGTGTCCATGTTCTGTGACTGTATTACATTGGCTGCAATTCCATCATGTTCTGTGACTGTATTGCATTGGCTGAGTTTCCCTGTTCTGTGACCGTATTACATTGGCTGAGTTTCCATGTTCTGTGACTGTATTGCATTGGCTGAGTTTCCATGTTCTGTGACTGTATTACATTGGCTGAGTTTCCCTGTTCTGTGACTGTATTACATTGGCTGAGTTTCCCTGTTCTGTGACTGTATTACATTGGCTGAGTTTCCCTGTTCTGTGACTGTATTACATTGGCTGAGTCTCCATGTTCTGTGACTGTATTACATTGGCTGAGTTTCCCTGTTCTGTGACTGTATTACATTGGCTGAGTTTCCCTGTTCTGTGACTGTATTACATTGGCTGAGTTTCCCTGTTCTGTGACTGTATTACATTGGCTGAGGGTCCATGTTCTCTGACTCTATTACATTGGCTGAGTTTCCATGTTCTGTGACTGTATTACATTGGCTGAGATTCCTCTGTTCTGTGACTGTATTACATTGGTTGAGTGTCCCTGTTCTGTGTCTGTATTACATTGGCTGAGTTTCCATGTTCTGTGACTGTATTACATTGGCTGAGTTTCCATGTTCTGTGACTGTATTACATTGGCTGAGTCTCCATGTTCTGTGACTGTATTACATTGGCTGAGTTTCCATGTTCTGTGACTGTATTACATTAGCTGAGTTTCCATGTTCTGTGACTGTATTACATTGGCTGAGTTTCCATGTTCTGTGACTGTATTACATTGGCTGAGTTTCCCTGTTCTGTGACTGTATTACATTGGCTGAGTTTCCCTGTTCTGTGACTGTATTACATTGGCTGAGTTTCCATGTTCTGTGACTGTATTACATTGGCTGAGTTTCCCTGTTCTGTGACTGTATTACATTGGCTGCAATTCCATCATGTTCTGTGACTGTATTACATTGGCTGAGTTTCCCTGTTCTGTGACTATTACATTGGCTGAGTTTCCCTGTTCTGTGACTGTATTACATTGTCTGAGTTTCCTCTGTTCTGTGACTATATTACATTGTCTGAGTTACCATGTTCTGTGACTGTATTACATTGGCTGAGTTTCCATGTTCTGTGACTGTATTGCATTGGCCGAGTTTCCCTGTTCTGTGGCTGTATTACATTGGCCGAGTTTCCCTGTTCTGTGGCTGTATTACATTGGCCGAGTTTCCCTGTTCTGTGGCTGTATTACATTGGCCGAGTTTCCATGTTCTGTGACTGTATTACATTGGCCGAGTGTCCATGTTCTGTGACTGTATTACATTGGCTGCAATTCCATCATGTTCTGTGACTGTATTGCATTGGCTGAGTTTCCCTGTTCTGTGACCGTATTACATTGGCTGAGTTTCCATGTTCTGTGACTGTATTGCATTGGCTGAGTTTCCATGTTCTGTGACTGTATTACATTGGCTGAGTTTCCCTGTTCTGTGACTGTATTACATTGGCTGAGTTTCCCTGTTCTGTGACTGTATTACATTGGCTGAGTTTCCCTGTTCTGTGACTGTATTACATTGGCTGAGTCTCCATGTTCTGTGACTGTATTACATTGGCTGAGTTTCCCTGTTCTGTGACTGTATTACATTGGCTGAGTTTCCCTGTTCTGTGACTGTATTACATTGGCTGAGTTTCCCTGTTCTGTGACTGTATTACATTGGCTGAGGGTCCATGTTCTCTGACTCTATTACATTGGCTGAGTTTCCATGTTCTGTGACTGTATTACATTGGCTGAGATTCCTCTGTTCTGTGACTGTATTACATTGGCTGAGTTTCCCTGTTCTGTGACTGTATTACATTGGCTGAGTTTCCATGTTCTGTGACTGTATTACATTGGCTGAGTTTCCCTGTTCTGTGACTGTATTACATTGGCTGCAATTCCATCATGTTCTGTGACTGTATTACATTGGCTGAGTTTCCCTGTTCTGTGACTATTACATTGGCTGAGTTTCCCTGTTCTGTGACTGTATTACATTGGCTGAGTTTCCATGTTCTGTGACTGTATTACATTGGCTGAGATTCCCTGTTCTGTGACTGTATTACATTGGCTGAGTCTCCATGTTCTGTGACTCTATTACATTGGGCGAGTTTCCATGTTCTGTGACTGTATTACATTGGCCGAGTTTCCTCTGTTCTGTGACTGTATTACATTGGCTGAGTTTCCCTGTTCTGTGACTGTATTACATTGGCTGAGTTTCCATGTTCTGTGACATTATTACATTGGCTGAGTTTCCATGTTCTGTGACTGTATTACATTGGCTGAGTGTCCATGTTCTGTGACTGTATTACATTGGCTGAGTTTTCATGTTATGTGACTGTATTACATTGGCTGAGTTTCCATGTTATGTGACTGTATTACATTGGCTGCAATTCCATCATGTTCTGTGACTGTATTACATTGGCTGAGATTCCCTGTTCTGTGACTGTATTACATTGGCTGAGATTCCATGTTCTGTGACATTATTACATTGGCTGAGTTTCCTCTGTTCTGTGACTGTATTACATTGGCTGAGTTTCCATGTTATGTGACTGTATTACATTGGCTGAGATTCCCTGTTCTGTGACTGTATTACATTGGCTGAGTTTCCCTGTTCTGTGACTGTATTACATTGGCTGAGATTCCCTGTTCTGTGACTGTATTACATTGGCTGAGTTTCCATGTTCTGTGACTGTATTACATTGGCTGAGTTTCCCTGTTCTGTGACTATTACATTGGCTGAGTTTCCCTGTTCTGTGACTGTATTACATTGGCTGAGTTTCCCTGTTCTGTGACTGTATTACATTGGGAGAGTTTCCATGTTCTGTGACTGTATTACATTGGCTGAGTTTCCATGTTCTGTGACTGTATTACATTGGCTGAGTTTCCATGTTCTGTGACTGTATTACATTGGCTGAGTTTCCCTGTTCTGTGACTGTATTACATTGGCTGAGATTCCATGTTCTGTGACATTATTACATTGGCTGAGTGTCCATGTTCTGTGACCGTATTACATTGGCTGAGTGTCCATGTTCTGTGACCGTATTACATTGGCTGAGTTTCCATCATGTTCTGTGACCGTATTACATTGGCTGAGTTTCCATCATGTTCTGTGACCGTATTACATTGGCTGAGTGTCCATGTTCTGCGACTGTATTACACTGGCTGAGTGTCCATGTTCTGCGACTGTATTACACTGGCTGAGTGTCCATGTTCTGCGACTGTATTACACTGGCTGAGTTTCCCTGTTCTGTGACTGTATTACATTGGCTGAGATTCCTCTGTTCTGTGACTGTATTACATTGGCTGAGATTCCTCTGTTCTGTGACTGTATTACATTGGCTGAGTTTCCCTGTTCTGTGACTGTATTACATTGGCTGAGTTTCCCTGTTCTGTGACTGTATTACATTGGCTGAGTTTCCCTGTTCTGTGACTGTATTACATTGGCTGAGTTTCCCTGTTCTGTGGCTGTATTACATTGGCTGAGTTTCCATCATGTTCTGTGACCGTATTACATTGGCTGAGTGTCCATGTTCTGCGACTGTATTACACTGGCTGAGTGTCCATGTTCTGCGACTGTATTACACTGGCTGAGTGTCCATGTTCTGCGACTGTATTACACTGGCTGAGTTTCCCTGTTCTGTGACTGTATTACATTGGCTGAGATTCCTCTGTTCTGTGACTGTATTACATTGGCTGAGATTCCTCTGTTCTGTGACTGTATTACATTGGCTGAGTTTCCCTGTTCTGTGACTGTATTACATTGGCTGAGTTTCCCTGTTCTGTGACTGTATTACATTGGCTGAGTTTCCCTGTTCTGTGACTGTATTACATTGGCTGAGTTTCCCTGTTCTGTGGCTGTATTACATTGGCTGAGTTTCCATCATGTTCTGTGACTGTATTACATTGGCTGAGTTTCCATCATGTTCTGTGACTGTATTACATTGGCTGAGTTTCCCTGTTCTGTGACTGTATTACATTGGCTGAGTCTCCCTGTTCTGTGACTGTATTACATTGGCTGAGTTTCCATGTTCTGTGACTGTATTACATTGGCTGAGTTTCCCTGTTCTGTGACTGTATTACATTAGCTGAGTTTCCATGTTCTGTGACTGTATTACATTGGCTGAGATTCCCTGTTCTGTGACTGTATTACATTGGCTGAGTTTCCCTGTTCTGTGACTGTATTACATTGGGAGAGTTTCCATGTTCTGTGACTGTATTACATTGGCTGAGTTTCCCTGTTCTGTGACTGTATTACATTGGCTGAGTTTCCCTGTTCTGTGACTGTATTACATTGGCTGAGATTCCCTGTTCTGTGACTGTATTACATTGGCTGAGTTTCCATGTTCTGTGACAGTATTACATTGGCTGAGTTTCCATGTTCTGTGACTGTATTACATTGGCTGAGTTTCCATGTTCTGTGACATTATTACATTGGCTGAGTCTCCCTGTTCTGTGACTGTATTACATTGGCTGAGTTTCCCTGTTCTGTGACTGTATTACATTGCATGTTCTGTGACTGTATTACATTGGCTGAGTTTCCCTGTTCTGTGACTGTATTACATTGGCTGAGTTTCCCTGTTCTGTGACTGTATTACATTGCATGTTCTGTGACTGTATTACATTGGCTGAGTTTCCCTGTTCTGTGACTGTATTACATTGGCTGAGATTCCTCTGTTCTGTGACTGTATTACATTGGCTGAGATTCCTCTGTTCTGTGACTGTATTACATTGGCTGAGTGTCCATGTTCTGTGACTGTATTACATTGGCCGAGTTTCCCTGTTCTGTGACTGTATTACATTGGCTGAGTCTCCCTGTTCTGTGACTGTATTACATTGGCTGAGTTTCCCTGTTCTGTGACTGTATTACATTGCATGTTCTGTGACTGTATTACATTGGCTGAGTTTCCCTGTTCTGTGACTGTATTACATTGGCTGAGATTCCTCTGTTCTGTGACTGCATTACATTGGCTGAGTTTCCTCTGTTCTGTGACTGTATTACATTGGCTGAGATTCCTCTGTTCTGTGACTGTATTACATTGGCTGAGTGTCCATGTTCTGTGACTGTATTACATTGGCTGAGTTTCCCTGTTGTGTGACTGTATTACATTGTCTGAGTTTCCTCTGTTCTGTGACTATATTACATTGTCTGAGTTACCATGTTCTGTGACTGTATTACATTGGCCGAGTTTCCATGTTCTGTGACTGTATTGCATTGGCCGAGTTTCCCTGTTCTGTGGCTGTATTACATTGGCCGAGTTTCCCTGTTCTGTGGCTGTATTACATTGGCCGAGTTTCCCTGTTCTGTGGCTGTATTACATTGGCCGAGTTTCCATGTTCTGTGACTGTATTACATTGGCCGAGTGTCCATGTTCTGTGACTGTATTACATTGGCTGCAATTCCATCATGTTCTGTGACTGTATTGCATTGGCTGAGTTTCCCTGTTCTGTGACCGTATTACATTGGCTGAGTTTCCATGTTCTGTGACTGTATTGCATTGGCTGAGTTTCCATGTTCTGTGACTGTATTACATTGGCTGAGTTTCCCTGTTCTGTGACTGTATTACATTGGCTGAGTTTCCCTGTTCTGTGACTGTATTACATTGGCTGAGTTTCCCTGTTCTGTGACTGTATTACATTGGCTGAGTCTCCATGTTCTGTGACTGTATTACATTGGCTGAGTTTCCCTGTTCTGTGACTGTATTACATTGGCTGAGTTTCCCTGTTCTGTGACTGTATTACATTGGCTGAGTTTCCCTGTTCTGTGACTGTATTACATTGGCTGAGGGTCCATGTTCTCTGACTCTATTACATTGGCTGAGTTTCCATGTTCTGTGACTGTATTACATTGGCTGAGATTCCTCTGTTCTGTGACTGTATTACATTGGTTGAGTGTCCCTGTTCTGTGTCTGTATTACATTGGCTGAGTTTCCATGTTCTGTGACTGTATTACATTGGCTGAGTTTCCATGTTCTGTGACTGTATTACATTGGCTGAGTCTCCATGTTCTGTGACTGTATTACATTGGCTGAGTTTCCATGTTCTGTGACTGTATTACATTAGCTGAGTTTCCATGTTCTGTGACTGTATTACATTGGCTGAGTTTCCATGTTCTGTGACTGTATTACATTGGCTGAGTTTCCCTGTTCTGTGACTGTATTACATTGGCTGAGTTTCCCTGTTCTGTGACTGTATTACATTGGCTGAGTTTCCATGTTCTGTGACTGTATTACATTGGCTGAGTTTCCCTGTTCTGTGACTGTATTACATTGGCTGCAATTCCATCATGTTCTGTGACTGTATTACATTGGCTGAGTTTCCCTGTTCTGTGACTATTACATTGGCTGAGTTTCCCTGTTCTGTGACTGTATTACATTGTCTGAGTTTCCTCTGTTCTGTGACTATATTACATTGTCTGAGTTACCATGTTCTGTGACTGTATTACATTGGCTGAGTTTCCATGTTCTGTGACTGTATTGCATTGGCCGAGTTTCCCTGTTCTGTGGCTGTATTACATTGGCCGAGTTTCCCTGTTCTGTGGCTGTATTACATTGGCCGAGTTTCCCTGTTCTGTGGCTGTATTACATTGGCCGAGTTTCCATGTTCTGTGACTGTATTACATTGGCCGAGTGTCCATGTTCTGTGACTGTATTACATTGGCTGCAATTCCATCATGTTCTGTGACTGTATTGCATTGGCTGAGTTTCCCTGTTCTGTGACCGTATTACATTGGCTGAGTTTCCATGTTCTGTGACTGTATTGCATTGGCTGAGTTTCCATGTTCTGTGACTGTATTACATTGGCTGAGTTTCCCTGTTCTGTGACTGTATTACATTGGCTGAGTTTCCCTGTTCTGTGACTGTATTACATTGGCTGAGTTTCCCTGTTCTGTGACTGTATTACATTGGCTGAGTCTCCATGTTCTGTGACTGTATTACATTGGCTGAGTTTCCCTGTTCTGTGACTGTATTACATTGGCTGAGTTTCCCTGTTCTGTGACTGTATTACATTGGCTGAGTTTCCCTGTTCTGTGACTGTATTACATTGGCTGAGGGTCCATGTTCTCTGACTCTATTACATTGGCTGAGTTTCCATGTTCTGTGACTGTATTACATTGGCTGAGATTCCTCTGTTCTGTGACTGTATTACATTGGCTGAGTTTCCCTGTTCTGTGACTGTATTACATTGGCTGAGTTTCCATGTTCTGTGACTGTATTACATTGGCTGAGTTTCCCTGTTCTGTGACTGTATTACATTGGCTGCAATTCCATCATGTTCTGTGACTGTATTACATTGGCTGAGTTTCCCTGTTCTGTGACTATTACATTGGCTGAGTTTCCCTGTTCTGTGACTGTATTACATTGGCTGAGTTTCCATGTTCTGTGACTGTATTACATTGGCTGAGATTCCCTGTTCTGTGACTGTATTACATTGGCTGAGTCTCCATGTTCTGTGACTCTATTACATTGGGCGAGTTTCCATGTTCTGTGACTGTATTACATTGGCCGAGTTTCCTCTGTTCTGTGACTGTATTACATTGGCTGAGTTTCCCTGTTCTGTGACTGTATTACATTGGCTGAGTTTCCATGTTCTGTGACATTATTACATTGGCTGAGTTTCCATGTTCTGTGACTGTATTACATTGGCTGAGTGTCCATGTTCTGTGACTGTATTACATTGGCTGAGTTTTCATGTTATGTGACTGTATTACATTGGCTGAGTTTCCATGTTATGTGACTGTATTACATTGGCTGCAATTCCATCATGTTCTGTGACTGTATTACATTGGCTGAGATTCCCTGTTCTGTGACTGTATTACATTGGCTGAGATTCCATGTTCTGTGACATTATTACATTGGCTGAGTTTCCTCTGTTCTGTGACTGTATTACATTGGCTGAGTTTCCATGTTATGTGACTGTATTACATTGGCTGAGATTCCCTGTTCTGTGACTGTATTACATTGGCTGAGTTTCCCTGTTCTGTGACTGTATTACATTGGCTGAGATTCCCTGTTCTGTGACTGTATTACATTGGCTGAGTTTCCATGTTCTGTGACTGTATTACATTGGCTGAGTTTCCATGTTCTGTGACTATTACATTGGCTGAGTTTCCCTGTTCTGTGACTGTATTACATTGGCTGAGTTTCCCTGTTCTGTGACTGTATTACATTGGGAGAGTTTCCATGTTCTGTGACTGTATTACATTGGCTGAGTTTCCATGTTCTGTGACTGTATTACATTGGCTGAGTTTCCATGTTCTGTGACTGTATTACATTGGCTGAGTTTCCCTGTTCTGTGACTGTATTACATTGGCTGAGATTCCATGTTCTGTGACATTATTACATTGGCTGAGTGTCCATGTTCTGTGACCGTATTACATTGGCTGAGTGTCCATGTTCTGTGACCGTATTACATTGGCTGAGTTTCCATCATGTTCTGTGACCGTATTACATTGGCTGAGTTTCCATCATGTTCTGTGACCGTATTACATTGGCTGAGTGTCCATGTTCTGCGACTGTATTACACTGGCTGAGTGTCCATGTTCTGCGACTGTATTACACTGGCTGAGTGTCCATGTTCTGCGACTGTATTACACTGGCTGAGTTTCCCTGTTCTGTGACTGTATTACATTGGCTGAGATTCCTCTGTTCTGTGACTGTATTACATTGGCTGAGATTCCTCTGTTCTGTGACTGTATTACATTGGCTGAGTTTCCCTGTTCTGTGACTGTATTACATTGGCTGAGTTTCCCTGTTCTGTGACTGTATTACATTGGCTGAGTTTCCCTGTTCTGTGACTGTATTACATTGGCTGAGTTTCCCTGTTCTGTGGCTGTATTACATTGGCTGAGTTTCCATCATGTTCTGTGACCGTATTACATTGGCTGAGTGTCCATGTTCTGCGACTGTATTACACTGGCTGAGTGTCCATGTTCTGCGACTGTATTACACTGGCTGAGTGTCCATGTTCTGCGACTGTATTACACTGGCTGAGTTTCCCTGTTCTGTGACTGTATTACATTGGCTGAGATTCCTCTGTTCTGTGACTGTATTACATTGGCTGAGATTCCTCTGTTCTGTGACTGTATTACATTGGCTGAGTTTCCCTGTTCTGTGACTGTATTACATTGGCTGAGTTTCCCTGTTCTGTGACTGTATTACATTGGCTGAGTTTCCCTGTTCTGTGACTGTATTACATTGGCTGAGTTTCCCTGTTCTGTGGCTGTATTACATTGGCTGAGTTTCCATCATGTTCTGTGACTGTATTACATTGGCTGAGTTTCCATCATGTTCTGTGACTGTATTACATTGGCTGAGTTTCCCTGTTCTGTGACTGTATTACATTGGCTGAGTCTCCCTGTTCTGTGACTGTATTACATTGGCTGAGTTTCCATGTTCTGTGACTGTATTACATTGGCTGAGTTTCCCTGTTCTGTGACTGTATTACATTAGCTGAGTTTCCATGTTCTGTGACTGTATTACATTGGCTGAGATTCCCTGTTCTGTGACTGTATTACATTGGCTGAGTTTCCCTGTTCTGTGACTGTATTACATTGGGAGAGTTTCCATGTTCTGTGACTGTATTACATTGGCTGAGTTTCCCTGTTCTGTGACTGTATTACATTGGCTGAGTTTCCCTGTTCTGTGACTGTATTACATTGGCTGAGATTCCCTGTTCTGTGACTGTATTACATTGGCTGAGTTTCCATGTTCTGTGACAGTATTACATTGGCTGAGTTTCCATGTTCTGTGACTGTATTACATTGGCTGAGTTTCCATGTTCTGTGACATTATTACATTGGCTGAGTCTCCCTGTTCTGTGACTGTATTACATTGGCTGAGTTTCCCTGTTCTGTGACTGTATTACATTGCATGTTCTGTGACTGTATTACATTGGCTGAGTTTCCCTGTTCTGTGACTGTATTACATTGGCTGAGTTTCCCTGTTCTGTGACTGTATTACATTGCATGTTCTGTGACTGTATTACATTGGCTGAGTTTCCCTGTTCTGTGACTGTATTACATTGGCTGAGATTCCTCTGTTCTGTGACTGTATTACATTGGCTGAGTTTCCCTGTTCTGTGACTGTATTACATTGGCTGAGTTTCCCTGTTCTGTGACTGTATTACATTGGCCGAGATTCCCTGTTCTGTGACTGTATTACATTGGCTGAGTCTCCCTGTTCTGTGACTGTATTACATTGGCTGAGTTTCCCTGTTCTGTGACTGTATTACATTGCATGTTCTGTGACTGTATTACATTGGCTGAGTTTCCCTGTTCTGTGACTGTATTACATTGGCTGAGATTCCTCTGTTCTGTGACTGTATTACATTGGCTGAGATTCCTCTGTTCTGTGACTGTATTACATTGGCTGAGTGTCCATGTTCTGTGACTGTATTACATTGGCCGAGTTTCCCTGTTCTGTGACTGTATTACATTGGCTGAGTCTCCCTGTTCTGTGACTGTATTACATTGGCTGAGTTTCCCTGTTCTGTGACTGTATTACATTGCATGTTCTGTGACTGTATTACATTGGCTGAGTTTCCCTGTTCTGTGACTGTATTACATTGGCTGAGATTCCTCTGTTCTGTGACTGCATTACATTGGCTGAGTTTCCTCTGTTCTGTGACTGTATTACATTGGCTGAGATTCCTCTGTTCTGTGACTGTATTACATTGGCTGAGTGTCCATGTTCTGTGACTGTATTACATTGGCTGAGTTTCCCTGTTGTGTGACTGTATTACATTGTCTGAGTTTCCTCTGTTCTGTGACTATATTACATTGTCTGAGTTACCATGTTCTGTGACTGTATTACATTGGCCGAGTTTCCATGTTCTGTGACTGTATTGCATTGGCCGAGTTTCCCTGTTCTGTGGCTGTATTACATTGGCCGAGTTTCCCTGTTCTGTGGCTGTATTACATTGGCCGAGTTTCCCTGTTCTGTGGCTGTATTACATTGGCCGAGTTTCCATGTTCTGTGACTGTATTACATTGGCCGAGTGTCCATGTTCTGTGACTGTATTACATTGGCTGCAATTCCATCATGTTCTGTGACTGTATTGCATTGGCTGAGTTTCCCTGTTCTGTGACCGTATTACATTGGCTGAGTTTCCATGTTCTGTGACTGTATTGCATTGGCTGAGTTTCCATGTTCTGTGACTGTATTACATTGGCTGAGTTTCCCTGTTCTGTGACTGTATTACATTGGCTGAGTTTCCCTGTTCTGTGACTGTATTACATTGGCTGAGTTTCCCTGTTCTGTGACTGTATTACATTGGCTGAGTCTCCATGTTCTGTGACTGTATTACATTGGCTGAGTTTCCCTGTTCTGTGACTGTATTACATTGGCTGAGTTTCCCTGTTCTGTGACTGTATTACATTGGCTGAGTTTCCCTGTTCTGTGACTGTATTACATTGGCTGAGGGTCCATGTTCTCTGACTCTATTACATTGGCTGAGTTTCCATGTTCTGTGACTGTATTACATTGGCTGAGATTCCTCTGTTCTGTGACTGTATTACATTGGTTGAGTGTCCCTGTTCTGTGTCTGTATTACATTGGCTGAGTTTCCATGTTCTGTGACTGTATTACATTGGCTGAGTTTCCATGTTCTGTGACTGTATTACATTGGCTGAGTCTCCATGTTCTGTGACTGTATTACATTGGCTGAGTTTCCATGTTCTGTGACTGTATTACATTAGCTGAGTTTCCATGTTCTGTGACTGTATTACATTGGCTGAGTTTCCATGTTCTGTGACTGTATTACATTGGCTGAGTTTCCCTGTTCTGTGACTGTATTACATTGGCTGAGTTTCCCTGTTCTGTGACTGTATTACATTGGCTGAGTTTCCATGTTCTGTGACTGTATTACATTGGCTGAGTTTCCCTGTTCTGTGACTGTATTACATTGGCTGCAATTCCATCATGTTCTGTGACTGTATTACATTGGCTGAGTTTCCCTGTTCTGTGACTATTACATTGGCTGAGTTTCCCTGTTCTGTGACTGTATTACATTGGCTGAGTTTCCATGTTCTGTGACTGTATTACATTGGCTGAGATTCCCTGTTCTGTGACTGTATTACATTGGCTGAGTCTCCATGTTCTGTGACTCTATTACATTGGGCGAGTTTCCATGTTCTGTGACTGTATTACATTGGCCGAGTTTCCTCTGTTCTGTGACTGTATTACATTGGCTGAGTTTCCCTGTTCTGTGACTGTATTACATTGGCTGAGTTTCCATGTTCTGTGACATTATTACATTGGCTGAGTTTCCATGTTCTGTGACTGTATTACATTGGCTGAGTGTCCATGTTCTGTGACTGTATTACATTGGCTGAGTTTCCATGTTATGTGACTGTATTACATTGGCTGAGTTTCCATGTTATGTGACTGTATTACATTGGCTGCAATTCCATCATGTTCTGTGACTGTATTACATTGGCTGAGATTCCCTGTTCTGTGACTGTATTACATTGGCTGAGATTCCATGTTCTGTGACATTATTACATTGGCTGAGTTTCCTCTGTTCTGTGACTGTATTACATTGGCTGAGTTTCCATGTTATGTGACTGTATTACATTGGCTGAGATTCCCTGTTCTGTGACTGTATTACATTGGCTGAGTTTCCCTGTTCTGTGACTGTATTACATTGGCTGAGATTCCCTGTTCTGTGACTGTATTACATTGGCTGAGTTTCCATGTTCTGTGACTGTATTACATTGGCTGAGTTTCCATGTTCTGTGACTATTACATTGGCTGAGTTTCCCTGTTCTGTGACTGTATTACATTGGCTGAGTTTCCCTGTTCTGTGACTGTATTACATTGGGAGAGTTTCCATGTTCTGTGACTGTATTACATTGCCTGAGTTTCCATGTTCTGTGACTGTATTACATTGGCTGAGTTTCCATGTTCTGTGACTGTATTACATTGGCTGAGTTTCCCTGTTCTGTGACTGTATTACATTGGCTGAGATTCCATGTTCTGTGACATTATTACATTGGCTGAGTGTCCATGTTCTGTGACCGTATTACATTGGCTGAGTGTCCATGTTCTGTGACCGTATTACATTGGCTGAGTTTCCATCATGTTCTGTGACCGTATTACATTGGCTGAGTTTCCATCATGTTCTGTGACCGTATTACATTGGCTGAGTGTCCATGTTCTGCGACTGTATTACACTGGCTGAGTGTCCATGTTCTGCGACTGTATTACACTGGCTGAGTGTCCATGTTCTGCGACTGTATTACACTGGCTGAGTTTCCCTGTTCTGTGACTGTATTACATTGGCTGAGATTCCTCTGTTCTGTGACTGTATTACATTGGCTGAGATTCCTCTGTTCTGTGACTGTATTACATTGGCTGAGTTTCCCTGTTCTGTGACTGTATTACATTGGCTGAGTTTCCCTGTTCTGTGACTGTATTACATTGGCTGAGTTTCCCTGTTCTGTGACTGTATTACATTGGCTGAGTTTCCCTGTTCTGTGGCTGTATTACATTGGCTGAGTTTCCATCATGTTCTGTGACTGTATTACATTGGCTGAGTTTCCATCATGTTCTGTGACTGTATTACATTGGCTGAGTTTCCCTGTTCTGTGACTGTATTACATTGGCTGAGTCTCCCTGTTCTGTGACTGTATTACATTGGCTGAGTTTCCATGTTCTGTGACTGTATTACATTGGCTGAGTTTCCCTGTTCTGTGACTGTATTACATTAGCTGAGTTTCCATGTTCTGTGACTGTATTACATTGGCTGAGATTCCCTGTTCTGTGACTGTATTACATTGGGAGAGTTTCCCTGTTCTGTGACTGTATTACATTGGCTGAGTTTCCCTGTTCTGTGACTGTATTACATTGGCTGAGTTTCCCTGTTCTGTGACTGTATTACATTGGCTGAGTTTCCATGTTCTGTGACAGTATTACATTGGCTGAGTTTCCATGTTCTGTGACTGTATTACATTGGCTGAGTTTCCATGTTCTGTGACATTATTACATTGGCTGAGTCTCCCTGTTCTGTGACTGTATTACATTGGCTGAGTTTCCCTGTTCTGTGACTGTATTACATTGCATGTTCTGTGACTGTATTACATTGGCTGAGTTTCCCTGTTCTGTGACTGTATTACATTGGCTGAGTTTCCCTGTTCTGTGACTGTATTACATTGCATGTTCTGTGACTGTATTACATTGGCTGAGTTTCCCTGTTCTGTGACTGTATTACATTGGCTGAGATTCCTCTGTTCTGTGACTGTATTACATTGGCTGAGTTTCCCTGTTCTGTGACTGTATTACATTGGCTGAGTTTCCCTGTTCTGTGACTGTATTACATTGGCCGAGTTTCCCTGTTCTGTGACTGTATTACATTGGCTGAGTCTCCCTGTTCTGTGACTGTATTACATTGGCTGAGTTTCCCTGTTCTGTGACTGTATTACATTGCATGTTCTGTGACTGTATTACATTGGCTGAGTTTCCCTGTTCTGTGACTGTATTACATTGGCTGAGATTCCTCTGTTCTGTGACTGTATTACATTGGCTGAGATTCCTCTGTTCTGTGACTGTATTACATTGGCTGAGTTTCCCTGTTCTGTGACTGTATTACATTGGCTGAGTTTCCCTGTTCTGTGACTGTATTACATTGGCTGAGGGTCCATGTTCTCTGACTCTATTACATTGGCTGAGTTTCCATGTTCTGTGACTGTATTACATTGGCTGAGATTCCTCTGTTCTGTGACTGTATTACATTGGCTGAGTGTCCCTGTTCTGTGTCTGTATTACATTGGCTGAGTTTCCATGTTCTGTGACTGTATTACATTGGCTGAGTTTCCATGTTCTGTGACTGTATTACATTGGCTGAGTCTCCATGTTCTGTGACTGTATTACATTGGCTGAGTTTCCATGTTCTGTGACTGTATTACATTAGCTGAGTTTCCATGTTCTGTGACTGTATTACATTGGCTGAGTTTCCATGTTCTGTGACTGTATTACATTGGCTGAGTTTCCCTGTTCTGTGACTGTATTACATTGGCTGAGTTTCCCTGTTCTGTGACTGTATTACATTGGCTGAGTTTCCATGTTCTGTGACTGTATTACATTGGCTGAGTTTCCCTGTTCTGTGACTGTATTACATTGGCTGCAATTCCATCATGTTCTGTGACTGTATTACATTGGCTGAGTTTCCCTGTTCTGTGACTATTACATTGGCTGAGTTTCCCTGTTCTGTGACTGTATTACATTGGCTGAGTTTCCATGTTCTGTGACTGTATTACATTGGCTGAGATTCCCTGTTCTGTGACTGTATTACATTGGCTGAGTCTCCATGTTCTGTGACTCTATTACATTGGGCGAGTTTCCATGTTCTGTGACTGTATTACATTGGCCGAGTTTCCTCTGTTCTGTGACTGTATTACATTGGCTGAGTTTCCCTGTTCTGTGACTGTATTACATTGGCTGAGTTTCCATGTTCTGTGACATTATTACATTGGCTGAGTTTCCATGTTCTGTGACTGTATTACATTGGCTGAGTGTCCATGTTCTGTGACTGTATTACATTGGCTGAGTTTCCATGTTATGTGACTGTATTACATTGGCTGAGTTTCCATGTTATGTGACTGTATTACATTGGCTGCAATTCCATCATGTTCTGTGACTGTATTACATTGGCTGAGATTCCCTGTTCTGTGACTGTATTACATTGGCTGAGATTCCATGTTCTGTGACATTATTACATTGGCTGAGTTTCCTCTGTTCTGTGACTGTATTACATTGGCTGAGTTTCCATGTTATGTGACTGTATTACATTGGCTGAGATTCCCTGTTCTGTGACTGTATTACATTGGCTGAGTTTCCCTGTTCTGTGACTGTATTACATTGGCTGAGATTCCCTGTTCTGTGACTGTATTACATTGGCTGAGTTTCCATGTTCTGTGACTGTATTACATTGGCTGAGTTTCCATGTTCTGTGACTATTACATTGGCTGAGTTTCCCTGTTCTGTGACTGTATTACATTGGCTGAGTTTCCCTGTTCTGTGACTGTATTACATTGGGAGAGTTTCCATGTTCTGTGACTGTATTACATTGCCTGAGTTTCCATGTTCTGTGACTGTATTACATTGGCTGAGTTTCCATGTTCTGTGACTGTATTACATTGGCTGAGTTTCCCTGTTCTGTGACTGTATTACATTGGCTGAGATTCCATGTTCTGTGACATTATTACATTGGCTGAGTGTCCATGTTCTGTGACCGTATTACATTGGCTGAGTGTCCATGTTCTGTGACCGTATTACATTGGCTGAGTTTCCATCATGTTCTGTGACCGTATTACATTGGCTGAGTTTCCATCATGTTCTGTGACCGTATTACATTGGCTGAGTGTCCATGTTCTGCGACTGTATTACACTGGCTGAGTGTCCATGTTCTGCGACTGTATTACACTGGCTGAGTGTCCATGTTCTGCGACTGTATTACACTGGCTGAGTTTCCCTGTTCTGTGACTGTATTACATTGGCTGAGATTCCTCTGTTCTGTAACTGTATTACATTGGCTGAGATTCCTCTGTTCTGTGACTGTATTACATTGGCTGAGTTTCCCTGTTCTGTGACTGTATTACATTGGCTGAGTTTCCCTGTTCTGTGACTGTATTACATTGGCTGAGTTTCCCTGTTCTGTGACTGTATTACATTGGCTGAGTTTCCCTGTTCTGTGGCTGTATTACATTGGCTGAGTTTCCATCATGTTCTGTGACTGTATTACATTGGCTGAGTTTCCATCATGTTCTGTGACTGTATTACATTGGCTGAGTTTCCCTGTTCTGTGACTGTATTACATTGGCTGAGTCTCCCTGTTCTGTGACTGTATTACATTGGCTGAGTTTCCATGTTCTGTGACTGTATTACATTGGCTGAGTTTCCCTGTTCTGTGACTGTATTACATTAGCTGAGTTTCCATGTTCTGTGACTGTATTACATTGGCTGAGATTCCCTGTTCTGTGACTGTATTACATTGGCTGAGTTTCCCTGTTCTGTGACTGTATTACATTGGGAGAGTTTCCATGTTCTGTGACTGTATTACATTGGCTGAGTTTCCCTGTTCTGTGACTGTATTACATTGGCTGAGTTTCCCTGTTCTGTGACTGTATTACATTGGCTGAGATTCCCTGTTCTGTGACTGTATTACATTGGCTGAGTTTCCATGTTCTGTGACAGTATTACATTGGCTGAGTTTCCATGTTCTGTGACTGTATTACATTGGCTGAGTTTCCATGTTCTGTGACATTATTACATTGGCTGAGTCTCCCTGTTCTGTGACTGTATTACATTGGCTGAGTTTCCCTGTTCTGTGACTGTATTACATTGCATGTTCTGTGACTGTATTACATTGGCTGAGTTTCCCTGTTCTGTGACTGTATTACATTGGCTGAGTTTCCCTGTTCTGTGACTGTATTACATTGCATGTTCTGTGACTGTATTACATTGGCTGAGTTTCCCTGTTCTGTGACTGTATTACATTGGCTGAGATTCCTCTGTTCTGTGACTGTATTACATTGGCTGAGTTTCCCTGTTCTGTGACTGTATTACATTGGCTGAGTTTCCCTGTTCTGTGACTGTATTACATTGGCCGAGTTTCCCTGTTCTGTGACTGTATTACATTGGCTGAGTCTCCCTGTTCTGTGACTGTATTACATTGGCTGAGTTTCCCTGTTCTGTGACTGTATTACATTGCATGTTCTGTGACTGTATTACATTGGCTGAGTTTCCCTGTTCTGTGACTGTATTACATTGGCTGAGATTCCTCTGTTCTGTGACTGTATTACATTGGCTGAGATTCCTCTGTTCTGTGACTGTATTACATTGGCTGAGTGTCCATGTTCTGTGACTGTATTACATTGGCCGAGTTTCCCTGTTCTGTGACTGTATTACATTGGCTGAGTCTCCCTGTTCTGTGACTGTATTACATTGGCTGAGTTTCCCTGTTCTGTGACTGTATTACATTGCATGTTCTGTGACTGTATTACATTGGCTGAGTTTCCCTGTTCTGTGACTGTATTACATTGGCTGAGATTCCTCTGTTCTGTGACTGCATTACATTGGCTGAGTTTCCTCTGTTCTGTGACTGTATTACATTGGCTGAGATTCCTCTGTTCTGTGACTGTATTACATTGGCTGAGTGTCCATGTTCTGTGACTGTATTACATTGGCTGAGTTTCCCTGTTGTGTGACTGTATTACATTGTCTGAGTTTCCTCTGTTCTGTGACTATATTACATTGTCTGAGTTACCATGTTCTGTGACTGTATTACATTGGCCGAGTTTCCATGTTCTGTGACTGTATTGCATTGGCCGAGTTTCCCTGTTCTGTGGCTGTATTACATTGGCCGAGTTTCCCTGTTCTGTGGCTGTATTACATTGGCCGAGTTTCCCTGTTCTGTGGCTGTATTACATTGGCCGAGTTTCCATGTTCTGTGACTGTATTACATTGGCCGAGTGTCCATGTTCTGTGACTGTATTACATTGGCTGCAATTCCATCATGTTCTGTGACTGTATTGCATTGGCTGAGTTTCCCTGTTCTGTGACCGTATTACATTGGCTGAGTTTCCATGTTCTGTGACTGTATTGCATTGGCTGAGTTTCCATGTTCTGTGACTGTATTACATTGGCTGAGTTTCCCTGTTCTGTGACTGTATTACATTGGCTGAGTTTCCCTGTTCTGTGACTGTATTACATTGGCTGAGTTTCCCTGTTCTGTGACTGTATTACATTGGCTGAGTCTCCATGTTCTGTGACTGTATTACATTGGCTGAGTTTCCCTGTTCTGTGACTGTATTACATTGGCTGAGTTTCCCTGTTCTGTGACTGTATTACATTGGCTGAGTTTCCCTGTTCTGTGACTGTATTACATTGGCTGAGGGTCCATGTTCTCTGACTCTATTACATTGGCTGAGTTTCCATGTTCTGTGACTGTATTACATTGGCTGAGATTCCTCTGTTCTGTGACTGTATTACATTGGTTGAGTGTCCCTGTTCTGTGTCTGTATTACATTGGCTGAGTTTCCATGTTCTGTGACTGTATTACATTGGCTGAGTTTCCATGTTCTGTGACTGTATTACATTGGCTGAGTCTCCATGTTCTGTGACTGTATTACATTGGCTGAGTTTCCATGTTCTGTGACTGTATTACATTAGCTGAGTTTCCATGTTCTGTGACTGTATTACATTGGCTGAGTTTCCATGTTCTGTGACTGTATTACATTGGCTGAGTTTCCCTGTTCTGTGACTGTATTACATTGGCTGAGTTTCCCTGTTCTGTGACTGTATTACATTGGCTGAGTTTCCATGTTCTGTGACTGTATTACATTGGCTGAGTTTCCCTGTTCTGTGACTGTATTACATTGGCTGCAATTCCATCATGTTCTGTGACTGTATTACATTGGCTGAGTTTCCCTGTTCTGTGACTATTACATTGGCTGAGTTTCCCTGTTCTGTGACTGTATTACATTGGCTGAGTTTCCATGTTCTGTGACTGTATTACATTGGCTGAGATTCCCTGTTCTGTGACTGTATTACATTGGCTGAGTCTCCATGTTCTGTGACTCTATTACATTGGGCGAGTTTCCATGTTCTGTGACTGTATTACATTGGCCGAGTTTCCTCTGTTCTGTGACTGTATTACATTGGCTGAGTTTCCCTGTTCTGTGACTGTATTACATTGGCTGAGTTTCCATGTTCTGTGACATTATTACATTGGCTGAGTTTCCATGTTCTGTGACTGTATTACATTGGCTGAGTGTCCATGTTCTGTGACTGTATTACATTGGCTGAGTTTCCATGTTATGTGACTGTATTACATTGGCTGAGTTTCCATGTTATGTGACTGTATTACATTGGCTGCAATTCCATCATGTTCTGTGACTGTATTACATTGGCTGAGATTCCCTGTTCTGTGACTGTATTACATTGGCTGAGATTCCATGTTCTGTGACATTATTACATTGGCTGAGTTTCCTCTGTTCTGTGACTGTATTACATTGGCTGAGTTTCCATGTTATGTGACTGTATTACATTGGCTGAGATTCCCTGTTCTGTGACTGTATTACATTGGCTGAGTTTCCCTGTTCTGTGACTGTATTACATTGGCTGAGATTCCCTGTTCTGTGACTGTATTACATTGGCTGAGTTTCCATGTTCTGTGACTGTATTACATTGGCTGAGTTTCCATGTTCTGTGACTATTACATTGGCTGAGTTTCCCTGTTCTGTGACTGTATTACATTGGCTGAGTTTCCCTGTTCTGTGACTGTATTACATTGGGAGAGTTTCCATGTTCTGTGACTGTATTACATTGCCTGAGTTTCCATGTTCTGTGACTGTATTACATTGGCTGAGTTTCCATGTTCTGTGACTGTATTACATTGGCTGAGTTTCCCTGTTCTGTGACTGTATTACATTGGCTGAGATTCCATGTTCTGTGACATTATTACATTGGCTGAGTGTCCATGTTCTGTGACCGTATTACATTGGCTGAGTGTCCATGTTCTGTGACCGTATTACATTGGCTGAGTTTCCATCATGTTCTGTGACCGTATTACATTGGCTGAGTTTCCATCATGTTCTGTGACCGTATTACATTGGCTGAGTGTCCATGTTCTGCGACTGTATTACACTGGCTGAGTGTCCATGTTCTGCGACTGTATTACACTGGCTGAGTGTCCATGTTCTGCGACTGTATTACACTGGCTGAGTTTCCCTGTTCTGTGACTGTATTACATTGGCTGAGATTCCTCTGTTCTGTGACTGTATTACATTGGCTGAGATTCCTCTGTTCTGTGACTGTATTACATTGGCTGAGTTTCCCTGTTCTGTGACTGTATTACATTGGCTGAGTTTCCCTGTTCTGTGACTGTATTACATTGGCTGAGTTTCCCTGTTCTGTGACTGTATTACATTGGCTGAGTTTCCCTGTTCTGTGGCTGTATTACATTGGCTGAGTTTCCATCATGTTCTGTGACTGTATTACATTGGCTGAGTTTCCATCATGTTCTGTGACTGTATTACATTGGCTGAGTTTCCCTGTTCTGTGACTGTATTACATTGGCTGAGTCTCCCTGTTCTGTGACTGTATTACATTGGCTGAGTTTCCATGTTCTGTGACTGTATTACATTGGCTGAGTTTCCCTGTTCTGTGACTGTATTACATTAGCTGAGTTTCCATGTTCTGTGACTGTATTACATTGGCTGAGATTCCCTGTTCTGTGACTGTATTACATTGGGAGAGTTTCCCTGTTCTGTGACTGTATTACATTGGCTGAGTTTCCCTGTTCTGTGACTGTATTACATTGGCTGAGTTTCCCTGTTCTGTGACTGTATTACATTGGCTGAGTTTCCATGTTCTGTGACAGTATTACATTGGCTGAGTTTCCATGTTCTGTGACTGTATTACATTGGCTGAGTTTCCATGTTCTGTGACATTATTACATTGGCTGAGTCTCCCTGTTCTGTGACTGTATTACATTGGCTGAGTTTCCCTGTTCTGTGACTGTATTACATTGCATGTTCTGTGACTGTATTACATTGGCTGAGTTTCCCTGTTCTGTGACTGTATTACATTGGCTGAGTTTCCCTGTTCTGTGACTGTATTACATTGCATGTTCTGTGACTGTATTACATTGGCTGAGTTTCCCTGTTCTGTGACTGTATTACATTGGCTGAGATTCCTCTGTTCTGTGACTGTATTACATTGGCTGAGTTTCCCTGTTCTGTGACTGTATTACATTGGCTGAGTTTCCCTGTTCTGTGACTGTATTACATTGGCCGAGTTTCCCTGTTCTGTGACTGTATTACATTGGCTGAGTCTCCCTGTTCTGTGACTGTATTACATTGGCTGAGTTTCCCTGTTCTGTGACTGTATTACATTGCATGTTCTGTGACTGTATTACATTGGCTGAGTTTCCCTGTTCTGTGACTGTATTACATTGGCTGAGATTCCTCTGTTCTGTGACTGTATTACATTGGCTGAGATTCCTCTGTTCTGTGACTGTATTACATTGGCTGAGTTTCCCTGTTCTGTGACTGTATTACATTGGCTGAGTTTCCCTGTTCTGTGACTGTATTACATTGGCTGAGGGTCCATGTTCTCTGACTCTATTACATTGGCTGAGTTTCCATGTTCTGTGACTGTATTACATTGGCTGAGATTCCTCTGTTCTGTGACTGTATTACATTGGCTGAGTGTCCCTGTTCTGTGTCTGTATTACATTGGCTGAGTTTCCATGTTCTGTGACTGTATTACATTGGCTGAGTTTCCATGTTCTGTGACTGTATTACATTGGCTGAGTCTCCATGTTCTGTGACTGTATTACATTGGCTGAGTTTCCATGTTCTGTGACTGTATTACATTAGCTGAGTTTCCATGTTCTGTGACTGTATTACATTGGCTGAGTTTCCATGTTCTGTGACTGTATTACATTGGCTGAGTTTCCCTGTTCTGTGACTGTATTACATTGGCTGAGTTTCCCTGTTCTGTGACTGTATTACATTGGCTGAGTTTCCATGTTCTGTGACTGTATTACATTGGCTGAGTTTCCCTGTTCTGTGACTGTATTACATTGGCTGCAATTCCATCATGTTCTGTGACTGTATTACATTGGCTGAGTTTCCCTGTTCTGTGACTATTACATTGGCTGAGTTTCCCTGTTCTGTGACTGTATTACATTGGCTGAGTTTCCATGTTCTGTGACTGTATTACATTGGCTGAGATTCCCTGTTCTGTGACTGTATTACATTGGCTGAGTCTCCATGTTCTGTGACTCTATTACATTGGGCGAGTTTCCATGTTCTGTGACTGTATTACATTGGCCGAGTTTCCTCTGTTCTGTGACTGTATTACATTGGCTGAGTTTCCCTGTTCTGTGACTGTATTACATTGGCTGAGTTTCCATGTTCTGTGACATTATTACATTGGCTGAGTTTCCATGTTCTGTGACTGTATTACATTGGCTGAGTGTCCATGTTCTGTGACTGTATTACATTGGCTGAGTTTCCATGTTATGTGACTGTATTACATTGGCTGAGTTTCCATGTTATGTGACTGTATTACATTGGCTGCAATTCCATCATGTTCTGTGACTGTATTACATTGGCTGAGATTCCCTGTTCTGTGACTGTATTACATTGGCTGAGATTCCATGTTCTGTGACATTATTACATTGGCTGAGTTTCCTCTGTTCTGTGACTGTATTACATTGGCTGAGTTTCCATGTTATGTGACTGTATTACATTGGCTGAGATTCCCTGTTCTGTGACTGTATTACATTGGCTGAGTTTCCCTGTTCTGTGACTGTATTACATTGGCTGAGATTCCCTGTTCTGTGACTGTATTACATTGGCTGAGTTTCCATGTTCTGTGACTGTATTACATTGGCTGAGTTTCCATGTTCTGTGACTATTACATTGGCTGAGTTTCCCTGTTCTGTGACTGTATTACATTGGCTGAGTTTCCCTGTTCTGTGACTGTATTACATTGGGAGAGTTTCCATGTTCTGTGACTGTATTACATTGCCTGAGTTTCCATGTTCTGTGACTGTATTACATTGGCTGAGTTTCCATGTTCTGTGACTGTATTACATTGGCTGAGTTTCCCTGTTCTGTGACTGTATTACATTGGCTGAGATTCCATGTTCTGTGACATTATTACATTGGCTGAGTGTCCATGTTCTGTGACCGTATTACATTGGCTGAGTGTCCATGTTCTGTGACCGTATTACATTGGCTGAGTTTCCATCATGTTCTGTGACCGTATTACATTGGCTGAGTTTCCATCATGTTCTGTGACCGTATTACATTGGCTGAGTGTCCATGTTCTGCGACTGTATTACACTGGCTGAGTGTCCATGTTCTGCGACTGTATTACACTGGCTGAGTGTCCATGTTCTGCGACTGTATTACACTGGCTGAGTTTCCCTGTTCTGTGACTGTATTACATTGGCTGAGATTCCTCTGTTCTGTAACTGTATTACATTGGCTGAGATTCCTCTGTTCTGTGACTGTATTACATTGGCTGAGTTTCCCTGTTCTGTGACTGTATTACATTGGCTGAGTTTCCCTGTTCTGTGACTGTATTACATTGGCTGAGTTTCCCTGTTCTGTGACTGTATTACATTGGCTGAGTTTCCCTGTTCTGTGGCTGTATTACATTGGCTGAGTTTCCATCATGTTCTGTGACTGTATTACATTGGCTGAGTTTCCATCATGTTCTGTGACTGTATTACATTGGCTGAGTTTCCCTGTTCTGTGACTGTATTACATTGGCTGAGTCTCCCTGTTCTGTGACTGTATTACATTGGCTGAGTTTCCATGTTCTGTGACTGTATTACATTGGCTGAGTTTCCCTGTTCTGTGACTGTATTACATTAGCTGAGTTTCCATGTTCTGTGACTGTATTACATTGGCTGAGATTCCCTGTTCTGTGACTGTATTACATTGGGAGAGTTTCCATGTTCTGTGACTGTATTACATTGGCTGAGTTTCCCTGTTCTGTGACTGTATTACATTGGCTGAGTTTCCCTGTTCTGTGACTGTATTACATTGGCTGAGTTTCCATGTTCTGTGACAGTATTACATTGGCTGAGTTTCCATGTTCTGTGACTGTATTACATTGGCTGAGTTTCCATGTTCTGTGACATTATTACATTGGCTGAGTCTCCCTGTTCTGTGACTGTATTACATTGGCTGAGTTTCCCTGTTCTGTGACTGTATTACATTGCATGTTCTGTGACTGTATTACATTGGCTGAGTTTCCCTGTTCTGTGACTGTATTACATTGGCTGAGTTTCCCTGTTCTGTGACTGTATTACATTGCATGTTCTGTGACTGTATTACATTGGCTGAGTTTCCCTGTTCTGTGACTGTATTACATTGGCTGAGATTCCTCTGTTCTGTGACTGTATTACATTGGCTGAGTTTCCCTGTTCTGTGACTGTATTACATTGGCTGAGTTTCCCTGTTCTGTGACTGTATTACATTGGCCGAGTTTCCCTGTTCTGTGACTGTATTACATTGGCTGAGTCTCCCTGTTCTGTGACTGTATTACATTGGCTGAGTTTCCCTGTTCTGTGACTGTATTACATTGCATGTTCTGTGACTGTATTACATTGGCTGAGTTTCCCTGTTCTGTGACTGTATTACATTGGCTGAGATTCCTCTGTTCTGTGACTGTATTACATTGGCTGAGATTCCTCTGTTCTGTGACTGTATTACATTGGCTGAGTGTCCATGTTCTGTGACTGTATTACATTGGCTGAGTTTCCCTGTTCTGTGACTGTATTACATTGTCTGAGTTTCCTCTGTTCTGTGACTATATTACATTGTCTGAGTTACCATGTTCTGTGACTGTATTACATTGGCTGAGTTTCCATGTTCTGTGACTGTATTGCATTGGCCGAGTTTCCCTGTTCTGTGGCTGTATTACATTGGCCGAGTTTCCCTGTTCTGTGGCTGTATTACATTGGCCGAGTTTCCCTGTTCTGTGGCTGTATTACATTGGCCGAGTTTCCATGTTCTGTGACTGTATTACATTGGCCGAGTGTCCATGTTCTGTGACTGTATTACATTGGCTGCAATTCCATCATGTTCTGTGACTGTATTGCATTGGCTGAGTTTCCCTGTTCTGTGACCGTATTACATTGGCTGAGTTTCCATGTTCTGTGACTGTATTGCATTGGCTGAGTTTCCATGTTCTGTGACTGTATTACATTGGCTGAGTTTCCCTGTTCTGTGACTGTATTACATTGGCTGAGTTTCCCTGTTCTGTGACTGTATTACATTGGCTGAGTTTCCCTGTTCTGTGACTGTATTACATTGGCTGAGTTTCCCTGTTCTGTGACTGTATTACATTGGCTGAGTTTCCCTGTTCTGTGACTGTATTACATTGGCTGAGGGTCCATGTTCTCTGACTCTATTACATTGGCTGAGTTTCCATGTTCTGTGACTGTATTACATTGGCTGAGTTTCCATGTTCTGTGACTGTATTACATTGGCTGAGTTTCCATGTTCTGTGACTGTATTACATTGGCTGAGATTCCATGTTCTGTGACTGTATTACATTGGCTGAGTTTCCCTGTTCTGTGACTGTATTACATTGGCTGAGGGTCCATGTTCTCTGACTCTATTACATTGGCTGAGTTTCCCTGTTCTGTGACTGTATTACATTGGCCGAGTTTCCCTGTTCTGTGGCTGTATTACATTGGCCGAGTTTCCATGTTCTGTGACTGTATTACATTGGCCGAGTGTCCATGTTCTGTGACTGTATTACATTGGCTGCAATTCCATCATGTTCTGTGACTGTATTGCATTGGCTGAGTTTCCCTGTTCTGTGACCGTATTACATTGGCTGAGTTTCCATGTTCTGTGACTGTATTGCATTGGCTGAGTTTCCATGTTCTGTGACTGTATTACATTGGCTGAGTTTCCCTGTTCTGTGACTGTATTACATTGGCTGAGTTTCCCTGTTCTGTGACTGTATTACATTGGCTGAGTTTCCCTGTTCTGTGACTGTATTACATTGGCTGAGTTTCCCTGTTCTCTGACTCTATTACATTGGCTGAGTTTCCATGTTCTGTGACTGTATTACATTGGCTGAGTTTCCATGTTCTGTGACTGTATTACATTGGCTGAGTTTCCCTGTTCTGTGACTGTATTACATTGGCTGAGTTTCCCTGTTCTCTGACTCTATTACATTGGCTGAGTTTCCATGTTCTGTGACTGTATTACATTGGCTGAGTTTCCATGTTCTGTGACTGTATTACATTGGCTGAGTTTCCATGTTCTGTGACTGTATTACATTGGCTGAGATTCCATGTTCTGTGACTGTATTACATTGGCTGAGATTCCATGTTCTGTGACTGTATTACATTGGCTGAGTTTCCCTGTTCTGTGACTGTATTACATTGTCTGAGTTTCCCTGTTCTGTGACTGTATTACATTGGCTGAGTTTCCATGTTCTGTGACTGTATTACATTGGCTGAGTGTCCATGTTCTGTGACTGTATTACATTGGCTGAGTTTCCCTGTTCTGTGACTGTATTACATTGGCTGAGTTTCCATGTTCTGTGACTGTATTACATTGGCTGAGTGTCCATGTTCTGTGACTGTATTACATTGGCTGAGTTTCCCTGTTCTGTGACTGTATTACATTGGCTGAGTTTCCATGTTCTGTGACTGTATTACATTGGGTAAAAATGTGAGTTTTCTCTCACCCTATTACATTTGGCCTTATATATAGTATCTGTAATTGGCACTACAATCAACTACACAGACCGCAGTGGCTGGCAGGATATAGCGCTGTATAAATTGGCCCCGTGCGAGAGGTATACAGGGAATTTGGATCCAGCATTCCCGGAGACCTGTGAAGCAGAAAATGGCTGCTGCACATCTCTGAGGGGGCGGAGGGTGAGGGAGGAGCAGCTCAGGGAACAGTTGGACCGCAGTGGAATGATGCCCTGAGCTGGGGGAGGAGCTGCAGGGAGAGCTCCTCCCCGTGCTGCCGTTAACCACCGGGTCCCCTGGCCTCTAAATATACCATGCGCCAGTATATTAATGCCCCGGTGGTCTAGTGGAGTCATGGGTGCACCAGTGTCCACATCAATGCACTGGTCCATCTCCTGAGACCGGAGGCTAGAATGCGTAAAGACGCGGGCCCCCGCAAGCAGGGGTTCACCTTACCGGTCCCCTGGATTCCAGGCTGCAGTCAGGGGTCCGGGAGCCTACTAGCTAGTCCCCCTCAGCACCCCACCGGGAGTACCTAGCCGGGGCTTGGTGTCACGGCGCAACAGAGGGGTGATGGAGCAGCAGTGCAGATGTCTGAGGGGGCGGAGGGTGATGGAGCAGCAGTGCAGATGTCTGAGGGGGCGGAGGGTGATGGAGCAGCAGTGCAGATGTCTGAGGGGGCGGAGGGTGATGGAGCAGCAGTGCAGATGTCTGAGGGGGTGGAGGGTGATGGAGCAGCAGTGCAGATGTCTGAGGGGGCGGAGGGTGATGGAGCAGCAGTGCAGATGTCTGAGGGGGCGGAGGGTGATGGAGCAGCAGTGCAGATGTCTGAGGGGGCGGAGGGTGATGGAGCAGCAGTGCAGATGTCTGAGGGGGCGGAGGGTGATGGAGCAGCAGTGCAGATGTCTGAGGGGGCGTAGGGTAATGGAGCAGCAGTGCAGATGTCTGAGGGACTGTCTGTTGCTGCTGCTCAGTAGTAAAAACACTCAAAATAAATGATAAAAATAAGCTTGAAGCAGTCCCACTGTTAAAAATGGTGATCCAGCTCCCGCCGGACACCAACGAAACTGATTTGCCCTCAGGCTGTGGGAGGGGTATAGGGGGAAGGACCAGAGCATACTGGGATTAAAAAGCTTTGCTCTTGGTGTCCAGTCCTACAGGTCCCTCCTACACCCCATTGTCTCCCCTGTGGAGCCCTATGGACCCTTAAGAAGACATACAGTAGTATTAAACATAAATGACGAGCACAAAAAATACATCCAGTAATTTTGAGGAGAAGAGTTACCGCAGATCTGCAATCTCTCACATTCCATTCACATTACCATAAACTTGTAATATCAGTCACTCAGTGTCTGTGTGTGCGGCGGGGAGCCGGTGCTTGGAGTGGCATGAGGCTGTGCCCTGGCAGTGTCGCCCTACAGCCCCTGTACCGCACATATAACACAATCACTCCCCACACACTACCTCCGGGAGCGGCTCCGTCACTTGCAGAAGGTTTGCTGCTATCAGTCCAGCGTGTTCTTCCAGATGCCAGGTCCCATTATGAAGCTACAATTACACGACCAGAGAATACAGCAGGAACGCAACATGGACGTAATGACATTTATCACCGGGTTTGGAAGGACCAACACCACCGCACACTCCTATAACACTGAGGGCGAGTGCAGGGTCTGCGTCACCGTGATGCCACTGCGCCCGCTTCTGCCCTAAGTTAGTGTCTATGTACACAGTGGCTTGGCGGTTTGGACATAAATGCCTCATCCGTAAATAGACAACGTGCGACCTGACTTAGTGTTGTAGATACACAAAAGGGAATACAAGTTCACAACTCCAAATTAACTGGTTATATAAAAATAAATACATGTTTGCAATAATAGAGGTTTTTGGCATAATCTTGGCCAAGGTTATGGGCCTACCCACCACATCTGGGCAATCTCTGTAGGGTAGGTCCCTAAGATACTAGGGTTCAAATCCAGAGCGCAGGACACCTCCAAACTAGCCCAGCTAAGCCGTCCCAAGGCACCGCTATAATAAGAAAAGTGCAGTGTAAAGAAATTGTTAAGAGCAGCCGCAGCTGCATATAAAGAATAAAAATAAAAAGGTGTGAAATACATATATAAAAAACAGTGAAAGGTTAAAATATGTTGAAGGAAAAATGTGTTATAATGCGGTGCCCTAAGGCAGATCAAAGCAATCCAGGGGGACCCACACCCCAAAAATAAACCAAAGCTGCATTACACAGTGTAAATATTTGCAGTACTTACCTATATTGTGCCTCTGACTGGTGTGTATATTACTATGCCAGACTCCATGCTGTAACCAATGTAATCAGGGTGCTAGTCTGACTGGTGTGTATATTACTATGCCAGACTCCATGCTGTAACCAATGTAATCAGGGTGCTAGTCTGACTGGTGTGTATATTACTATGCCAGACTCCATGCTGTAACCAATGTAATCAGGGTGCTAGTCTGACTGGTGTGTATATTACTATGCCAGACTCCATGCTGTAACCAATGTAATCAGGGGGCTAGTCTGAGTGGTGTGTATATTACTATGCCAGACTCCATGCTGTAACCAATGTAATCAGGGGGCTAGTCTGACTGGTGTGTATATTACTATGCCAGACTCCATGCTGTAACCAATGTAATCAGGGTGCTAGTCTGACTGGTGTGTATATTACTATGCCAGACTCCATGCTGTAACCAATGTAATCAGGGGGCTAGTCTGAGTGGTGTGTATATTACTATGCCAGACTCCATGCTGTAACCAATGTAATCAGGGGGCTAGTCTGACTGGTGTGTATATTACTATGCCAGACTCCATGCTGTAACCAATGTAATCAGGGTGCCAGTCTGAGTGGTGTGTATATTACTATGCCAGACTCCATGCTGTAACCAATGTAATCAGGGTGCTAGTCTGAGTGGTGTGTATATTACTATGCCAGACTCCATGCTGTAACCAATGTAATCAGGGTGCTAGTCTGACTGGTGTGTATATTACTATGCCAGACTCCACGCTGTAACCAATGTAATCAGGGGGCTAGTCTGACTGGTGTGTATATTACTATGCCAGACTCCATGCTGTAACCAATGTAATCAGGGTGCTAGTCTGACTGGTGTGTATATTACTATGCCAGACTCCATGCTGTAACCAATGTAATCAGGGTGCTAGTCTGAGTGGTGTGTATATTACTATGCCAGACTCCATGCTGTAACCAATGTAATCAGGGTGCTAGTCTGAGTGGTGTGTGTATTACTATGCCAGACTCCATGCTGTAACCAATGTAATCAGGGGGCTAGTCTGAGTGGTGTGTGTATATTACTATGCCAGACTCCATGCTGTAACCAATGTAATCAGGGGGCCAGTCTGAGTGGTGTGTATATTACTATGCCAGACTCCATGCTGTAACCAATGTAATCAGGGTGCTAGTCTGACTGGTGTGTATATTACTATGCCAGACTCCATGCTGTAACCAATGTAATCAGGGTGCTAGTCTGAGTGGTGTGTATATTACTATGCCAGACTCCATGCTGTAACCAATGTAATCAGGGTGCTAGTCTGAGTGGTGTGTATATTACTATGCCAGACTCCATGCTGTAACCAATGTAATCAGGGTGCTAGTCTGAGTGGTGTGTGTATTACTATGCCAGACTCCATGCTGTAACCAATGTAATCAGGGGGCTAGTCTGAGTGGTGTGTGTATATTACTATGCCAGACTCCATGCTGTAACCAATGTAATCAGGGGGCTAGTCTGAGTGGTGTGTGTATATTACTATGCCAGACTCCATGCTGTAACCAATGTAATCAGGGGGCCAGTCTGAGTGGTGTGTATATTACTATGCCAGACTCCATGCTGTAACCAATGTAATCAGGGTGCTAGTCTGACTGGTGTGTATATTACTATGCCAGACTCCATGCTGTAACCAATGTAATCAGGGTGCTAGTCTGACTGGTGTGTATAATTATGCCAGACTCCATGCTGTAACCAATGTAATCAGGGTGCTAGTCTGACTGGTGTGTATATTACTATGCCAGACTCCATGCTGTAACCCATGTAATAAGGGGGCTAGTCTGAGTGGTGTGTATATTACTATGCCAGACTCCACGCTGTAACCAATGTAATCAGGGTGCTAGTCTGAGTGGTGTGTATATTACTATGCCAGACTCCATGCTGTAACCAATGTAATCAGGGGGCTAGTCTGAGTGGTGTGTATATTACTATGCCAGACTCCATGCTGTAACCAATGTAATCAGGGTGCTAGTCTGAGTGGTGTGTATATTACTATGCCAGACTCCATGCTGTAACCAATGTAATAAGGGTGCTAGTCTGAGTGGTGTGTATATTACTATGCCAGACTCCATGCTGTAACCAATGTAATAAGGGGGCTAGTCTGAGTGGTGTGTATATTACTATGCCAGACTCCATGCTGTAACCAATGTAATCAGGGGGTTAGTCTGACTGGTGTGTATATTACTATGCCAGACTCCATGCTGTAACCAATGTAATCAGGGTGCTAGTCTGAGTGGTGTGTATATTACTATGCCAGACTCCATGCTGTAACCAATGTAATCAGGGGGCTAGTCTGAGTGGTGTGTATATTACTATGCCAGACTCCATGCTGTAACCAATGTAATCAGGGGGCTAGTCTGACTGGTGTGTATATTACTATGCCAGACTCCATGCTGTAACCAATGTAATCAGGGGGCTAGTCTGAGTGGTGTGTATATTACTATGCCAGACTCCATGCTGTAACCAATGTAATCAGGGGGCTAGTCTGACTGGTGTGTATATTACTATGCCAGACTCCATGCTGTAACCAATGTAATCAGGGGGCTAGTCTGACTGGTGTGTATATTACTATGCCAGACTCCATGCTGTAACCAATGTAATCAGGGGGCTAGTCTGACTGGTGTGTATATTACTATGCCAGACTCCATGCTGTAACCAATGTAATCAGGGGGCTAGTCTGACTGGTGTGTATATTACTATGCCAGACTCCATGCTGTAACCAATGTAATCAGGGTGCTAGTCTGAGTGGTGTGTATATTACTATGCCAGACTCCATGCTGTAACCAATGTAATCAGGGGGCTAGTCTGAGTGGTGTGTATATTACTATGCCAGACTCCATGCTGTAACCAATGTAATCAGGGGGCTAGTCTGACTGGTGTGTATATTACTATGCCAGACTCCATGCTGTAACCAATGTAATCAGGGGGCTAGTCTGACTGGTGTGTATATTACTATGCCAGACTCCATGCTGTAACCAATGTAATCAGGGGGCTAGTCTGAGTGGTGTGTATATTACTATGCCAGACTCCATGCTGTAACCAATGTAATCAGGGTGCTAGTCTGAGTGGTGTGTATATTACTATGCCAGACTCCATGCTGTAACCAATGTAATCAGGGGGCTAGTCTGACTGGTGTGTATATTACTATGCCAGACTCCATGCTGTAACCAATGTAATCAGGGGGCTAGTCTGACTGGTGTGTATATTACTATGCCAGACTCCATGCTGTAACCAATGTAATCAGGGTGCTAGTCTGACTGGTGTGTATATTACTATGCCAGACTCCATGCTGTAACCAATGTAATCAGGGGGCCAGTCTGAGTGGTGTGTATATTACTATGCCAGACTCCATGCTGTAACCAATGTAATCAGGGGGCTAGTCTGAGTGGTGTGTATATTACTATGCCAGACTCCATGCTGTAACCAATGTAATCAGGGGGCTAGTCTGACTGGTGTGTATATTACTATGCCAGACTCCATGCTGTAACCAATGTAATCAGGGGGCTAGTCTGACTGGTGTGTATATTACTATGCCAGACTCCATGCTGTAACCAATGTAATCAGGGGGCTAGTCTGAGTGGTGTGTATATTACTATGCCAGACTCCATGCTGTAACCAATGTAATCAGGGGGCTAGTCTGAGTGGTGTGTATATTACTATGCCAGACTCCATGCTGTAACCAATGTAATCAGGGGGCTAGTCTGACTGGTGTGTATATTACTATGCCAGACTCCATGCTGTAACCAATGTAATCAGGGGGCTAGTCTGAGTGGTGTGTATATTACTATGCCAGACTCCATGCTGTAACCAATGTAATCAGGGTGCTAGTCTGACTGTTGTGTATATTACTATGCCAGACTCCATGCTGTAACCAATGTAATCAGGGTGCTAGTCTGAGTGGTGTGTATATTACTATGCCAGACTCCATGCTGTAACCAATGTAATCAGGGTGCTAGTCTGACTGGTGTGTATATTACTATGCCAGACTCCATGCTGTAACCAATGTAATCAGGGTGCTAGTCTGAGTGGTGTGTATATTACTATGCCAGACTCCACGCTGTAACCAATGTAATCAGGGTGCTAGTCTGACTGGTGTGTATATTACTATGCCAGACTCCACGCTGTAACCAATGTAATCAGGGTGCTAGTCTGAGTGGTGTGTATATTACTATGCCAGACTCCACGCTGTAACCAATGTAATCAGGGTGCTAGTCTGAGTGGTGTGTATATTACTATGCCAGACTCCACGCTGTAACCAATGTAATCAGGGCGCTAGTCTGAGTGGTGTGTATATTACTATGCCAGACTCCATGCTGTAACCAATGTAATCAGGGTGCTAGTCTGACTGGTGTGTATATTACTATGCCAGACTCCATGCTGTAACCAATGTAATCAGGGTGCTAGTCTGACTGGTGTGTATATTACTATGCCAGACTCCATGCTGTAACCAATGTAATCAGGGCGCTAGTCTGAGTGGTGTGTATATTACTATGCCAGACTCCATGCTGTAACCAATGTAATCAGGGCGCTAGTCTGAGTGGTGTGTATATTACTATGCCAGACTCCATGCTGTAACCAATGTAATCAGGGTGCTAGTCTGAGTGGTGTGTATATTACTATGCCAGACTCCATGCTGTAACCAATGTAATCAGGGTGCTAGTCTGAGTGGTGTGTATATTACTATGCCAGACTCCATGCTGTAACCAATGTAATCAGGGTGCTAGTCTGAGTGGTGTGTATATTACTATGCCAGACTCCATGCTGTAACCAATGTAATCAGGGTGCCAGTCTGAGTGGTGTGTATATTACTATGCCAGACTCCATGCTGTAACCAATGTAATCAGGGGGCTAGTCTGACTGGTGTGTATATTACTATGCCAGACTCTGTGCTGTAACCAATGTAATCAGGGTGCTAGTCTGACTGGTGTGTATATTACTATGCCAGACTCCATGCTGTAACCAATGTAATCAGGGGGCTAGTCTGAGTGGTGTGTATATTACTATGCCAGACTCCATGCTGTAACCAATGTAATCAGGGTGCTAGTCTGACTGGTGTGTATTACTATGCCAGACTCCATGCTGTAACCAATGTAATCAGGGTGCTAGTCTGAGTGGAAAGTGTCTCAGGCTCTCCAGGTGTGCAATGCACTGATCAGATTCATATACAAAATGGGCCTCAGACTGCACACCCTGAACATATATATATACAAAAAATGTAGTGTTGTAGACAAGCGATTTACAGTCATCACCCTGAGGCACCTACTGCGCCCATCAAAACGACAGCAGACCTGTTTGTTCTAGTGTGCATGGCAAAAATGCTTCCCACACTGGGGACCGTCCTGCTGAAACGTGAACATTAGGTTTAAAGGCTCCTTAATCGGAGCTGCTTTCTGTGGAATGGAACCAGGGGCGTTTCTAGAGAGGGGGCCCGTGTGCAGTCTGAGCGGTGCACGGCCAGCACCGGAGTTATAGACTCTGGGCACTAGAGTGTGCCCGGAGTCTATAGTGTATGCACAGGGCACTGGGAAAATGGCAGAGGTGGCCATTTTCCCTGTACTGTGCATGCGCAAACGGGAAAATGGCCGCCGCGGCCATTTTCCAGTCGTTTTGACATCGCTGGACCCCCGTGCCAACGTGGGACTCCTGAGAGGTAAGTAATATTATGGGTGCAGGGTGTGCGTTTCGGGGCCCCCCTGGATCCAGAGGCCTGTGTTCCCCGCACCCATTATAAATACATCCCTGAATGGAACATTTCACAATGGCCTCTTATTAACACCATTGCCCCCACCCCACCCCGCATAGGAAAACTGTCCTTCCCCCAGTTATTGGTCTGTATATCAGCCTTAGATAGGGAATGTTGGGGTACCAGTGAACCTCTCGATTCTGCTAGGTGAGAGGAGCCTTTCCCACGTGCCATCCCATGTAATGGTAGTATTAGCAGAATGTAATGGTAGTATTAGCAGAATGTAATGGTAGTATCAGCAGAATGTAATGGTAGTATCAGCAGAATGTAATGGTAGTATCAGCAGAATGTAATGGTAGTATCAGCAGAATGTAATGGTAGTATTAGCAGAATGTAATGGTAGTATTAGCAGAATGTAATGGTAGTATCAGCAGAATGTAATGGTAGTATCAGCAGAATGTAATGGTAGTATCAGCAGAATGTAATGGTAGTATTAGCAGAATGTAATGGTAGTATTAGCAGAATGTAATGGTAGTATTAGCAGAATGTAATGGTAGTATCAGCAGAATGTAATGGTAGTATCAGCAGAATGTAATGGTAGTATTAGCAGAATGTAATGGTAGTATCAGCAGAATGTAATGGTAGTATCAGCAGAATGTAATGGTAGTATCAGCAGAATGTAATGGTAGTATCAGCAGAATGTAATGGTAGTATTAGCAGAATGTAATGGTAGTATTAGCAGAATGTAATGGTAGTATTAGCAGAATGTAATGGTAGTATCAGCAGAATGTAATGGTAGTATTAGCAGAATGTAATGGTAGTATTAGCAGAATGTAATGGTAGTATCAGCAGAATGAAATGGTAGTATCAGCAGAATGTAATGGTAGTATCAGCAGAATGTAATGGTAGTATTAGCAGAATGTAATGGTAGTATTAGCAGAATGTAATGGTAGTATTAGCAGAATGTAATGGTAGTATTAGCAGACCCTGCTACGTAGCTGCAGCTCATGTGCCCTCCTTTGGTGTGTACCCCAGACCAGACAGCTGATGTGTGATGCAGACATTGTGTAAGGAGTCATTCATGGTGATACAATGTATCCAGTACTGAGCAGATGACGCACAGCTTCCTCTGACGCTAAGGTGCATAATATAATAAACCATTCTAGAAGCCCCCATCACCTTCCACCAACAGACGGCTGGTGCCCCCTGGTATATGACATCGTACTGCCCTTGCAGCATATAGGGGGTGAATTTATTGTTGTTGCTGGGTAGCAGGAGGCGGTTTATTCAGCATATCAGCGCTGTTATCAACTTCATGTCTGCGCCTTTGGTAACCCGGTGATTGAACACGCGTCTGTCTGTGTGTGTGTCACGCCCGGGGCCTCAGTCTCTAGTGTTTCTTACAATGGCCGATGCTTATACCTTAGTGCTATGGAGTTACAGACAACTTTATACCAGGAAGTAACATTTATTGAGTAACAACAAGTAACTGAGCTATTATGATGAACAGCGAGCTTAGCGGGCGGGGGGATAGTCAGCCTTCTCCGCCAGCAGAACAGACAGGGGCTTGGGTGGTGAGACCGCCTCGCTTGGAATCTCGGGGGAAGCACATTTCACCGAGCGGTTGTTCAGCAGACTGAACTGCAGAGCTTTCATACTGAGAGGCAATGAGAGACAGACATCAGGATAACAGGGGCGCAGTATGCAGGCAAATTACTCTCACTTTTAAATTGTTCTAATTACTTTGATTAGACTTTGTTTATATATATTTAAATAGTTAGACATGTATGTAATAATAACTGATGTTATAGCTAGAAAGATATACTATTATCATTATATGATCCCATGGATCCATAGATAATTGCTGGATGACGTCATCTGTGGAAATGCTGTATATATTGGAGCCTTTATCAGCTCAGGGAGAGACTGGGGATCGCAGCTCTAGGATGAGATGCAGCTGCAACACGTAACTATAAATGTTTTCTGTCTATTATCTTGAATTTGTACTTTAGTTATTTAAGTATAAGTAAAATTATAATTATTATCATCTAATTCTTGACTGGACATGGAGTGTATCTGTATGGGCCAGCCTTTACGGAGTCTATGTGAGGTTCTGAATTTGTTGTGGACCCGGGGTGGTGATAGGAGCAGACACAGAAGCAGATTTAAACGAAAAAGTGGAGTTTTTAATAAGTGACTGAGAAGACATGGGAATGGCAAACAAAAAGTCCAGGTATAGCACTAAAGTGCACTTAATAACTGTAGTGGGGGTTAATGAGAAAATGTCCAGATAGTGACAGGCAGGAATAGCCCAGTATAAGTATGGTGAGCTAAAACAGAATGCGGGTATGGTGAGCTAAAACAGAATGCGGGTATGGTGAGCTAAAACAGAATGCGGGTATGGTGAGCTAAAACAGAATGCGGGTATGGTGAGATGTAACAGAATGCGGGTATGATGTGGTGTAACTGAATACGGGTATGATGAGGTGTAACAGAATGCAGGTATGGGGAGCTGTAACAGAATACGGGTATGATGAGGTGTAACAGAATGCAGGTATGGTGAGGTGTAACTGAATACGGGTATGATGAGGTGTAACTGAATGCAGGTATGGTGAGCTGTAACTGAATGCAGGTATGATGAGGTGTAACTGAATGCGGGTATGGTGAGGTGTAAAAGAATGCAGGTATGGTGAGATGTAACAGAATGCAGGTATGGTGAGGTGTAACTGAATGCGGGTATGGTGAGCTGTAACAGAATGCGGGTATGGTGAGGTGTAACAGAATGCGGGTATGGTGAGGTGTAACAGAATGCGGGTATGGTGAGGTGTAACAGAATGCGGGTATGGTGAGGTGTAACAGAATGCGGGTATGGTGAGGTGTAACAGAATGCGGGTATGATGAGCTGTAACAGAATGCGGGTAGGATGAGGTGTAACAGAATGCGGGTAGGATGAGCTGTAACTGAATGCGGGTAGGATGAACTGTAACTGAATGCGGGTAGGATGAGCTGTAACTGAATGCGGGTAGGATGAGCTGTAACTGAATGCGGGTAGGATGAGCTGTAACTGAATGCGGGTAGGATGAGCTGTAACTGAATGCGGGTAGGATGAGCTGTAACTGAATGCGGGTAGGATGAGCTGTAACTGAATGCGAGTATGATGAGCTGTAACTGAATGCGGGTATGATGAGCTGTAACTGAATGCGGGTATGGTGAGGTGTAACAGAATGCGGGTATGATGAGGTGTAACAGAATGCAGTGAAGTCCAGCTGGAAGTGAAATGAAGCAAGGTGCAGGGAAACAGCAGGTTCAGGTACTCAGGCAGGTAAGAAGGTATATGGAGGGTGTAGGGTAAGTCCAGCAGTTTGGAGCAGGCAAGGTTCAGGCTAGAAGTGTATACAAGCAGGCAGGTAAGGCACAGGTACTCTCTCTCAGCCGCTGCTGAGAAAAACGTTTCACTGGTAAAGGAAGGAAGGCTCTGGACCTTAATAAATACTCAGTGCCGTGCTGTGACTGGCTGGAATGAGCACATGACCTACCAGGATTGGACAACCGGAATCACATAGCCAGGGGCAAAATGGTGGCGCCCATGCCAACGGAACAGAAACATCGCCAGACCTCACCAGGCCTAGTGACAATGTGCCCGCACAGGACCACGCGCAGCCAATGTCCCTCGCCAAACACCAGCACCGCTGCCAGAGACCCCCCCGCCACAACGACCTCACAGGTAATACCCGGCGGGTACCATGCTGAGTAACCCTGGCCATGACAGTATCGCCCCCTTATGGGTGGCCTCAGGACACTCACCAGGCTTCTCTGGATGGGCAGCATGGAACCTCTTGATGAGTGCAGGAGCATGGACATCTCGGGCATCGGTCCAACAACGTTCCTCTGGGCCATAGCCCCTCCAGTCTAGTAGGTACTGCAAATGTCCTCTGCGGAGACGGGAATCCAAGACCTGGGAGACCTCAAACTCTATGCCCCTCTCAGTCTGGACACGGGGAGAAGCAGGCAGGACTCTGTAGAACTTGTTTAGCACCAGAGGTTTCAACAGAGATACATATGAAAGGAATTGGGGATTTTCAGATGAGGGGGTAGCTGAAGGCGATAAGCCACGTGTAATGTTCTGGTTTAGTTGTGGACCCGGGGTGGTGACAGGAGCAAACACAGAAGCAGATTTAAATAAAAAGGTAGAATTTTTAATGAGTGGCTTAGAAGACATGGGAATGGCAAAAGCAAAAGTCCAGGTTTAGCACTAAAGTGCACTTGATTACTGTAGTGAGGATAATGGTAGAATGTCCAGATAGTGGCAGATAAGAACAGTCCAGGTATGCAGGTTAGTGAACTGAAATAAACACAGGCAGAGGTGATGAGTCCAGCTGGGAGTGAAATGGAGGCAGGGTGTAGGGTGCCAGCAGGCTCAGGCACTCAGGCAGGGGAAAAGGCAGTGGAAGATGCAGGGTAGTCCAGCAGGTTATTTGGAGCGGACAAGCAGGCTGGCAGATAGCGTATACACAGGAACAAGAGGTAAGCACAGAGTACTCCCTCTCAGCTAGGCTGAGATACACGTTGCACTGGCAATGAAGGAAGGCTCTGGACCTTCCTAAATACTGCCAGGCCTCACCAGCCCCAAGTGACTATGTGCCCGCACAGAACCACGCGCAGCCAAAGCCCCTCGCCAAACACCAGCGCCACCGCCAGACCCCCCCCCGCCATAGTGACCTTACAGGTAATACCCGCCGACCACCATGCCGAGAGACCCTGGCCGTGACACCACGAGGTTAATGACCTCTATGATGGAGAAGGGCCCGATGAAGCGTGGAGCAAATTTCATGGATGGCACTCGACGTCGTAGGTTCCGGGTGGACAACCAGACCTAGTCTCCAACTCGCATATGTGGTACTTTCCTACGCCTCTTATCAGCTTGAAATTTGTAACGGGAGGATGCCTTCTCCAGGTCAGAACGAACTTGAGACCAGATTGAAGCAAATCTCCGTACAGTGGGCCTGATTCAGAGCCGGAGGCCCTGACAGAGTGCTCGCTCTGAATCAGGGCCGTCCCTGTTTTTTTAGAGCGGCCTCCTTGCCGCTTGCATAGCTGTCTGTGACCACCCACAGCTATAGCGAGCGGCCAGGAAGATGGTCGCGATGGTCAAGAAAATTCAGCTTTACTTGCAATACAGAACATAAGGCTCTCCAAAATTTTGCTGTGTACTGAACACCACGGTCAGAGACTATATCAGCAGGAAGACGACCATGGAGACGGAAAATATGTTGAATGAACAAGTGAGCCATGTCAGGAGCAGAAGGAATTTCTTTAGTGGTATGTAATGAACCATTTTAGAGAATCAGTCTACTACGACCCAGATGGTAGTGAACCCTTGAGAGTTCGGCAGATCTGTGACGAAGTCCATGGAGAGATGCATTCATGGACACGATGGAATAGGCAGTGGCAATAACTCACCAGCCGGTGCCTGACATGAAGATTTATGCTGGGCACACGAAGAAATAAATTCCAACACGTCTGCTTTCATGGATGGCCACCAATAGCCTCTCTTTAAAAACTCCAAGGTCTTCCGAGTACCTGAGTGACCTGCAAAGCGAGAGGAATGAGCCCAGGTGAGGAGCTGCTTCCTTAACTCCGGGGCCACAAAGGACTTCCCTGTAGGAGGCTGTAACTGTACGGTGGCAAAGACTCTTGACTCCAAAACAGGGGCATCTTGTTGATTCTCTGACTTGTCATCACAGAGGAAAGATCTGGACAGGACATCTGCCTTTTGATTAAGGGCTCCAGACCGGAAGGTCAGGGTGAACTGGAACCGAGCAAAAAATATTGCCTATCGGGCCAAACAAGGACTCACGCACTGAAGATTCTTGAGGAAGAGAAGATTTCTGTGGTCCGTGAAGACAGTGAAGGGAAATTTGGCCCCTTCCAGCAGGTATCTCCATTCTTTTAATGCTAATTTTACTGCTAGAAGTTCTTGTTCACCAATGGCGTCATTTCTCTTGGCAGGAGAAGCTTCTTAGAGAAGAACCCGCAGGGATGAACTCGATTATCATCATAACGCTGGGAGAGAACTGCACCCACGGCCTCTGATGACGCATCCACCTCCACTAGAAATGGCCTATCCAGATCTGGTTGTCGGAAGACTGGAGCTGAAATAAACACCTGTTTTAAAAGTTGGAAGGCAGTCTCTGCCTTAGGTGACCATTGGGCAGGGTTAGCGTCTTTTCGGGTCAATGCAGTAATGGGAGCCAACAATGATGAAAATTCTTTAATAAAACGTCTGTAGTAGTTGGCGAACCCAAGCAATCTCTGGAAGGCTTTTAAAGTTTGAGGACGGGACCAATACAAAATCGCCTGCACCTTCTTGGGGTCCATTTCTAGGCTGGAGCCAGAGATGATGTAACCAAGGAATGGTACACTGGGAACCCCAAATACACATTTCTCTAGTTTGCAATAAAGGTGGTTCTTTCTCAGACGGGACAATACTTCCTTCACATGTTCATGATGTTTAGTTACAGATGACGACAAAATATATATATATCGTCCAGATACACTACAACCAAGACGTACAACAGGTCCCGGAAAATCTCATTAACAAAGTCCTGAAACACGGCAGGGGCATTGCACAACCCAAAGGGCATCATAAGGTATTCAAAGTGTCCATCTCTAGTATTAAAGGCGGTCTTCCATTCATCGCCAGCACGAATGCGGATAAGATTATAAGCCCCTCTCAGATCCATCTTAGAGAATATGATGGACCCTTTAACTCTGTCAAACAATTCTGTGATCAGGGGAAGAGGATACAGATTCTTAATCATTATATCATTGAGGCCCCGGTAATCTATACAAGGTCTTAGGTCTCCGTCTTTCTTGCCAACAAAAAAGAAGCCTGCTCCAGCGGGAGAAAATCTGGTACTGCACGGGTATAGCTGGAGATGGTAACGAATCTGTCTTTCTTACAGGTCGTATTTTGGGAAGACAGGATTTCTGACAGTCAGATCCCCATGAAAGAATCTGCATTGAGCACCAGTCTATCCTGGGATTATGTTGGCGTAACCAGGGTAGTCCTAAGATTATTTCTTGAGCAGCCTCTGGTATCACTAAGAACTTTAAAGACTCGGAGTGGAGTGCCCCAACTCGAACTAATACTGGTTGAGTTTCCTTGGTGACCCTTTAGCTAGAGGACGTCCATCTACAGAAGTCAGGGAAATTGCTTGCTTGAGAGATGAACAAGGAATCTGTAGTTTATCAACTAGGCTGGAAGTCATGAAGTTTCCGGCTGCTCCAGAGTCTAATAGAGCAGAGACAAAGCTAAGGAAATCTTGAAATCTTTAGTATTTGGGGACGGGCAAATAACTCCTAACTTGATGTCCCCAAGGTCAGTTAGGAACAGGCATTTCCCAACTTGCAGGAGGCCACCAGGTGACCCGAATCTCTGCAGTACAGACAGAGGTTTTCTAACATCCTTCTGTGACGTTCCTCTTTGGAGAGATGAGTTTGGTTCACCTGCATGGGCTCCTCATCTATAGGAGGATGGGGTGGACGGGTAGGCAAGGGAGATGTAAATGACCTTTGCTGGTCAGTTCTGTGCTTTTCAGCCTGACGTTCTCTGAAGCGTAGATCAATTTTGTTGCAGAGTGAGATCATATCATTTAATTTGGTAGGAAGCTCACGGGTAATCAGATCATCTTTTAATCGGTCGGACAGACCATGCCAAAAGGTTGAGGTGAGGGCCTCCTCATTCCACTTAAGCTCTGATGCCAAAATTTGAAATTGTACGGCATATTGGCTGACAGGACGGGTTCCTTGTCTCAGGGTCATGATGCTGACACTGTGCGTCCAGGTCCATCGAAAATCCTCCTGAATGAAGATACAAAGTCTGTATAATTATCCAGCAGCGAGTCTGAACATTCCCAGAGTGGGGAGGCCCAATCTAGAGCCGAGCCGGTCAGCAAAGACACAATGTATGCCACTTTGGTTCTAGCGGTGGGGAAGTTATCAGGCTATAACGTAAAGTGTATATCACACTGATTTAAAAAACCATGACAGAGTTTAAGATTGCTGTCAAATTTGCTTGGCATGGGTAGATGTAGACGAGGGGATACCCTGGTCCCTGTATTACCAGGCACAGGAGGAGGTGAAGTTGCTGATACCCCAGGGGTGATTAACGAGGTTTGCAGAGTATCTTGGCGTTTAGACATCTCCTGTAGGAACTGGGCCATTTGATGTTGCATAGCTTCCAGGTTTTCTAAACGACCAGCAATACAGCGAAATAAATCCACTCCAGACTCCTGTTCCGTGGCCGGATCCATGGGGCCAGTGCAAACTGTGAGATTCTGAATTTGTTGTGGACCCGGGGTGGTGATAGAAGCAGACACAGGAGCAGACTTAAATGAAAAAGTGGGGTTTTTAATATGTGACTGAGAAGACATGGGAATGGCAAACAAAAAGTCCAGGTATAGCACTAAAGTGCACTTGATAATTGTAGTGAGGGTTAATGAACAAATGTCCTGATAGTGACAGACAGGAACAGTCCAGTATAAGTATGGTGAGCTAAAACAGAATGCAGGTATGATGAGCTGTAACTGAATACAGGTATGATGAGCTGTAACTGAATGCAGGTATGGTGAGCTGTAACAGATGCAGACAGAGGTAGTGAAGTCCAGCTGGGAGTGAAATGAAGCAAGGTACAGGGAAACAGCAGGTTCAGGTACTCAGGCAGGTAAGAAGGTATATGGAGGGTGCAGGGTAAGTCCAGCAGGTTGGAGCAGGCAAGGTTCAGGCTAGAAGCGTATTACAAGCAGGCAGGTAAGGCACAGGTACTCTCTCTCAGCCGCAGCTGAGAAACACGTTTCACTGGCAAAGGAAGGAAGGCTCTGGACCTTCCTAAATACTCAGTGCCAAGCTGTGACTGGCTGGAATGAGCACATGACCTACCAGGATTGGACAGCCGGAATCACATGGCCGCAGGCAAGATGGCGGCGCCCATGCCAACGGAACGGAAACACCGCCAGACCTCACCATGGCCTAGTGACAATGTGCCCGCACAGGACCACACGCAGCCAATGCCCCTCGCCAAACACCAGCACCGCTGCCAGAGACCCCCCGCCACAACGACCTCACAGGTACGGGTACCATGCCGAGAAATCCTGGCCGTGACAGTCTACACGTGTATGGGCCAGCCTTTACGGGGTCTATTTGTGTACAGGCCAGCCTTTACGGGGTCTATTTGTGTATGGTTCAGCCTTTACGGGGTCTATTTGTGTATGGGCCAGCCTTTACGGGGTCTATATGTGTACAGGCCAGCCTTTACAGGGTCTATTTGTGTATGGTCCAACCTTTACGTAATCTATTTGTGTATGGGCCAGCCTTTACGGGGTCTATATGTGTATGGGTCAGCCTTTACGGGGTCTATTTGTGTATGGGCCAGCCTTTACGGGGATTATTTGTGTATGGGCCAGCCTTTACGGGGTCTATTTGTGTATGAGCCAGCCTTTACGGGGTCTATTTGTGTATGAGCCAGCCTTTACGAGGTCTATTTGTCTATGGGTCAGCCTTCACGGGACCTGTGTGGGATAAGGTTCTGAATTCAAGTATTACTTTGGTTAACGCTTGAAGGAGGAATAGTTACAAGTCCCAAGTGAAAACACAATATAACACTATAGCACCTTAGATAACAGTGTATGAAACACATGTGAGAGACTAAGGTGGTTGACAGGAGGTACAAAAGGGAAGGATTAATACTGTATAAATGTTTTAATTTTGACAAAGGAAACATTGGACATTATCATAAAGCATAGGGTTTATTTTCCTGTTGTTAGTGGTAGATAATACCGTCACAGGCAGAGGCTGAGCTGGGATTAGTTCTGGGCTACATCCGTCATTCCCTGGAAAGGGATTAGTTCTTTTAGACTCGTTGATTATTTTAAGGATCAGTAGATTAGGGGACATAGGACCTGATTCAGAGCCGCTCGCAAGCGGCTTCATGGTCCCCCACTGCGCACGCGCCGCGTCCGGCGTGCGTGAGCCCCATCCAGTGACTGTAGATCAGTCGCTACGGGGCTCGCTACAAGCCAGAACGGCTGTTGATGGTGAGTGACAGCTCGCCCCGTTTTGTAGGAGGGGAGGGGGGGTGGCTGCACAAATGCAGGCATTCCCTTAGGAACGCCTGGCGTTTGTGGGAGGCCCTACTGATATCATTACTGATGTCAGTAGTGGACTTTCTGCTCTATTAGAGCAAGATGTCCACTTGGCCTTGCAATAGCCGAGACCCTACCACAGGGTCTCATCACAAGGCCAATGGTCGCGATAATCGCGACGGCCTCCTAGCCGCTCGCACAAGCTGAGGGAAGTCTCCCACAGCTTAGCGAGCGGTCAGAGAAAAAACGAGGCTCTGAATCAGGCCTATAGTACAAAATCTTATCCCATGTCCAAAATAACAGCAACCACATCGGTCTTCCGGAGAGGCATATCGGACTATGCGCTTAGCCTATACCCCTCTCTCACCAGTAGGGGCGCTTGTCCGCAGCTGACATGACTCTCCACAGCTCGGCCAGATCCTTAGTGGCAGTGGTAGATGCTTTCCCAGGATGAGTCCTAAACATAAAACAAAATATTCAGTGACTTCCTCCCCAATCTTACCCCATGGCTCTGTCCCCCCAGCTACCTGAGGTAAAGTCGTCTGTTCATTCTACAGAACATGATGAATCCATTCACACACTTCTTTCTGAGACGCTGCAGCTGGGAGAGTCCGCGAGGCTGGTTTGTCAGCTCCATCCCTACTCTGACACCATGACTGGGGCTCTCCGTACTGGAGTCATCACTGGATGAGGAGCGTGCCTAGAGGGGACATTCCCTAGTAAATACATGGCACATACTGAACAATGTATAGCCACTCACACAGCACACCCACGTCTAACACTCTCTATGTACTGTGCATATAACAGCCACTCACACAGCACACCCACGTCAAGTACTCTCTATGTACTGTGCATATAACAGCCACTCACACAGCGCACCCACATCTAGCACTCTCTATGTACTGTGCATATAACAGCCACTCACACAGCACATCTACGTCTAGTACTCTATGTACTGTGCATATAACAGCCACTCACACAGCACATCCACGTCTAGCACAATGTACTGTGCATATAACAGTCACTCACACAGCACACCCACGTCTAGCACACTCTATGTACTGTGCATATAACAGCCACTCACACAGCGCACCCACATCTAGCACTCTCTACGTACTGTGCATATAACAGCCACTCACACAGCACATCCACGTCTAGTACTCTCTATGTACTGTGCATATAACAGCCACTCACACAGCACATCCACGTCTAGCACAATGTACTGTGCATATAACAGTCACTCACACAGCACACCCACATCTAGCACTTTCTATGTACTGTGCATATAACAGCCACTGACAGAGCACACCCACGTCTAGCACTCTCTATGGAGCCATATACTTTGCATATAACAGCCACTCACACAGCACAACCACGTCTTGTACTCTCTATGTACTGTGCATATAACAGCCACTCACACAGCACATCCACGTCTAGCACAATGTACTGTGCATATAACAGTCACTCACACAGCACACCCACGTCTAGCACTCTATATGTACTGTGCATCTAACAGCCACTCACACAGCACACCCACGTCTAGCACTCTCTATGTACTGTGCATATAACAGCCAATATAACAGCCACTCACAGAGCACACCCACGTCTAGCACTCTCTATGGAGCAATATACTGTGCATATAACAGCCACTCACACAGCACACCACGTCTAGCACTCTCTATATACTGTGCATATAACAGTCACTCACACAGCACACCCACGTCTAGCACTCTCTATGTACTGTGCATATAACAGCCACTGACAGGGCACACCCACGTCTAGCACTCTCTATCTACTGTGCATATAACAGGCAGTCACACAGCACACCCACGTCTAGCACTCTCTATGTACTGTGCATATAACAGGCAGTCACACAGCACACCCACGTCTAGCACTCTCTATGTACTGTGCATATAACAGCCAATATAACAGCCACTCACAGAGCACACCCACGTCTAGCACTCTCTATGGAGCCATATACTGTGCATATAACAGCCACTCACACAGCACACCCACGTCTTGCACTCTCTATGTACTGTGCATATAACAGGCAGTCACACAGCACACCACGTCTAGCACTCTCTATATACTGTGCATTTAACAGCCAGTCACACAGCACACCCATGTCTAGCACTCTCTATGTATTGTGCATATAACAGCCAGTCACACAGCACACCCACATCTAGCACTCTGTATGTACTGTGCATATAACAGGCAATATAACAGCCACTCACAGAGCACACCCACGTCTAGCACTCTCTATGGAGCAATATACTGTTCATATAACAGCCACTCACACAGCACACCACGTCTAGCACTCTCTATATACTGTGCATATAACAGCTACTCACACAGCACACCCACGTCTAGCACTCTCTATGTACTGTGCATATAACAGCCACTCACACAGCACACCCACATCTAGCACTCTCTATGTACTGTGCATATAACAGCCAATATAACAGCCACTCACAGAGCACACCCACGTCTAGCACTCTCTATGGAGCCATATACTGTGCATATAACAGCCACTCACACAGCACACCCACGTCTTGCACTCTCTATGTACTGTGCATATAACAGGCAGTCACACAGCACACCACGTCTAGCACTCTCTATATACTGTGCATTTAACAGCCAGTCACACAGCACACCCATGTCTAGCACTCTCTATGTATTGTGCATATAACAGCCAGTCACACAGCACACCCACATCTAGCACTATGTACTGTGCATATAACAGCCACTCACACAGCACATCCACATCTAGCACTCTCTATGTACTGTGCATATAAGAGGCAGTCACACAGCACACCCACATCTAGCACTATATGGAGCCATATACTGTGCATATAACAGCCACTCACACAGCACACCCACGTCTTGCACTCTATATGTACTGTGCATATAACAGGCAGTCACACAGCACATCCACGTCTAGCACTCTCTATGTACTGTGCATATAACAGGCAGTCACACAGCACACCCACGTCTAGCACTCTCTATGTACTGTGCATATAACAGTCAGTCACACAGCACACCCACATCTAGCACTATGTACTGTGCATATAACAGCCACTCACACAGCACATCCACGTCTAGCACTATATGGAGCCATATACTGTGCATATAACAGCCACTCACACAGCACACCCACGTCTAGCACTCTCTATATACTGTGCATATAACAGCCAATATAACAGCCACTCACAGAGCAAACAGATGTCTCCAACACTCTCTATGAAGCCATATACTGTGCATATAACAGCCACTCACAGAGCACAAACGTCTAGCACTCTCTATGGAGCCATATACTGTGCATATAACAGCCACTTACAGAGCACACATATGTCTCTTTACTTTCTATGGAGCCATAAACTGTGCATATAACAGCCACTCACACAGCACTCACACATCTCCAGCACTCTCTATGGAGCATAAAAGAAGTTGTTTTACCACACTGAATGGCAAACACAACATTGTTACTTACCATCCATTAAGAAATATTCCTCTGACTAAGGAATCATTAAGTAACGTCATAAAACATGGCCGTAGTGTTGGTGATGACATCATACTGAGCTACAGGTGCTGATGATCAGCAGAGGATACAGATACAGCCATTACTGATAGCACACCGTGTATGTGTAAGGTCAGTGCTGTGTATATATATATATATATATATATATATATATACCTCGCTGTACTGGTGGTGGCATTATACTGAGCTATAGGTGATGATCAGCACAGGATACAGATACAGCCATTACTGATAGCACACCGTGTATGTGTAAGGTCAGTGCTGTGTATATATATATATATATATATATATATATATACCTCGCTGTACTGGTGGTGGCATTATACTGAGCTATAGGTGATGATCAGCACAGGATACAGATACAGCCATTACTGATAGCACACCGTGTATGTGTAAGGTCAGTGCTGTGTATATACAGTTATGTCCATAAATATTGGGACATTGACAGAATTGTCATATTTTGGCCTCTATTCACCACCACAATGGCTTTGAAATGAAACAAACAAGATGTGCTTTACCTGCAGACTTTCAGATGTAATTTGAGGGTAATTACATCCAAATCAGGTGAACGGTGTAGGAATTACAATGGTTTCTATATGTGCCTCCCACTTTTTAAGGGGCCAAAAGTAATGGGAATATCAACTCAAAAGCTATTTCATGGACAGGTGTGGGCTATTCCCTCGTTATTTCATTATCAATTAAGCAGGTAAAAGGTCTGGAGTTGATTCTAGGTGTGACATTTGCATTTCGGAATCAGTTGCTGTCGACTCTCAATATGAGATCCAAAGAGCTGTCACTATCAGTGAAGCCATCATTAGGCTGAAAAATCAAAACAAACCCATCAGAGAGATAGCAAAAACATTAGGTGTGGCCAAATCAACTGTTTGGAACATTCTTAAAAAGAAAGAACGCACCGGAGAGCTCAGCAACACCAAAAGACCCGGAAGACCACGGAAAACAACTGTGGTGGATGACAGAAGAATTATTTCCCAGGTGAAGAAAAACCTCTTCACAACAGTTGGCCAAATCAAGAACACTCTCCAGGAGGTAGGTGTATATGTGTCAAAGTCAACAATCAAGAGAAGACTTCACAAGAGTGAATATAGAGGGTTAACCACAAGATGCAAACCATTGGTGAGCCACAAAAACAGAAAGACCAGATTAGAGTTTGCCAAGCAACATCTAAAAAAGCCATTACAGTTCTGGAACAACATCCTATGGACAGATGAGACAAAGATCAACTTGTACCAGAGTGATGGGAAGAGTATGGAGAAGGAAAGGAACTGCTCATGATCCAAAACATACCACCTCATCAGTGAAGCATGGTGGTGGTAGTGTCATGGAGTGGGCATGTACGGCTGCCAATAGAACTGGTTCCCTTGTATTTATTGATGATGTGACTGCTGACAAAAGCAGCAGAATTAATTCTGAAGTGTTTCGGGCAATATTATATGCTCATATTCGGTCAAATGCTTCAGAACTCATTGGACGGCGCTTCACAGTGCAGATGGACAATGACCCGAAGCATACTGCAAAAGCAACCCAAGAGATTTTTAAGGCTAAAAAGTGCAATGTTATGCAATGGCCAAGTCAATCCCCTGACCTGAATCCGATTGAGCATGCATTTCACTTGATGAAGACAAAACTGAAGGGAAAATGCCCCAAGAACAAGCAGGAACTGAAGACATTTGCAGTAGAGGCCTGGCAGAGCATCACCATGGATGAAACCCAGCGTCTGGTGATGTCTATGCGTTCCAGACTTCAGGCTGTAATTGCCTGCAAAGGATTTGCAACAAAGTATTAATAAGTGAAAGTTAGATTTAGGATTGTTTAGTTTGTCCCATTACTTTTGGCCCCTTAAAAAGTGGGAGGCACATATAGAAACCGTTGTAATTCCTACACCGTTCACCTGATTTGGATGTAATTACCCTCAAATTAAATCTGAAAGTCTGCAGGTAAAGCACATCTTGTTTGTTTCATTTCAAAACCATTGTGGTGGTGAATAGAGGACAAAATATGAAAATTCTGTCAATGTCCCAATATTTATGGACCTGACTGTGTATATATATATATATATATATATATATATATATATATATATATATATATACACCTCGCTGTACTGGTGGTGGTGACATTATATTGAGCTATAGGTGCTGATGATCAGCAGAGGATACAGTCTAGAGCTCAGACACCAGCAATATAATGACTCATTGCTGGTCTGCAATAACAGCCCCTTCCCTCTCACAGTCTCTTGCTATTCCCTCTCACTTCTCAGCACTTCCCTTCCCCTCTCTCTATGGGCTCCTACATACACTGACTGTGCTCCAAGCTCGCCCTCAGGAGATTACAGTGACTTGGACATTACATCGGGATATTAGCTGGACACCCTGTCTAGGCCCAATCATCCCCTTGTCACCGCACATGCATGAATCCATGGAGCAAAGGCACGTGTTGGAGAGACAGCATAGGGCAGGCAATGAGCACCACCTGCATACAGACTAAGGCACTAGTGCTAATGACTTCAGCAGACAAATCTGATGCAGCAATTTAGGGTTACAGGTGGCAAGTGCAGGATTACTGTGTCCTGGCATCTCCTGTATCAGATTCCCTGGCTCTATGTCCGACTCTCTGCCACTTACATCCTGGCTCTATGTCTGACTCTCTGCCACTTACATCCTGGCTCTATGTCTGACTCTCTGCCACTTACATCCTGGTTCTATGTCTGACTCTCTGCCACTTACATCCTGGCTCTATGTCTGACTCTCTGTCACTTACTCCCTGGCTCTCTGTCACTTACTCCCTGGCTCTGACTGACTCTGAAACTTACTCTCTGGTTCTGACCAACTCTCTGCTACTTCCTCCCTGGCTGACTGACTCTCTGCCACTTACTTCCTGGCTCCATGCCTGACTCTCTGCTACTTACTCCCTGGCTCTATGCCACTTATTCCTTTGCTCTGACTAACTTTCTGGCACTTACTCCCTGACTCTCTGCCACTTATTCCCTTGCTCTGACTGACTCTCTGCCACTTACATCCTGGATCTGACTGACTCTCTGCCACTTACTCCCTGGCTCTGTCTGACTCTCTGCCACTTGCTCCATGGCTTTGACTGACTGTGCCACTTACTCCCTGGCACTGACTGATTCTCTACCACTTACATCCTGGCTCTGACTGAGTCTCTGCCACTTCGTCCCTGGCGCTGACTCTCTGGCACTTACATCCTGGATCTGACTGGCTCTCTGCCACTTACTCCCTGGCTCTCTGCCACTTCCTCCCTGGCTCTGTCTGACTCTCTGCCACTTCCTCCCTGGCTCTATGTCTGACTCTCTGCCACTTCCTCCCTGGCTCTATGTCTGACTCTCTGCCACTTATTCCTTTGCTTTGACTAACTTACTGGCACTTACATCCTGGATCTAACTGACTTTCTGCCACTTACTCCCTGGCTCTATGTCTGACTCTCTGCCACTTCCTCCCTGGCTCTGTGTCTAACTCTCTGCCACTTCCTCCCTGGCTCTATGTCTGACTCTCTGCCACTTCCTCCCTGGCTCTATGTCTAACTCTCTGCCACTTCCTCCCTGGCTCTATGTCTGACTCTCTGCCACTTCCTCCCTGGCTCTATGTCTAACTCTCTGCCACTTCCTCCCTGGCTCTATGTCTGACTCTCTGCCACTTATTCCTTTGCTCTGATTAACTTTCTGACACTTACTCCCTGGCTCTGACTGACTCTTTGCCACTTACTCCCTGGCTCTGACTGACCCTCTGGCACTTACATCCTGGCTCTATGTCTGACTCTCTGCCACTTCCTCCCTGGCTCTATGTCTGACTCTCTGGCACTTCCTCCCTGGCTCTATGACTCTCTGCCACTTTCTCCCTGGCTCCATGCCTGACTCTGCCACTTACATCCTGACTCTCTGCCACTTCCTCCCTGGCTCTATGTCTAACTCTCTGCCACTTCCTCCCTGGCTCTATGTCTGACTCTCTGCCACTTATTCCTTTGCTCTGACTAACTTTCTGGCACTTACTCCCTGGCTCTATGGCTGACTCTCTGCCACTTCCTCCCTGGCTTTATGTCTGACTCTCTGTCACTTACTCCCTTGCTCTGACTGACTCTGAAACTTACTCTCTGGTTCTGACCAACTCTCTGCTACTTATTCCGTGGTTCTGACCAACTCTCTGCTACTTTCTCCCTGGCTGACTGACTCTCTGCCACTTACTTCCTGGATCTGACTGACTCTCTGCCACTTACTCCCTGGCTCCATGCCTGACTCTCTGCCACTTACTGCCTGGCTCCATGCCTGACTCTCTGCCACATACTCCCTGGCTCTATGGCTGACTCTCTGCCACTTACTCCCTGGCTCTGACTGACTCTCTGCCACTTATTCCCTTGCTCTGACTGACTCTCTGCCACTTACATCCTGGATCTGACTGACTCTCTGCCACTTACTCCATGGCTTTGACTGACTGTGCCACTTATTCCCTGGCTCTGACTGATTCTCTACCACTTACATCCTGGATCTGACTGACTCCCTGCCACTTACTCCCTGGCTCCATGCCTGACTCTCTGCCACTTACTGCCTGGCTCCATGCCTGAGTCTCTGCCACTTGCTCCCTGGCTCTATGGCTGACTCTCTGCCACTTACTCCCTGGCTCTGACTGACTCTCTGCCACTTACTCCCTTGCTCTGACTGACTCTCTGCCACTTACATCCTGGATCTGACTGACTCTCTGCCACTTACTCCATGGCTTTGACTGACTGTGCCACTTATTCCCTGGCTCTGACTGATTCTCTACCACTTACATCCTGGATCTGACTGACTCCCTGCCACTTCCTCCCTGGCGCTGACTCTCTGGCACTTACATCCTGGATCTGACTGGCTCTCTGCCACTTCCTCCCTGGTTCTATGTCTAACTCTCTGCCACTTCCTCCCTGACTCTATGTTTGACTCTCTGCCACTTATTCCTTTGCTCTGATTAACTTTCTGGCACTTACTCCCTGGCTCTGACTGACTCTTTGCCACTTACTCCCTGGCTCTGACTGACCCTCTGGCACTTACATCCTGCCTCTATGTCTGACTCTCTGCAACTTCCTCCCTGGCTCTATGTCTGACTCTCTGCCACTTCCTCCCTGGCTCTATGACTCTCTGCTACTTTCTCCCTGGCTCTATGCCTGACTCTGCCACTTACATCCTGGCTCTATGTCTGACTCTCTGCCACTTCCTCCCTGGCTCTGTCTGACTCTCTGCCACTTATTCCTTTGCTTTGACTAACTTTCTGCCACTTACATCCTGGCTCTATGTCTAACTCTCTGCCACTTCCTCCCTGGCTCTATGTCTGACTCTCTGGCACTTCCTCCCTGGCTCTATGACTCTCTGCCACTTTCTCCCTGGCTCCATGCCTGACTCTGCCACTTACATCCTGACTCTCTGCCACTTCCTCCCTGGCTCTATGTCTAACTCTCTGCCACTTCCTCCCTGGCTCTATGTCTGACTCTCTGCCACTTATTCCTTTGCTCTGATTAACTTTCTGGCACTTACTCCCTGGCTCTATGTCTGACTCTTTGGCACTTATTCCTTTGCTCTGATTAACTTTCTGGCACTTACTCCCTGGCTCTATGTCTGACTCTTTGGCACTTCCTCCCTGGCTCTATGCCTCTCTGCCACTTTCTCCCTGGCTCTATGCCTGACTCTGCCACTTACATCCTGGTTCTATGTCTGACTCTCTGCCACTTCCTCCCTGGCTCTATGTCTAACTCTCTGCCACTTCCTCCCTGGCTCTATGTCTGACTCTCTGGCACTTATTCCTTTGCTCTGACTAGCTTTCTGGCACTTACTCCCTGGCTCTATGGCTGACTCTCTGCCACTTACTCCATTGTTCTGACTAAGAAACTCTCCAGCTCTTACTCCCTGGTTCTGACTAACTTTCCGGCTGTTACTCTCCAGCTCCGACTGACTACCTCTTTGGCTCTACGTCTCTGGCTATTATTTCTGACCATTCTATGAACTGCATCATTGGCATCCAGGCATTGGAAACCAGTACAGTCAGATCCAGTTTCCATTCTGCCATGACACACCATACATTCACTAGCATTGGGCAAGTATCATTTACCATCAGCCTCTTGACACTGCCTTTAGTTGCAGATACTTGGGGACGTCTGATGAGACTAGACGTGTTGAGTTCAGCCAATGGCCACTGGTTTTGCCTCTTACATTCCGCCACCGTCATGACTTCATTCCGTGGTTGCTGGGTGTGACTCCAAAGTCCAGGAACCCTGATGCCACTCTTACCCTGTGACTGGTAGCTGTGATCCAGCGAGAAGGCAGGGGGAAGAACAGGATCCTAAAAAAGAAGGAGCCAAATGGAAACCACGTCGGTCAGGTGAAATGGGCCCTGAGTATTATGGAATAAACTAATCACAAACACTGCTCGTAGGGCTCTTCCTGCTGACACGTGTTATTACAGTATAATTGTGAGGAAGAACGCCAATGATCGCCACCTACAGACAGTAAGGATGTACTGCGCTACTACAAGTAATATCTGAAAGAGAGAGGACAGGTGCCTGAAGGCTACACGGCAGCGTGGGAGGGTGCACAGGTCGTGTGCAACCGGGGGCAAGAATAGGGAGAGACGGGGGGAACAGGGACAAGTATAGGGAGAGACGGGGGGAACAGGGGGCAAGAATAGGGAGAGACAAGGGGGAACGGGCAAGAATAGGGAGAGATGGGGGGAAGAGGGGCAAGAATAGGGAGAGACGGGGGGAACAGGGGGCAAGAATAGGGAGAGACGGGGGAACTGGCGGCAAAAATAGGGAGAGACGGGGGGAACAGGGGGCAAGAATAGGGAGAGACGGGGGGAACAGGGGCAAGAATAGGGAGAGACGGGGGGGGGACAGGGGCAAGAATAGGGAGAGACGGGGGGGGCAGGGGCAAGAATAGGGAGATACGGGGGGAACAGGGGCAAGAATAGGGAGAGACGGGGGGAACAGGGGCAAGAATAGGGAGAGACGGGGGAACAGGGGCAAGAATAGGGAGAGATGGGTGGTACAGGGGCAAGAATGGGGGAGGTGAGAAGAATGGGGGGAGGTGAGGAGAATAGGGGGAGGTGTGAAGAATGGGGGGAGGTGAGAAGAATGGGGGGAGCTGAGAAGAATGGGGGGAGGTGATAAGAATAGGGAGAGGTGAGAAGAATGGGGGGAGGTGAGAAGAATGGGGGGAGGTGAGAAGAATAGGGGGAGGTGAGAAGAATGGGGGGAGGTGAGAAGAATAGGGGGAGATGAGGAGAATGGGGGGAGGTGAGGAGAATAGGGGGAGGTGAGAAGAATAGGAGGAGGTGAGAAGAATGGGGGGAGCTGAGGAGAATGGGGGGAGCTGAGGAGAATGGGGGGAGCTGAGAAGAATGGGGGGAGGTGAGGAGAATAGGGGGAGATGAGAAGAATGGGGGGAGGTGAGGAGAATAGGGGGAGGTGAGGAGAATGGGGGGAGGTGAGGAGAATGGGGGGAGATGAGAAGAATGGGGGGAGATGAGAAGAATGGGGGGAGGTGAGAAGAATGGGGGGAGGTGAGAAGAATAGGGGGAGGTGAGAAGAATGGGGAGAGGTGAGAAGAATAGGGGGAGGTGAGAAGAATGGGGAGAGGTGTGAAGAATGGGGGGAGGTGAGGAGAATAGGGGGAGGTGAGAAGAATAGGAGGAGGTGAGAAGAATGGGGGGAGGTGAGAAGAATGGGGGGAGCTGAGAAGAATGGGGGGAGGTGATAAGAATAGGGAGAGGTGAGAAGAATGGGGGGAGGTGAGAAGAATAGGGGGAGGTGAGAAGAATGGGGGGAGGTGAGAAGAATAGGGGGAGATGAGGAGAATGGGGGGAGGTGAGGAGAATAGGGGGAGGTGAGAAGAATAGGAGGAGGTGAGAAGAATGGGGGGAGCTGAGAATGGGGGGAGCTGAGGAGAATGGGGGGAGCTGAGAAGAATGGGGGGAGGTGAGGAGAATAGGGGGAGATGAGAAGAATGGGGGGAGGTGAGGAGAATAGGGGGAGGTGAGGAGAATGGGGGGAGGTGAGGAGAATGGGGGGAGATGAGAAGAATGGGGGGAGATGAGAAGAATGGGGGGAGGTGAGAAGAATGGGGGGAGGTGAGAAGAATAGGGGGAGGTGAGAAGAATGGGGGGAGGTGAGAAGAATGGGGGGAGGTGAGAAGAATAGGGGGAGGTGAGAAGAATGGGGAGAGGTGAGAAGAATAGGGGGAGGTGAGAAGAATGGGGAGAGGTGTGAAGAATGGGGGGAGGTGAGGAGAATAGGGGGAGGTGAGAAGAATAGGGGTATAGCACTGCACTAAATAAAAGTTTTATTTTCGGGATAGTGTCACCAGTTTTACCTCAACATCCAGAGAAGACCAGGAGCCAATATGGACATCCTGAAATAAATCTGATATAAGAAAGTCACAAAGTTATTCCAATAAACATTCATTGCAACATTCATCCTATCCCTGACCCCCATGTATACTGATGTACTTTATCCCCATATAATGCTATCCCTGACCCCCATATGTACTGATGTCCTTTATCCCCATATAATGCTATCCCTGACCCCCATATGTACTGTACTGATGTCCTTTATCCCCCATATAATGCTATCCCTGACCCCCATATATACTGATGTCCTTTATCCCCCATATAATGCTATCCCTGACCCCCATATATACTGCTATCCCTGACCCCCATGTATACTGATGTCCTTTATCCCCCATATAATGCTATCCCTGACCCCCATGTATACTGATGTCCTTTATCCCCATATAATGCTATCCCTGACCCCCATATATACTGATGTCCTTTATCCCCCATATAATGCTATCCCTGACCCCCATATATACTGCTATCCCTGACCCCCATGTATACTGATGTCCTTTATCCCCATATAATGCTATCCCTGACCCCCATATATACTGATGTCCCTGACCCTCATATAATGCTATCCCTGACCCCCATATATACTGATATACTTTATCCCCATATAATGCTATCCCTGACCCCCATATATACTGATGTCCTTTATCCCCATATAATGCTATCCCTGACCCCCATATGTACTGATGTCCTTTATCCCCATATAATGCTATCCCTGACCCCCATATGTACTGTACTGATGTCCTTTATCCCCCATATAATGCTATCCCTGACCCCCATATATACTGATGTCCTTTATCCCCCATATAATGCTATCCCTGACCCCCATATATACTGCTATCCCTGACCCCCATGTATACTGATGTCCTTTATCCCCCATATAATGCTATCCCTGACCCCCATGTATACTGATGTCCTTTATCCCCATATAATGCTATCCCTGACCCCCATATATACTGATGTCCTTTATCCCCCATATAATGCTATCCCTGACCCCCATATATACTGCTATCCCTGACCCCCATGTATACTGATGTCCTTTATCCCCATATAATGCTATCCCTGACCCCCATATATACTGATGTCCCTGACCCTCATATAATGCTATCCCTGACCCCCATATATACTGATATACTTTATCCCCATATAATGCTATCCCTGACCCCCATATATACTGATGTCCTTTATCCCCATATAATGCTATCCCTGACCCCCATATATACTGATGTCCTTTATCCCCATATAATGCTATCCCTGACCCCCATGTATACTGATGTCCTTTATTCCCATATAATGCTATCCCTGACCCCCATATATACTGATGTCCATTATCCCCATATAATGCTATCCCTGATCCTCATATAATGCTATCCCTGACCCCCATATATACTGATGTCCTTTATCCCCATATATACCGATGTCCTTTATCCCCATATAATGCTATCCCTGACCCCCATATATACTGATGTCCTTTTTCCCCATATAATGCTATACCTGACCCCCATGTATACTGATGTCCTTTATCCCCATATAATGCTATCCCTGACCCCATATATACTGATGTCCTTTATCCCCCATATAATGCTATCCCTGACCCCCCATGTATACTGATGTCCTTTATCCCCATATAATGCTATCCCTGACCCCCATATGTACTGATGTCCTTTATCCCCATATAATGCTATCCCTGATCCCCATATATACTGATGTCCCTGATCCTCATATAATGCTATCCCTGACCCCCATATATACTGATGTCCTTTATCCCCATATAATGCTATCCCTGACCCCCATGTATACTGATGTCCTTTATCCCCGTATAATGCTATCCCTGACCCCCATATATACTGATGTCATTTATCCCCATATAATGCTATCCCTGACCCCCATGTATATTGATGTCCCTGATCCTCATATAATGCTATCCCTGATCCCCATATATACTGATGTCCTTTATCTCCATATAATGCTATCCCTGATCCCCATGTATACTGATGTCCTTTATCCCCATATAATGCTATCCCTGACCCCCATGTACTGCTGTCTCTGACCTCCCGTATTCTGCTGTTTTTGACCATTATATACTGCTGTCCTTGAACCACATATACTGTTATCCCTGACCCCCATGCAATACAACCCCATGCCCCCATATTGCAGTCCCTGACCCCGATATACTGTACTGCTGGCCCTGACCACCACATACTACTCATATAGTGCTGTACCCGACCCCCATATAATGCTGTCCTGATCCCCCCCGTATACTGCTGTCCCTGATTCCCATATACTGCTGTCCCTGATTCCCATATACTGCTGTCCCTGACCCTTCGTATAACGCTGTCCCTGGCCCCCATATACTGTTGTCCCTGATCCCCCGTATACTCCTGTCCCTGACCCTCCGTATAACGCTGTCCCTGATCCCCTGTATACTCCTGTCCCTGGCCCCCATATACTGCTGTCCCTACACCCTACACCCTTATCCCCATATAATGGTATCCCTGACCCCCATATATACCGATGTACTTTATCCCCATATAATGCTATCCCTGACCCCCATGTATACTGATGTCCTTTATCCCCATATAATGCTATCCCTGACCCCCATATATACTGATGTCCATTATCCCCATATAATGCTATCCCTGATCCTCATATAATGCTATCCCTGACCCCCATATATACTGATGTCCTTTATCCCCATATATACCGATGTCCTTTATCCCCATATAATGCTATCCCTGACCCCCATATATACTGATGTCCTTTTTCCCCATATAATGCTATACCTGACCCCCATATATACTGATGTCCTTTATCCCCATATAATGCTATCCCTGACCCCCATATGTACTGATGTCCTTTATCCCCATATAATGCTATCCCTGATCCCCATATATACTGATGTCCCTGATCCTCATATAATGCTATCCCTGACCCCCATATATACTGATGTCCTTTATCCCCATATAATGCTATCCCTGACCCCCATGTATACTGATGTCCTTTATCCCCGTATAATGCTATCCCTGACCCCCATATATACTGATGTCATTTATCCCCATATAATGCTATCCCTGACCCCCATGTATATTGATGTCCCTGATCCTCATATAATGCTATCCCTGATCCCCATATATACTGATGTCCTTTATCTCCATATAATGCTATCCCTTATCCCCATGTATACTGATGTCCTTTATCCCCATATATACCGATGTCCTTTATCCCCATATAATGCTATCCCTGACCCCCATATATACTGATGTCCTTTTTCCCCATATAATGCTATACCTGACCCCCATGTATACTGATGTCCTTTATCCCCATATAATGCTATCCCTGACCCCCATGTACTGCTGTCTCTGACCTCCCGTATTCTGCTGTTTTTGACCATTATATACTGCTGTCCTTGAACCACATATACTGTTATCCCTGACCCCCATGCAATACAACCCCATGCCCCCATATTGCTGTCCCTGACCCCGATATACTGTACTGCTGGCCCTGACCACCACATACTACTCATATAGTGCTGTACCCGACCCCCATATAATGCTGTCCTGATCCCCCCCCGTATACTGCTGGCCCTGATTCCCATATACTGCTGTCCCTGATTCCCATATACTGCTGTCCCTGACCCTTCGTATAATGCTGTCCCTGGCCCCCATATACTGTTGTCCCTGATCCCCCGTATAACGCTGTCCCTGATCCCCTGTATACTCCTGTCCCTGGCCCCCATATACTGCTGTCCCTACACCCTCATTTATGTATTACCAGTCTCCATGCGCAGAGCTTGTGGGGATTTCCCCTGTAGAACATCAGCGGCAGGAGAGGACAGGAGGGATGGGCTGAGGGCCAGCCATGGGCCTGCTGATGTACAATGTTGTGGGCTCCCGGTTCCTACAGCACAAACAATCTGACTGACTATGAGGCAATTGCGGCAAAATACGGCAGGTGATCATTTCACGTCCTGAAAATCCCCCTCTGTGGAAACTATACTGCTGCTTTTGGAATAGTAAGCATAAAGTAAATGTTTCTAACCTATATACTAGTGAGCTGAGTGTAATAGTCAGGGCTGTCGCAGTCCTCCTTATTCTTATTCTGAGCGCGGTTATTATGTGTCAGTCACCTACAGACAGTGGGGGCCATCCCCACTGTCTGTAGGTGACTGACACATAATAATGTGGCCTATTGGCCATAATAGGAGCTCCGGCCAATCAGGAACCTGCGCCTCATCAGTACTAATCCTGCAGTGCCTCTATGTAACCAGCTGGCTCGCACTTTTATTTCCAACAGTACAGTGGGGCAAAAAAAAATTTGTACAGCCACCGATTGTGCAAGTTGTTGCACTGTAAAAGATGAGAGAGGCCCTTAATTTCCATCATAGGTTACACTGCAACTGTGAGAGACAGAATCAGAACAAAAAATTATTAAACAATTTATTTGTATATTCTTTCGGAAAAAAAATATTTGGACAATCAAAAAGTTTAACTCAATACTTCGTAAAGTAACCTCGTTTGGCAATTACAGAGTTCAAACGTTTCCTGTAGTTCCTGACCAGGTGTGCGCACACTGCAGCAGGTATTTTGGCCCACTCTTCAATGCAAATCTTCTCTAGATGGGTCATGTTTTGAGGCTGTCGCCGGGCAACACGGACTTTCAACTCCCTCCACAGATTTTCTAATGGGTTGAGGTCTGGAGACTGGCTAGGCCAATCCAGGACCTTGAAATGCTTCCTACAGAGCCACTCCTTAGTTGCCCGGGCGGTGTGTTTGGGGTCATTGTCATGCTGGAAGACCCAGCCACGTTGTATCTTCAATGCTCTTACTGAGGGAAGGAGGTTTTTCCCCAAAATCTCACGATACATGTCCCCATTCATCCTCTCTGTAATACGGATCAGCCGTCCTGTCCCCTTTGCAGAAAAGCATCCCCAAAGCATGATGTTTCCACCCCGATGCTTCACAGTGGGTATGGTGTTTTTGGGATGCCACTCATTCTTCTCCCTCCAAACACGGCGTGTGGAGTTTATACCATATAGTTCTATTTTGGTCTCATCTGACCACATGACATTCTCCCAATCCTCCTCTGGATCATCCAGATGGTCACTTGCAAACTTTAGACGGGTCTGGACATGTGCTGGCTTAAGCAGGGGGACCTTTCGGGCGCTGCAGGATTTGAATCCATGACAACGTAGTGTGTTACTAATGGTAACCTTTGTGACTGTGGTCCCAGCTCTCTTGAGGTCATTGACCAGGTCCCCCCATGTAGTTCTGGGCTGATCCCTCACCGTTCTAAAGATCATTGATACCCCACGAGGTGAGATCTTGCATGGAGCCCCTGGTCGAGGGAGATTGTCAGTGATCTTGTATTTCTTCCATTTTTTAATAATTGCGCCAACACTTGATCTCTTCTCACCAAGCTGCTGGCCTATTGTCGTGTAGCTCATCCCAGCCTTGTGCAGGTCTACAATTTAGCCCCTGGTGTCCTTAGAGAGCTCTCTGGTCTTGGCCATGGTGGAGAGGTTGCAGTCTGACTGAGGGTGTGGACAGGTGTCTTTTATACAGGTAACCAGGTCAAACAGGTGCCATTAATACAGGTAACAAGCGGAGGATAGATGACCTTCCTAAAGAAGAAGTAACAGGTCTGTGAAAGCCAGAATTATTGCTGGTTGGTAGGTGTCCAAATATTTATTTTCCGCAAGAATATACAAATAAATTGTTTAAAAATCATACAATATTATTTCTGCAACTTTTTGTTCTGATTCTGTGTCTCACAGTTGCAGTGTAACCTATGATGGGAATTACAGACCTCTCATCTGTTACAGTGCAACAACTTGGCACAATCTGTGTCTGTACAAATACTATTTTGCCTCACTGACAATTACTAATAAGCACATTCTTTTTATCAAAGCAGACTTTAGTTGACTGGAAACGACATCTACGGCAATTAATGCATAGAAGCTACTTACCCTGAGGAGAACCTGGGGAGACCGACACAGAGACCAGCCACGGCCCCGTGTCCCCATTATCAGAGGACGAGGACGACACATAGGGGACCAGCATCTGTCTGCGATCAACGGGAGAGGAGAGGAGACACAAACCTAAATCCCTAACAACGACACGGAGACAGCGGCAATCAGGGATCATCAAACGCTTCACCAGCTCCTCCTCCTTCTATGTATGTATAATGTATGTATCTCACCAGCTCCTCCTCCTTCTATGTATGTATAATGTATGTATGTATAATGTATGTATGTATCTCACCAGCTCCTCCTCCTTCTATGTATGTATAATGTATGTATGTATGTATAATGTATGTATGTATCTCACCAGCTCCTCCTCCTTCTATGTATGTATAATGTATGTATGTATCTCACCAGCTCCTCCTATGTATAATGTATTTATCCATCTCACCAGCTCCTCCTCCTTCTATGTATGTAAAATGTATGTATCTCACCAGCTCCTCCTCCTTCTATGTATAATGTATGTATCTCACCAGCTCCTCCTCCTTCTATGTATGTATAATGTATGTATCTCACCAGCTCCTCCTCCTTCTATGTATGTATAATGTATGTATCTCACCAGCTCCTCCTCCTTCTATGTATGTATCTCACCAGCTCCTCCTCCTTCTATGTATGTATAATGTATGTATCTCACCATCTCCTCCTCCTTCTATGTATGTATCTCACCAGCTCCTCCTCCTTCTATGTATGTATAATGTATGTGTGTATCTCACCAGCTCCTCCTCCTTCTATGTATGTATAATGTATGTATGTATCTCACCAACTCCTCCTCCTTCTATGTATGTATAATGTATGTATCTCACCAGCTCCTCCTCCTTCTATGTATGTATCTCACCAGCTCCTCCTCCTTCTATGTATGTATAATGTATGTATGTATCTCACCAGCTCCTCCTATGTATAATGTATGTATGTATCTCACCAGCTCCTCCTCCTTCTATGTATGTATAATGTATGTATCTCACCAGCTCCTCCTCCTTCTATGTATGTATAATGTATGTAACTCACCAGCTCCTCCTCCTTCTATGTATGTATAATGTATGTATGTATCTCACCAGCTCCTCCTCCTGCTATGTATGTATAATGTATGTATGTATCTGACCAGCTCCTCCTTCTATGTATGTATAATGTATCTATCTCACCAGCTCCTCCTCCTATGTATGTATAATGTATGTATGTATCTCACCAGCTCCTCCTCCTTCTATGTATGTATAATGTATGTATCTCACCAGCTCCTCCTCCTTCTATGTATGTATAATGTATCTATCTCACCAGCTCCTCCTCCTTCTATGTATGTATAATGTATGTATCTCACCAGCTCCTCCTCCTTCTATGTATGTATAATGTATGTATGTATCTCACCAGCTCCTCCTCCTTCTATGTATGTATAATGTATGTATGTATGTATCTCACCAGCTCCTCCTCCTTCTATATATGTATAATGTATGTATGTATCTCACCAGCTCCTCCTCCTTCTATGTATGTATAAATCTCACCAGCTCCTCCTCCTTCTATGTATGTATAATGTATGTATGTATCTCACCAGCTCCTCCTCCTTCTATGTATGTATAATGTATGTATGTATCTCACCAGCTCCTCCTCCTTCTATGTATGTATAATGTATGTATGTATGTATAATGTATGTATGTATCTCACCAGCTCCTCCTCCTCCTATGTATGTATAATGTATGTATCTATCTCACCAGCTCCTCCTCCTTCTATGTATGTATAATGTATGTATGTATCTCACCAGCTCCTCCTCCTTCTATGTATGTATAATGTATGTATCTCACCAGCTCCTCCTCCTCCTATGTATGTATAATGTATGTATGTATCTCACCAGCTCCTCCTCTTTCTATGTATGTATAATGTATGTATCTCACCAGCTCCTCCACCTTCTATGTATGTATAATGTATATATCTATCTCACCAGCTCCTCCTCCTATGTATGTATAATGTATGTATGTATCTCACCAGCTCCTCCTCCTTCTATGTATGTATAATGTATGTATCTCACCAGCTCCTCCTCTTCTATGTATGTATAATGTATGTATGTATGTCACCAGCTCCTCCTCCTTCTATGTATGTATAATGTATGTATCTCACCAGCTCCTCCTCCTTCTATGTATGTATAATGTATGTATCTATCTCACCAGCTCCTCCTCCTTCTATGTATGTATAATGTATGTATGTATCTCACCAGCTCCTCCTCCTTCTATGTATGTATAATGTATGTATGTATCTCACCAGCTCCTCCTCCTCCTATGTATGTATAATGTATGTATCTATCTCACCAGCTCCTCCTCCTCCTATGTATGTATAATGTATGTATCTCACCAGCTCCTCCTCCTTCTATGTATAATGTATGTATGTATCTCACCAGCTCCTCCTCCTTCTATGTATGTATAATATATGTATGTATGTATCTATCTCACCAGCTCCTCCTCCTTCTATGTATGTATAATGTATGTATGTATGTATAATGTATGTATCTATCTCACCAGCTCCTCCTCCTTCTATGTATGTATAATGTATATATCTATCTCACCAGCTCCTCCTCCTTCTATGTATAATGTATGTATCTATCTCACCAGCTCCTCCTCCTTCTATGTATGTATAATGTATGTATGTATCTCACCAGCTCCTCCTCCTTCTATGTATGTATAATGTATGTATGTATCTCACCAGCTCCTCCTTCTATGTATGTATAATGTATTTATGTATCTGACCAGCTCCTCCTCCTTCTATGTATGTATAATGTATGTATGTATCTCACCAGCTCCTCCTCCTTCTATGTATGTATAATGTATGTATGTATCTCACCAGCTCCTCCTCCTTCTATGTATGTATAATGTATGTATGTATATATCTCACCAGCTCCTCCTTCTATGTATGTATAATGTATGTATGTATGTATAATGTATGTATCTATCTCACCAGCTCCTCCTCCTTCTATGTATGTATAATGTATGTATGTATCTCACCAGCTCCTCCTCCTTCTATGTATGTATAATGTATGTATCTATCTCACCAGCTCCTCCTCCTTCTATGTATGTATAATGTATGTATGTATCTCACCAGCTCCTCCTCCTTCTATGTATGTATAATATATGTATCTATCTCACCAGCTCCTCCTTCTATGTATGTATAATGTATGTATCTCACCAGCTCCTCCTCCTTCTATGTATGTATAATGTATGTATCTCACCAGCTCCTCCTCCTTCTATGTATGTATAATGTATGTATCTCACCAGCTCCTCCTTCTATGTATGTATAATGTATGTATGTATCTCACCAGCTCCTCCTCCTTCTATGTATGTATAATGTATGTATGTATCTCACCAGCTCCTCCTCCTTCTATGTATGTATTATGTATGTATGTATGTATCTCACCAGCTCCTCCTTCTATGTATGTATCTCACCAGCTCCTCCTCCTTCTATGTATGTATAATGTATGTATGTATGTATCTCACCAGCTCCTCCTTCTATGTATGTATAATGTATGTATGTATCTCACCAGCTCCTCCTCCTTCTATGTATGTATAATGTATGTATGTATCTCACCAGCTCCTCCTCCTCCTATGGATGTATAATGTATGTATGTATCTCACCAGCTCCTCCTCCTTCTATGTATGTATAATGTATGTATCTATCTCACCAGCTCCTCCTCCTTCTATGTATAATGTATGTATCTATCTCACCAGCTCCTCCTCCTTCTATGTATGTATAATGTATGTATGTATCTCACCAGCTCCTCCTCCTTCTATGTATGTATAATGTATGTATGTATCTCACCAGCTCCTCCACCTCCTATGTATGTATAATGTATGTATGTATGTATAATGTATGTATGTATCTCACCAGCTCCTCCTTCTATGTATGTATAATGTATGTATGTATCTCACCAGCTCCTCCTCCTTCTATGTATGTATAATGTATGTATGCATCTCACCAGCTCCTCCTCCTTCTATGTATGTATAATGTATGTATGTATCTCACCAGCTCCTCCTCCTTCTATGTATGTATAATATATGTATCTATCTCACCAGCTCCTCCTTCTATGTATGTATAATGTATGTATCTCACCAGCTCCTCCTCCTTCTATGTATGTATAATGTATGTATCTCACCAGCTCCTCCTTCTTCTATGTATGTATAATGTATGTATGTATCTCACCAGCTCCTCCTTCTATGTATGTATAATGTATGTATCTATCTCACCAGCTCCTCCTTCTATGTATGTAAAATGTATTTATCCATCTCACCAGCTCCTCCTCCTTCTATGTATGTATAATGTATGTATGTATCTCACCAGCTCCTCCTCCTTCTATGTATGTATAATGTATGTATCTATCTCACCAGCTCCTCCTCCTTCTATGTATGTATAATGTATGTATGTATCTCACTAGCTCCTCCTCCTCCTATGTATGTATAATGTATGTATGTATCTCACCAGCTCCTCCTCCTTCTATGTATGTATAATGTATGTATCTCACCAGCTCCTCCTCCTTCTATGTATGTATAATGTATCTATCTCACCAGCTCCTCCTTCTATGTATGTATAATGTATGTATGTATCTCACCAGCTCCTCCTCCTTCTATGTATGTATAATGTATGTATCTCACCAGCTCCTCCTCCTCCTATGTATGTATAATGTATGTATGTATCTCACCAGCTCCTCCTCCTTCTATGTATGCATAATGTATGTATCTCACCAGCTCCTCCTCCTTCTATGTATGTATAATGTATGTATCTCACCAGCTCCTCCTTCTATGTATGTATAATGTATGTATCTCACCAGCTCCTCCTTTATCTATGTATGTATAATGTATGTATGTATCTGACCAGCTCCTCCTCCTTCTATGTATGTATAATGTATGTATGTATCTCACCAGCTCCTCCTCCTTCTATGTATGTATAATGTATGTATGTATGTATCTCACCAGCTCCTCCTATGTATAATGTATGTATGTATCTCACCAGCTCCTCCTCCTTCTATGTATGTATAATGTATGTATCTCACCAGCTCCTCCTCCTTCTATGTATGTATAATGTATGTATCTATCTCACCAACTCCTCCTCCTTCTATGTATGTATAATGTATGTATGTATCTCACCAGCTCCTCCTCCTTCTATGTATGTATAATGTATGTATGTATCTCACCAGCTCCTCCTTCTATGTATGTATAATGTATTTATGTATCTCACCAGCTCCTCCTCCTTCTATGTATGTATAATGTATGTATGTATCTCACCAGCTCCTCCTCCTTCTATGTATGTATAATGTATGTATGTATCTCACCAGCTCCTCCTCCTTCTATGTATGTATAATGTATGTATGTATCTCACCAGCTCCTCCTCCTTCTATGTATGTGTAATGTATGTATCTATCTCACCTGCTCCTCCTTCTATGTATGTATAATGTATGTATGTATCTCACCAGCTCCTCCTCCTCCTATGTATGTATAATGTATGTATGTATCTCACCAGCTCCTCCTCCTTCTATGTATGCATAATGTATGTATCTCACCAGCTCCTCCTCCTTCTATGTATGTATAATGTATGTATCTCACCAGCTCCTCCTTCTATGTATGTATAATGTATGTATCTATCTCACCAACTCCTCCTCCTTCTATGTATGTATAATGTATGTATGTATCTCACCAGCTCCTCCTCCTTCTATGTATGTATAATGTATGTATCTATCTCACCAGATCCTCCTTCTATGTATGTATAATGTATTTATGTATCTGACCAGCTCCTCCTCCTTCTATGTATGTATAATGTATGTATGTATCTCACCAGCTCCTCCTCCTTCTATGTATGTATAATGTATGTATCTCACCAGCTCCTCCTTCTTCTATGTATGTATAATGTATGTATGTATCTCACCAGCTCCTCCTTCTATGTATGTATAATGTATTTATGTATCTGACCAGCTCCTCCTCCTTCTATGTATGTATAATGTATGTATGTATCTCACCAGCTCCTCCTTCTATGTATGTATAATGTATGTATGTATCTCACCAGCTACACCTCCTTCTATGTATAATGTATGTATCTCACCAGCTCCTCCTCCTTCTATGTATGTATAATGTATGTATGTATCTCACCAGCTCCTCCTCCTTCTATGTATGTATAATGTATGTATCTATCTCACCAGCTCCTCCTCCTTCTATGTATGTATAATGTATGTATGTATCTCACCAGCTCCTCCTCCTTCTATGTATGTATAATGTATGTATCTATCTCACCAGCTCCTCCTCCTTCTATGTATGTATAATGTATGTATGTATCTCACCAGCTCCTCCTCCTTCTATGTATGTATAATGTATGTATGTATGTATAATGTATGTATGTATCTCACCAGCTCCTCCTCCTCCTATGTATGTATAATGTATGTATGTATGTATATATCTCACCAGCTCCTCCTCCTTCTATGTATGTATAATGTATGTATATATCTCACCAGCTCCTCCTTCTATGTATGTATAATGTATGTATGTATGTATAATGTATGTATGTATCTCACCAGCTCCTCCTCCTCCTATGTATGTATAATGTATGTATGTATCTCACCAGCTCCTCCTCCTTCTATGTATGTATAAGGTATGTATGTATCTCACCAGCTCCTCCTCCTTCTATGTATGTATAATGTATGTATGTATCTCACCAGCTCCTCCTCCTTCTATGTATGTATAATGTATGTATCTATCTCACCAGCTCCTCCTCCTATGTATGTATAATGTATGTATCTCACCAGCTCCTCCTCCTTCTATGTATGTATAATGTATGTATGTATCTCACCAGCTCCTCCTCCTTCTATGTATGTATAATGTATGTATCTCACCAGCTCCTCCTCCTTCTATGTATGTATAATGTATGTATCTCACCAGCTCCTCCTCCTTCTATGTATGTATAATGTATGTATGTATCTCACCAGCTCCTCCTCCTTCTATGTATGTATAATGTATGTATGTATCTCACCAGCTCCTCCTCCTTCTATGTATGTATAATGTATGTATCTATCTCACCAGCTCGTCCTATGTATAATGTATTTATCCATCTCACCAGCTCCTCCTCCTTCTATGTATGTATAATGTATGTATGTATCTCACCAGCTCCTCCTCCTTCTATGTATGTATAATGTATGTATCTCACCAGCTCCTCCTCCTTCTATGTATGTATAATGTATGTATCTCACCAGCTCCTCCTCCTTCTATGTATGTATAATGTATGTATGTATCTCACCAGCTCCTCCTCCTTCTATGTATGTATAATGTATGTATGTATCTCACCAGCTCCTCCTCCTATGTATGTATAATGTATGTATGTATCTCACCAGCTCCTCCTCCTATGTATGTATAATGTATGTATCTCACCAGCTCCTCCTTCTTCTATGTATGTATAATGTATGTCACCAGCTCCTCCTCCTCCAATGTATGTATAATGTATGTATCTGACCAGCTCCTCCTCCTATGTATGTATAATGTATGTATCTCACCAGCTCCTCCTTTATCTATGTATGTATAATGTATGTATGTATCTGACCAGCTCCTCCTCCTTCTATGTATGTATAATGTATGTATGTATCTCACCAGCTCCTCCTCCTTCTATGTATGTATAATGTATGCATCTCACCAGCTCCTCCTCCTTCTATGTATGTATAATGTATTTATGTATCTCACCAGCTCCTCCTCCTCCTATGTATGTATAATGTATGTATCTCCCCAGCTCCTCCTCCTTCTATGTATAATGTATGTATCTCACCAGCTCCTCCTCCTTCTATGTATGTATAATGTATGTATGTATCTCACCAGCTCCTCCTCCATCTGTGTATGTATGTATGTATGTATCTCACCAGCTCCTCCTCCTTCTATGTATGTATAATGTATCTATCCATCTCACCAGCTCCTCCTCCTTCTATGTATGTATAATGTATGTATCCATCTCACCAGCTCCTCCTCCTTCTATGTATGTATAATGTATGTATCTATCTCACCAGCTCCTCCTCCTTCTATGTATGTATAATGTATGTATCTCACCAGCTCCTCCTCCTTCTATGTATGTATAATGTATGTATGTATCTCACCAGCTCCTCCTCCTTCTATGTATGTATAATGTATGTATGTATCTCACCAGCTCCTCCTCCTTCTATGTATGTATAATGTATGTATGTATCTCACCAGCTCCTCCTCCTTCTATGTATGTATAATGTATGTATGTATGTATAATGTATGTATGTATCTCACCAGCTCCTCCTCCTTCTATGTATGTATAACGTATGTATGTATCTCACCAGCTCCTCCTCCTTCTATGTATGTATAATGTATGTATGTATGTATGTATCTCACCAGCTCCTCCTCCTTCTATGTATGTATCTCACCAGCTCCTCCTCCTTCTATGTATGTATAATGTATGTATCTCACCAGCTCCTCCTCCTTCTATGTATGTATCTCACCAGCTCCTCCTCCTTCTATGTATGTATAATGTATGTATGTATGTATCTCACCAGCTCCTCCTCCTTCTATGTATGTATCTCTCACCAGCTTCTCCTCCTATGTATGTATAATGTATGTATCTATCTCACCAGCTCCTCCTCCTTCTATGTATGTATAATGTATGTATGTATCTCACCAGCTCCTCCTTCTATGTATCTATAATGTATGTATGTATCTCACCAGCTTCTCCTCCTATGCATAATATATGTATCTCACCAGCTCCTCCTCCTTCTATGTATGTATAATGTATGTATCTCACCAGCTCCTCCTCCTTCTATGTATGTATAATGTACAGTATATATGCATCTATCTAGCCCATGGTATCATGCATTGTGCAAACAGCTATCGCCTATTATCTTGGATCTCTAACTCTTTGGTGAGTGATCTCAGAGAAGTGAATGTCATGAATAGTGAAAAGACATAATTAAGAAAAGGGTGATACACGAGCGTGTTTCGCCGATGTCTCTGGCTTCCATAGTGGCCAAATGGCATCACTGCTAACAGAGAAGTATATTTCTTCATCCATCTCAGAGAATGTGGAACATGTTATCACATATATTTGGCAGCATTCGGTCACCAACTTCTGAATAAACCTTTTCTGTCATTAAACAAATGCAATCAGTAGCCTGTGATTAGCTATATTTAACCACCACAACGGACAAGTTTTCTATGGCTTTTTTGAGTGAATTAGCTGATGAACATGTGCTTCAACTTATCCAAAATGATTTCATCAAAAATATTTGTAAAAAATATGAGATATGGTAAGAACTTACCTTTGTTATCTCTATTTCTACGAAGTCCATAGGGTTCCACAGGATACCTTGGGGTATAGGTGATGACGTCAGGCATCGGGCACCATAGAGTTAAGTTTTCAGCCTCCCAGGATGCACTAGGGTCCCCCTCCTATACCCCGCCCCTGAGCCAAGGCATCTCAGTTACGTACCAAGCCATAGGCCGGAGGAGGAGAAGGAAGAGAGAGAAAAAAGATCTGGACACACACAAGAATCACATTCTCACCAGAGGGAGACGGAAAAACCGGTGACCAGAGTAAAGCCCATCTGCAGCACAGGTGCGACAGGGCGGGAGTCCTGTGGAACCCTATGGACTTCGTAGAAATAGAGATAACAAGGGTAAGTTCTTACCATATCTTATTTTCTACTTCAGGGTCCATAGGGTATCCACAGGATACCTTGGGGATGTCCCAAAGCAGTATCCTTTAAGGGTGGGGACGCTCCTGTGCTGAAAGGAGAATCCGCCGCCCGAAGGAAGCAACCTGAGAGGCAAAGTTGTCAAACGCGTAATACCTCACAAAGGTATGGATAGAGGACCACGTGGCAGCCTTGCAGATCTGGACTGCAGAGGCACCACGTCGAGCTGCCCACTAACGACCCACAGACCTAGTGGAATGAGCCCTCACAAAGGATGGAAGCGGAAGGCCCTCATGAAGATAAGCTTCTGAAATTGCCATACGAATCCAACCTGCCAAAGTTTGCTATGAAGCAGGCCAACCCTTTTTACGGAAGCCATAGAGGACAAACAAGGCGTCCGACTTCCTAAACGAAGAAGTGTGGTCAACATAAATCCTTAAGGCCCGCACAACGTCCAAAGTGGCCTCACCCACTGAAAGATCAGGTGAGTTAAAAGCCGGCACAACGATTTCCTCGTTGATATGGAAACGTGAAACAACTTTGGGAAGAAATTCAGGACGAGTGCGCAGCACTGCCCTGTTCCCATGAAAAATCAGGAAAGGGGGTCTACAGGAGAGAGCCCCTAAGTCAGAAACACGTCTGGCCGAAGTGATGGCCAGAAGGAAAATTGTTTTAGCTGTCAGCCATTTAAGGTTCACTGAGCCCAGTGGTTCAAACGGCGGTCCCTGGAGAGCCCTCAGGACCACAGCTAAATCCCAAGGCGCCACAGGTGGAACAAAGGGCGGCTGAATTCGAAGAACACCTTGCATAAAGGTGCGCACATCAGGGATTGTAGCAATCCTACGATGGAACCAGACGGACAGGGCAGACACCTGCACCTTCAGAGAAGCAAGGCGAAGCCCATGGTCTAGTCCCGCCTGTAGGAAAGCTAACACTCTAGACAGACGGAACTCCCAAGGTGCATAACCTCTCAGTCGACACCACTGGAAGAACGTATGCCACACACGATGGTATATCCTTGCAGAAGATGTTTCTGAGCTGCTAGCATAGTTCGTACTACAGAGCTGGAAAAACCCCTGGACCTTAACATGGCCGTCTCAACAGCCACAACGTCAAAGACAGCAGAGTCAGGTCCGGGTGAAGACAAGGACCCTGTGACAGTAGGTCCGGTCATAGTGGCAACTGCAGAGGAATGTCCACGGACAGACCCTGAAGGTCTGAGAACCAGTGCCGCCTGGGCCACGCGGGAGCTATCAACAGGAGCGTACCTCCTTCCTGTTTGAATTTCCGGATTACCCGTGGAAGAAGGGAAAACGGAGGAAAGAGATAAGCAAACCGGAACGTCCACTGGACGGACAGAGCATCCACCAGAGACGCCTTTTCGTCTCTTGTGCGAGACCCGTACAACGGCAACTTGTTGTTGTGCCGTGACTCCATGAGGTTGATCTCTGGAAGACCCCACCTATCCACCAGAAGTTGAAAGACGTCCTGGTGCAGAGACCACTCCCCCGGATGAACGTCCTGGCGACTGAGAAAGTCCATCTCCCAGTTTAGGACTCCCGGGATGAATACTGCTGATATGGGCGGGAGATTGCGCTCCGCCCAGACCAGAATGCGGGACACCTCTACGAGTGCCACCCGACTTCAGGTTCCTCCTTGCCGATTTATGTAGGCCACGGTGGTGGCGTTGTCCGACTGGACCTGCACGGGGTGACCTTGGAGAACCCGATGTGCCTGCTGGATAGCATTGAAAACCGCACGGAGTTCCAAGGTGTTTATTGGAAGCTCCTTTTCCGTCTGAGTCCATCTGCCCTGGAACAAGTGTGGACCCGTGACCGCTCCCCAGCCCCGGAGGCTGGCGTCCTTTGTCCTTGTTGTGAGGGGTCGTCTGCAACCGCCAGGCTAGGGCCAGGCGAACCTCCGGAGTGAGCACCATCGTCTGGGACTTTAGACTCTGAGGCAGTCCATTCCATTTGGACAGGATCAATTGCTGCAGAGGTCTGGAGTGAAACTGGGCATATTCCACCATGTCGAATACGGACACCGTGGAGCCCAGTAACCTCATCGCCGAGTGCAGAGACACACGGCGACTCTGCAGGCAACTTCGCACCCTCAACTGTAAGGCAGAGATCTTTTCCCCCGTCACAAAGATCCTCTGCTGTCTGGAGTCCAATAAGGCTCCGAGTTGCAGAATCCTCTGAGACGGGATCAGGGTGGACTTTTGCCAGTTTATTAACCAGCCGTGCCGTTGCAGTACTGCAATCGTCAGATCCAAGTGGAGTAGAAGGAGCTCTGGAGACCCTGCTACCAACACAAGGTCGTCTAGGTACGGCAACATGCGGACTCCGTGCAGCCGCAGGAACGCCGCCATGACCGCCATAACCTTGGTGAACACACGTGGTGCTGTCGCCAGGCCAAAATGTAGCTCCCGGAACTGAAAGTGATCGTTGCGGATTGCAAACCTGAGGAACTGTTGATGACGCAAAAGAATAGGGACATGCAGGTAAGCGTCCTGTATGTCCAACGACACCATGTAATCCCCAGGTTCCAGCGCCAGAATGATGGACCGCAGGGTCTCCATCCGAAACCGCGGCACCCGCAAGGAATTGTTGAGGACTTTGAGGTTGAGAATCGGACGGTACGACCCATTGGGCTTCTGCACCAAAAATAGATTGGAATAGAAACCCTGGCCCCTCTGGGAGACTGGAACAGGCACTATAACTCCAGCCTGGAGCATAGTGTGCAAAACCTTCCGCAGTTCCATGGCTTTGTTCTGGTCTAAGGGAAGACCCGTGGTGAAGAATCGGGATGGGGGCCTGTGCCGAAAGGAGAGGGCATACCCGTGAGAAATCACCTCGTGAACCCAAGTGTCTGTCGTAGTCACCGACCAATACTGGGCGAACTGCAGCAGGCGGCCTCCCACTTTGGGATCCCCCAAAGGGAGGCCCGGACCGTCAGGCCGCAGGTTTGTCATCAGACTTAGGGGCCGGACGTCTGGCACTCCAGGCCTGTTTCCTGGGCTTGGCCGATTTCTTGGGGCCAGCCTGTCGGGGCAAGGACTGTGCTTTAGGCCTACCCTGGGCCCTGTAAGGCCGAAAGGACAACGTACCCGAACTGGAAGGGACTGCAGCAGACGGGAGACATGCAGACTTGGCTGCTGCCAGCGTGGCCACAATTTTGTCCAGATCCGGACCAAATAGGACTTCTCCATTAAAGGGCAAAGCTTCCAAGCCCTTTTTGGAATCAGCGTCCGCCTTCCAGGATCGCAACCATAAGGTGCGACGAGCAGCAACAGCTGCCGAAGAAATTCGAGATGTGAGGGTACTGATATCCATGGCCGCTTCATTGATGTAAGTGGCCGAATCCCGGAGATTGCCTACCAACTCGGCCTGTTCAGCCGAACAGTCGGAATCCAAAGACGCCTCCAAACTACCAGCTCCATAGCTCTGGCTACCCAACATACGGCCATAGCCGGTCTGGATGCCCCACCCCCCCTCCCCGCGAGGGAATAAATGGACTTTAGGCAGATCTCCACCTTACGGTCCGTAGCATCCTTCAAGGAAGACATGGAGGGCATGGGCAATGTGGCACTTCGGACTAGGCGTGTCACATGAGAATCCACCTGAGGAGGGGATTCCCACTTACAAAAATAATTGTCCGCAAACGGGTAAGCCACCGCTAAGCGTCTTCGAGGCTGATACCGTTTACCAGGGTGTTTCCACGCCTCCTCTAAATGGTCTAACTAACTGACCCGAAAGAGGAAACACTGTGGCGTCACCCTTAATATCCTTAAAAAAGGCATATTTGTACTTGGACACCGGAGGATCTTCATCCTCAATCACTAAAGCCGTGCGGACTACACGAATAAGGCCATGAATATAAACCTTGGACTTAGCATCCGACTCTTTAGTACGGAGAGGTTCCTGGTCCGAAAGATCCAGAATCTCCCCATCATCGGTCGTCACGTCGTCATCCTCATAAGGAGCGGACAGAGACGCCACCGGCCTCTTATGTGGCCGCAACACAGACTCCCCTTGTAACACGTCCGACAAATGCTGTACCGAATATGTCAGTGAATTAAACCACGCAGACTCCTGTGAGACCTGGGGAGGGGAAATAGGGAGACTGTGGGGTACCATCAGTTGTCTCAGGAACCCCTGCATGGGTGACGACACCACTGACTGCTGGGACAATCCCATCTGTGAAAACGCAGGTGGTGGAGCTAACTGGCCCACTAAGGTTGTAAGCGCTTTGGCGAAACAAGCCAAGGGCGGTTCCTGTACCGGAGCCGTGACAGTAATTGGCAGCGCCAATAAATAACACACCCCTCCGCGTTACCCTCCCCCTCCGCTATTGGTACCTTGCAAGTAGTACACAGAAGCTGGAGAGGAAATTCACTCTCAGACATGATGGTAAGTATGTGACCCCTCTCACTAATACTCGTTAGTATAGTGGGAGAACCGCCCTGCAATCACCGCACCGCAAGGGCTTTAGCAGAAGAAGAGCAGGGACAGTGAAATGGCTGACAGTAGAAAGCGAAAGTACAGGCAGCAGCGCTAGCAGAAGTCACATACAACGCAGAAGAATTAATTCCTGCACTATCAGCGCTGATCCTCAACTACACAGACAAGGAGCCTGGTAGGACACATCGCTGCATACACAGACCTTAATCCAACGGATGAGAGGTATGCAGGGGGACCCAGACCGCGATGCCACCGATCAACAGCTTCCAGCAGCATTCACCATGCTTCATGAAAGATGGCCACCGAGGAGCAAAGACGAGGCCGGCCTGGGGGAGGAGCGCTGCCACAGGGCCAATCGGCAGGTGCAGAGAGGGCTGTGTGCAGCGGGGGAGGCGCCGGCTGTGTACAGGGAAGGCGCGCTCCCCTGGCATGCAATTAACCCCTGGGACGCCGCAGCGCTACCGCTCAGCTCGCTGTCCCAGGGGGGTAGTGGAAGCGCAGGTTAGTTACCGGGCTCCACGCTGCAGCCAGTCCCCAGGGAGCCCCCTGCCTGGGGACTCTGGACCATGTATCAGCAGGGAGCCACCGCGGGACTCCGCTCCTTACCTGCTGCCCCCTTGAATCCGGCCATGGTCCAAAACATCTGGGGTCACCGCTAGCTGTGACCCCAGATGCTTACCAGCATCCCCGGATCAGTACCGGTGTTCTGGTACCGGCGGGGTGTAGGGAAGACAGCATGGACGTCAGTAGTGACTGTCCATGCTGTATACTTCCAGATGTGCAGCCACAGCTGCCACGAAAAAAACTTCAGGGGCTATCCTTAGCCCCCCTCTACACAGGTGTTACGACTCCGAGCCGGGCACCAACGTTAACTGGTATGCCTTGGCTCGGGGGCGGGGCATAGGAGGGGGACCCTAGTGCATTCTGGGAGGCTGAAAACTTAACTCTATGGTGCCCGATACCTGACGTCATCACCTATACCCCAAGGTATCCTGTGGATACCCTATGGACCCTGATGTAGAAAAATAGTTTTTTAAACATCGGATCACCACCATCGGAACATTGCGACAATAAGAAATAGATTCACTCCAGGCGCTACCAAATTGTCAGTATGTAAAAACCTCTAAATAAGTCACCACAACTTATAATAAAAACAAACAGAGGTGATATATCCTTGTGTCAATATTGTCCACACAATGATATTTATATTCTCTGGTCCGGAATATTCCCGTATTCAATTAGAAGCGAAAAGCAGAGATCCGCGAAAAAGTATCGCCGATTGCGACTTTTCACCAGCCGAAAAAGTATCGCTGTATTCAATTCCATTCACTTTTCGCGCATGCAAAACGCAATGCACTGTAATAGGTGGAGAAAAGAAGTGCAACATTTTTGTTTGGGGGTGCAAAGGTGGGGAAACCACTCAGTACCCTTGGGTCAGCCCCCCCAATGGACAACTGTGTCCAAAAAAAAGCCCAACTTAAGAACACCCCAAAAATGTACTTTGAATTTGGGGGTGAAAAAGTGCAAAGTGGGGGGGAAAGTTTGCAAACTAGCAAAATAAGGTTCTGGGGGTGCACTAAGGAGGGGTCAAGTGTTTTGGGGATCGCAGGTGTTTTTTTTGGGGTGCAAATTTCACTTTATTTAAAACTTCACTTTAGAGACATAAGAATATACTAGCACCCATTTCCAGGTTCCCCAAATCTGCCAGAACTTCTTACTTTCTCCAAAAAAATCCTGCTTTACGCCATTCTTCACCACTTGTGCAAAGACGCTAATTAGTGCCAATTATGTGACATAAAGTACAGTACCCCAAACAGTCTTATTAGGGCTAAACGGGCATCACTACATTCCTCCCCAATGTTACGGCAGCTTATTGCGGGGGGTTCCTGCTCATTACCCCGATTCTGACACCACTTCTCGCGTCTGAACCTGGCGTGTGTCCGTTTTTGCGTACATTAAAATTGAATACGGCGAATAGAGGGGGCGCGCACAATGAGTTTCCGCAGCTAAAAGACGTGATGTAGGCGAAAACTCAGGCGAAACTTTATCGCGGGTGCAAAACTAACTGAATACCGCCCTAAGTGTCTCTTAAATGGGACCAATGTTACTCATAATCATATTTATGGTGTTAGAGTAACATTGCTCCCATATAAGAGACACTGACTTGTGGAAGAATATTCTGGACTAGAGAACGGAACATTGCGACCACCGCGACTTTCATTCTCACAGCGGCTTCAGGCACCAGGTAAACTTTAGGGGGTTTATTGACTTACTTTCTCAGCGGCTGCTAATCTCTGCAGCTGCTGGGTGGGGGGTCCTGCTGTGCTGACTGACCAGCACTCACCGGCAGCACACCAGCCAATGGGGGAGGGTGCAGGGGAGCTGAGAGACCGGAAGGAGCCTTTGAGAGCAGCAGCTGCGGGAAGATTCTCTACCTGCAGCCGCCCTCACTGTTTATCTGACCGCCCGCAGTATAGTGACCAGCTCAGATAGCGCACGGCCTGGTGTGACTGGGAAAATGTGAGCATGCCAGGCAAGCGGCTAAGGATATGTCTCTGGTTTGGTTCCCTAAAGCTGCAGAGGCTCCAGATGACAGTACAGTAATATCAGCGCAAATGTCACATTTGGGGGTTTGAGTCAGGACCCGTGGACTAGGCCGACAAGTCGCAGAGGAATAGTGGTGGTAATATCAAAGGTCTACTCATGGGTGAAAGCCGTGTGGTAAATGCCTGGTGCCCTCAGAGAGGTCAGTGACACTGGCAAGGCCCTCAGTCTGCCCCTGGAACCAATGGAGTGGAACTCAGCCCCTTACCCTGAATACAGGGATAAGGAGCTGGATCCAGTGTTTGAGAAGTCAGGACACGGAGCAGCGAGTAATACAGGTAATCGGTAGTATGTCTGGAATCTGCTGACAGATGCTGCAAACCGATGACCAGAGCTGGGTCACCGGAGCCTGAACCCACAAAGAGGAATAGAGGCCCAGTCCCCAATAACCGGAGACTTAACACAAACCCCAACACTCTAAGGGCCTGATTCAGAGCCGAACGCTGTGACCAGAGCGCTCGCTCTGAATCAGTGCCCTCCTCCATGAAAATGGAGCGGCCTCCTGGCCGCTCGCATAGCTGTGGGTGACCACCCACAGCAAATGCGAGCGTCCATGATGATGGTTGCGATGGTCTTGACCATCGCGACCATCAGGCTTGCGATGGAGACCCTGAGGTAGGGTCTCGCTGCTGCAAGCCCTGGAGTGATTTTGGCTCTATCAGAGCCAAAATCACTCCCACTGACATCACTAGAGATGTCAGTGGGGCCGGCTTCAGACGGTAGGCGTTCCCATGGGAACGCCTCCGTCTGGCAGGCACGCCCACCAAAGGGGGCGTGCTGTCAATCAACATCGACAGCACGTCCCCTATGGTGCGAGACCCGGAGCGATGGAGAACCCGTCGCTCGCCGGGTCTCGCGCATGCGCACGACGGAGCTCCCTCCGTCGTGCGCATGCGCAGTGGGGGAACATTGACCCGCTTGCGAGCATCCTGCGCTCGCGAGCGGGTCTGAATGACCCCCTAAGACAGGACCCTCAGGGCAACAACCACCATCGATAGTGGTACCGATGGTATAGTGAGTAGAGAGTCCCAAATAGTCTGTCAGGAGCTGCGATGCTGAGTAATATAATTGCAGAGCAGAAAGGTACAATGAGAAGTACAGGCAGTCATGTGAGCACAGCAGACAGGCAGAGACTGGATACCGGTGCAGGAATAGAATGTCAGCTCTCTGGGACAGAGTGACGCACCTTAATAAGGCAGCGCGAGCATGACTAAAGGTGCGCACACACTACACGATATGCTCCCTGAGCGATATTGTGTAGTGTGTCTCCGGCAGGGTGTGCTCGGTGTCGTTCATGACATTGAGCACACCCGCTGAACGATATCATTAACGATATCGTTCAGCTCCGGGCTCTCTCCCCCATTCCCCAACATGCATGTATGGCCTGCATGTTAACCCGATCAACGATGATGACGAACGACCCGCGGGAATGCGCGTCGTCGTTATCGTTCATCGTTTTTGTGTTAAAAATGGGCGATAAAGTGGACGACTGAACGATAACGATATCGTTATCGTTCAGTCGTCCACTTTAATCGCCCAGTGTGTACCCACCTTAAGTCCCGGATGTGTGACAGGGAGGGAGGGAGGAATGCATGGGTCAGACAGATACTGAGGACACACAACTTTATACAACTATAACATACTGTACATTTTACCTCTTCATCACTTCAGACTGTGGCCCCTGTTTCTTCACAGACCCTAAAATGTAAAACAGAGAATTATACCCGGCAGCCTCCACAATACACACAACCTCAGCCTCTTACTTCTGCCTTTGTGTCTTCACATCCCGCAAACGTCTTGGAGAAGGGACAATGGTGGACCCAGGGAATGGTTGGGCAGATTGCGCAAGTGACTGGTGACAGTGGATGCTCTTATTGTGTTTTATACATATGGAAGCAACCAGACAGCAACCTCCACCGGCCTCTCAGAAACACAGCCATGCAGCGTGGCACACTGATTGGGGAATGGCACTGGTCACCCACCAATCACACTGCACCAAGGGTCGAGGCTATGCCCCAATTTCCCCAACACACACACTTGTCCCCCATTCTGAGTCCACCACTGGTCTAAGCTCTGAACAGGACATACTCAGCCGCACTAATGCTGGGTACACACTACACCATGTGCACCCAACGCAACATCAACAGCAATGCGGCCCTGCAAATGCATGCACACTTGCCGATGCCAGGTCCGACGGACGGACGGGAAGCTACGTGTCATGCTGCGTCCAGTATGGCATTGCTAGTAACATCCCTCGTTGACCCGCGGGAGTGCGCATATCATGGGTACACACTAGACAATATATCTGATATGTCGCTCCAATCCGCGAGATCTGACAACATATTGTCTAGTGTGTACCCAGCTGCAGGGTTTAGCGCTGCTCACAACATGGACTGATACAGAGCTACTTCCCCTCCAAAACCAGATGGCAGTCACTGATACAGAGCTACTTCCCATTCATACCCAGATGGCAGTCACTGATACAGAGCTACTTCCCATCCATAACCAGATGGCAGTCACTGATACAGAGCTGATTCCCATTCATAACCAGAGGGCAGTCACTGATACAGAGCTACTTCCCATTCATAACCAGATGTCAGTCACTGATACAGAGCTACTTCCCATCCATAACCAGATGGCAGTCACTGATACAGAGCTACTTCCCATTCATAAACAGATGTCAGTCACTGATACAGAGCTACTTCCCATCCATAACCAGATGGCAGTCACTGATACAGAGCCGATTCCCATTCATAACCAGATGGCAGTCACTGATACAGAGCTACTTCCCATTCATAACCAGATGGCAGTCACTGATACAGAGCTACTTTCCATCCATAACTAGGACTGATACAGAGCTACTTCCCCTCCATAACCAGGACTGATACAGAGCTACTTCCCCTCCATAACCAGGACTGATACAGTTACTTCCTCTCCATAACTAGGACTGATACAGGGTTACTTCCCCTCCATAACCAGGTGGAAGTCACTGATACAGAACTACTTCCCCTCCATAACCAGGTTGTAGTCACTGATACAGAGCTACTTCCCCTCCATAACCAGGTTGTAGTCACTGATACAGAACTACTTCCCCTCCATAACCAGGTTGTAGTCACTGATACAGAGCTACTTCCCCTCCATAACCAGATGGCAGTCACTGATACAGAGCTACTTCCCATTCATACCCAGCTGGCAGTCACTGATACAGAGCTACTTCCCATCCATAACCAGATGGCAGTCACTGATACAGAGCTGATTCCCATTCATAACCAGAGGGCAGTCACTGATACAGAGCTACTTCCCATTCATAAACAGATGTCAGTCACTGATACAGAGCTACTTCCCATCCATAACCAGATGGCAGTCACTGATACAGAGCCGATTCCCATTCATAACCAGATGGCAGTCACTGATACAGAGCTACTTCCCATTCATACCCAGAAGGCAGTCACTGATACAGAGCTACTTCCCATTCATAACCAGATGGCTGTCACTGATACAGAGCTACTTCCCATCCATAACTAGGACTGATACAGAGCTACTTCCCCTCCATAACCAGGTCTGATACAGAGCTACTTCCCCTCCATAACCAGGACTGATACAGAGCTACTTCCCCTCCATAACCAGGACTGATACAGAGCTACTTCCCCTCCATAACCAGGACTGATACAGAGCTACTTCCCTTCCATAACCAGGACTGATATTTACTTCCTCTCCATAACTAGGATTGATACAGGGTTACTTCCCCTCCATAACCAGGTGGAAGTCACTGATACAGAACTACTTCCCCTCCATAACCAGGTTGTAGTCACTGATACAGAGCTACTTCCCCTCCATAACCAGGTTGTAGTCACTGATACAGAACTACTTCCCCTCCATAACCAGGTGGAAGTCACTGATACAGAGCTACTTCCCATTCATACCCAGATGGCAGTCACTGATACAGAGCTACTTCCCATTCATACCCAGATGGCAGTCACTGATACAGAGCTACTTCCCATTCATACCCAGATGGCAGTCACTGATACAGAGCTACTTCCCATTCATAACCAGATCGCAGTCACTGATACAGAGCTACTTCCCATCCATAACTAGGACTGATACAGAGCTACTTCCCCTCCATAACCAGGACTGATACAGAGCTACTTCCCCTCCATAACCAGGACTGATACAGAGCTACTTCCCCTCCATAACCAGGACTGATACAGAGCTACTTCCCTTCCATAACCAGGACTGATAGTTACTTCCTCTCCATAACTAGGACTGATACAGGGTTACTTCCGATCCATAACCAGGTGGAAGTCACTGATACAGAGCTACTTCCCCTCCATAACCAGGTGGAAGTCACTGATACAGAGCTACTTCCCCTCCATTACCAGGTGGAAGTCACTGATACAGAACTATTTCCCCTCCATAACCAGGTTGTAGTCACTGATACAGAACTACTTCCCCTCCATAACCAGGTTGTAGTCACTGATACAGAGCTACTTCCCCTCCATAACCAGGTTGTAGTCACTGATACAGAGCTACTTCCCCTCCATAACCAGGTTGTAGTCACTGATACAGAACTACTTCCCCTCCATAACCAGGTTGCAGTCACTGATACAGAACTTCTTCCCCTCCATACCCAGATGGCAGTCACTGATACAGAACTACTTCCCCATCATAACCAGGTTGCAGTCACTGATACAGAGCTACTTCCCCTCCATAACCAGGTTGCAGTCACTGATACAGAGCTACTTACAGACCGGCCGCCGTCAATCACATAAACACTGAAATAAGGATACACTGTAGCAATTACTGGGCTGATTATAATAGGATTGTATGCAGGAGCGTTAGCTGATTAATGGCTTCAAATGCTCTGGCAAAGGTAAATTGGGAGGTCGGCATTTTGGATATAGAGGTGGACATAGAAGCGCACGCAGTACATATACACATAGAATGTGACGGCAGATAGGAACCACTTGGCCCATCTAGTCTGCCCCTTTTCATGTATCCTTTTGGCAACCTCAACCCTATTTGCTCCTTACGTCTCTATTAAGAATATTCTTAAGCTTATCCCAAGCGTGTTTACATTGTTCCACCGTTTTAGCTTCAACCACCTCTGATGGAAGGCTATTCCACTTATCCACTACCCTTTCTGTGAAGTCATTTTTCCATTCTCCCATCAGATGTGGTTGAAGCTAAAACGGTAGCGTCTATTGCCGGGTCGCCTACCAACGCCTTCCCTTGTGTAAATCTGTGCGGCCGAATGTGCTAGGCCTGAAACGCCCGAGCTCAGCATCCGTACACGCAGTAATACCGATCTGCACAGTGTGTACAGGGGGCGCACTCATGGCTCCGAGGGGCTGCAGAGAGATCAGCACAGTGTGTACAGGGGGCGCACTCATGGCTCCGAGGGGCTGTAGAGAGAGCTGCACAGTGTGCAGGGGGCGCACTCATGGCTCCGAGGGGCTGCAGAGAGATCTGCACAGTGTGTACAGCGGGCACACTCATGGCTCTGAGGGGCTACAGAGAGATCAGCACAGTGTGTACAGGGGGCGCACTCATGGCTCTGAGGGGCGGCAGAGAGATCAGCACAGTGTGTACAGGGGGCGCACTCATGGCTCCGAGGGGCTGCAGAGAGATCTGCACAGTGTGTACAGGGGGCGCACTCATGGCTCCGAGGGGCTGCAGAGAGATCTGCACAGTGTGTACAGGGGGCGCACTCATGGCTCCGAGGGGCTGCAGAGAGATCTGCACAGTGTGTACAGGGGGCGCAGTCATGGCTCCGAGGGGCTGCAGAGAGATCTGCACAGTGTGTACAGGGGGCGCACTCATGGCTCCGAGGGGCTGCTCTGCACAGTGTGTACAGGGGGCGCACTCATGGCTTCGAGGGGCTGCTCTGCACAGTGTGTACAGGGGGCGCACTCATGGCTCCGAGGGGCTGCTCTGCACAGTGTGTACAGGGGTCGCACTCATGGCTCCGAGGGGCTGCAGAGAGATCAGCACAGTGTGTACAGGGGGCGCACTCATGGCTGCTCTGCACAGTGTGTACAGGGGGCGCACTCATGGCTTCGAGGGGCTGCTCTGCACAGTGTGTACAGAGGGCACACTCATGGCTCCGAGGGGCTGCTCTGCACAGTGTGTACAGGGGGCGCACTCATGGCTCCGAGGGGCTGTAGAGAGATCAGCATAGTGTGTACAGGGGGCGTACTCATGGCTCCGAGGGGCTGTAGAGAGATCAGCACAGTGTGTACAGGGGGCGCACTCATGGCTCCGAGGGGCTGTAGAGAGACCTGCACAGTGTGTACAGGGGGCGCACTCATGGCTCCGAGGGGCTGCAGAGAGATCTGCACAGTGTGTACAGGGGGCGCACTCATGGCTCCGAGGGGCTGCAGAGAGATCTGCACAGTGTGTACAGCGGGCGCACTCATGGCTCCGAGGGGCTGCAGAGAGATCTGCACAGTGTGTACAGGGGGCGCACTCATGGCTCCGAGGGGCTGCAGAGAGATCTGCACAGTGTGTACAGGGGGCGCAGTCATGGCTCCGAGGGGCTGCAGAGAGATCTGCACAGTGTGTACAGGGGGCGCACTCATGGCTCCGAGGGGCTGCAGAGAGATCTGCACAGTGTGTACAGGGGGCGCACTCATGGCTCCGAGGGGCTGCAGAGAGATCTGCACAGTGTGAACAGGGGGCGCACTCATGGCTCCGAGGGGCTGCAGAGAGATCTGCACAGTGTGAACAGGGGGCGCACTCATGGCTCCGAGGGGCTACAGAGAGATCTGCACAGTGTGTACAGGGGGCGCACTCATGGCTCCGAGGGGCTGCAGAGAGATCTGCACAGTGTGTACAGGGGGCGCACTCATGGCTCCGAGGGGCTGCAGAGAGATCTGCACAGTGTGTACAGGGGGCGCACTCATGGCTCCGAGGGGCTGCAGAGAGATCAGCACAGTGTGTACAGGGGGCGCACTCATGGCTCCGAGGGGCTGTAGAGAGATCAGCACAGTGTGTACAGGGGGCGCACTCATGGCTCCGAGGGGCTGTAGAGAGATCAGCACAGTGTGTACAGGGGGCGCACTCATGGTTCCGAGGGGCTGCAGAGAGATCTGCACAGTGTGTACAGGGGGCGCACTCATGGCTCCGAGGGGCTGCAGAGAGATCTGCACAGTGTGTACAGGGGGCGCACTCATGGCTCCGAGGGGCTGTAGAGAGATCAGCACAGTGTGTACAGGGGGCGCACTCATGGCTCCGAGGGGCTGCAGAGAGATCTGCACAGTGTGTACAGGGGGCGCACTCATGGCTCCGAGGGGCTGCAGAGAGGTCTGCACAGTGTGTACAGGGGGCACACTCATGGCTCTGAGGGGCTGCAGAGAGATCTGCACAGTGTGTACAGCGGGCACACTCATGGCTCCGAGGGGCTGCAGAGAGATCTGCACAGTGTGTACAGGGGAAGCACTCATGGCTCCGAGGGGCAAAAGACAGATCTGCACAGTGTGTACAGGGAGCGCACTCATGGCTCCGAGGGGCTGCAGACAGATCTGCAGTGTGTACAGGGGGCGCACTCATGGCTCCGAAGGGCTGCAGACAGATCTGCAGTGTGTACAGTGGGCGCACTCATGGCTCCAAGGGGCTGCAGAGAGATCAGCACAGTGTGTACAGGGGGCACATTCATGGCTCCGAGGGGCTGCAGACAGATCTGCACAGTGTGTACAGGGAGCGCACTCATGGCTCCGAGGGGCTGCAGACAGATCTGCAGTGTGTACAGGGGGCGCACTCATGGCTCCGAGGGGCTGCAGACAGATCTGCACAGTGTGTACCCAGCTTTGGAATCAGAGATTAGATCACAGACCCCCAGATGGGCACCGGTGTCTCACAGTATCCCCGGCTCTCTTCCACACATATGGAAACATCATTACACATAGGAACAAATGGAGGTCTCACCCTTAGGCCGGCATCTCTTACTAGGTCTCGGGTGACATCTTCCTCGCTTGCGTGTGACAGTAGCTGGGCATCTCGGGGTCCACAGGGGCAAGAAGGCTACAGGGATAATAAAACATATTAGCGCTATCTGTGGCCTCCTTCCCATATCTGTATACCTAACTCAGCACTAAGCATCCCTTACTATGTCTCCTCATTCCCTGTATCTGTATACCTAACTCAGCACTAAGCATCCCTTACTATGTCTCATCATTCCCTGTATCTGTATACCTAACTCAGCACTAAGCATCCCTTACTATGTCTCCTCATTCCCTGTATCTGTATACCTAACTCAGCACTAAGCATCCCTTACTATGTCTCCTCATTCCCTGTATCTGTATACCTAACTCAGCACTAAGCATCCCTTACTGTGTCTCATCATTCCCTGTATCTGTATACCTAACTCAGCACTAAGCATCCCTTACTGTGTCTCATCATTCCCTGTATCTGTATACCTAACTCAGCACTAAGCATCCCTTACTGTGTCTCATCATTCCCTGTATCTGTATACTTAACTCAGCACTAAGCATCCTTTACTGTGTCTCATCATTCCCTGTATCTGTATACCTAACTCAGCACTAAGCATCCCTTACTATGTCTCCTCATTCCCTGTATCTGTATACCTAACTCAGCACTAAGCATCCCTTACTGTGTCTCATCATTCCCTGTATCTGTATACCTAACTCAGCACTAAGCATCCCTTACTGTGTCTCATCATTCCCTGTATCTGTATACCTAACTCAGCACTAAGCATCCCTTACTGTGTCTCATCATTCCCTGTATCTGTATACTTAACTCAGCACTAAGCATCCTTTACTGTGTCTCATCATTCCCTGTATCTGTATACCTAACTCAGCACTAAGCATCCCTTACTATGTCTCATCATTCCCTGTATCTGTATACCTAACTCAGCACTAATCATCCCTTACTATGTCTCATCACTCCCTGTATCTGTATACCTAACTCAGCACTAAGCATCCCTTACTGTGTCTCATCATTCCCTGTATCTGTATACCTAACTGAGCACTAAGCATCCCTTACTATGTCTCATCATTCCCTGTATCTGTATACCTAACTCAGCTCTAAGGATCCCTTACTACGTCTCATCATTCCCTGTATCTGTATACCTAACTCAGCACTAAGCATCCCTTACTGTGTCTCATAACTCCCTGTATCTGTATACCTAACTCAGCACTAAGCGTCCCTTACTATGTCTGATCATTCCCTGTATCTGTATACCGTAACTCAGCACTAACCATCCTTTACTGTGTCTCATCATTCCCTGTATCTGTATACCGTAACTCAGCACTAAGCATCCCTTACTGTGTCTCATCATTCCCTGTATCTGTATAACTAACTCAGCACTAAGCATCCCTTACTGTGTCTCATCATTCCCTGTATCTGTATACCTAACTCAGCACTAAGCATCCCTTACTATGTCTCCTCATTCCCTGTATCTGTATACCTAACTCAGCACTAAGCATACCTTACTATGTCTCATCATTCCCTGTATCTGTATACCTAACTCAGCACTAAGCATCCCTTACTATGCCTCATCACTCCCTGTATCTGTATACCTAACTCAGCACTAAGCATCCCTTACTATGTCTCATCATTCCCTGTATCTGTATACCTAACTCAGCACTAAGCATCCCTATGTCTGAACCTTCCCTGTATCTGTATACCTAACTCAGCACTATGCATCCCTTACTGTGTCTCATCATTCCCTGTATCTGTATACCTAACTCAGCACTAAGCATCCCTTACTATGTCTCCTCATTCCCTGTATCTGTATACCTAACTCAGCACTAAGCATCCCTTACTGTGTCTCCTCATTCCCTGTATCTGTATACCTAACTCAGCACTAAGCATCCCTTACTATGTCTCATCATTCCCTGTATCTGTATACCTAACTCAGCACTAAGCATCCCTTACTGTGTCTCATCATTCCCTGTATCTGTATACCTAACTCAGCACTAAGCATCCCTTACTATGTCTCATCATTCCCTGTATCTGTATACCTAACTCAGCACTAAGCATCCCTTACTATGTCTCATCATTCCCTGTATCTGTATACCTAACTCAGCACTAAGCATCCCTTACTATGTCTCATCACTCCCTGTATCTGTATACCTAACTCAGCACTAAGCATCCCTTATCATTCCCTGTATCTGTATACATAACTCAGCACTAAGCATCCCTTACTATGTCTCATCATTCCCTGTATCTGTATACCTAACTCAGCACTAAGCATCCCTTACTATGTCTCATCATTCCCTGTATCTGTATACCTAACTCAGCACTAAGCATCCCTTACTATGTCTCATCATTCCCTGTATCTGTATACCTAACTCAGCACTAAGCATCCCTTACTATGTCTCATCATTCCCTGTATCTGTATACCTAACTCAGCACTAAGCATCCCTTACTATGTCTCATCATTCCCTGTATCTGTATACCTAACTCAGCACTAAGCATCCCTTACTATGTCTCATCATTCCCTGTATCTGTATACCTAACTCAGCACTAAGCGTCCCTTACTATGTCTCATCATTCCCTGTATCTGTATACCTAACTCAGCACTAAGCGTCCCTTACTATGTCTCATCATTCCCTGTATCTGTATACCTAACTCAGCACTAAGCATCCCTTACTATGTCTCATCATTCCCTGTATCTGTATACCTAACTCAGCACTAAGCATCCCTTACTATGTCTGATCCTTCCCTGTATACCTAACTCAGCATTAATCATCCCTTACTATGTCTGATCACTCCCTGTATCTGTATACCTAACTCAGCACTAAGCATCCCTTACTATGTCTGATCCTTCCCTGTATCTGTATACCTAACTCAGCACTATGCATCCCTTACTATGTCTCCTCATTCCCTGTATCTGTATACCTAACTCAGCACTATGCATCCCTTACTATGTCTCATCATTCCCTGTATCTGTATACCTAACTCAGCACTAAGCATCCCTTACTATGTCTCATCATTCCCTGTATCTGTATACCTAACTCAGCACTAAGCGTCCCTTACTATGTCTGATCATTCCCTGTATCTGTATACCTAACTCAGCACTAATCGTCCCTTACTATGTCTCATCATGCCCTGTATCTGTATACCTAACTCAGCACTAAGCATCCCTTACTATGTCTCATCATTCCCTGTATCTGTATACCTAACTCAGCACTAAGCATCCCTTACTATGTCTCATCATTCCCTGTATCTGTATACCTAACTCAGCACTAAGCATCCCTTACTGTGTCTCATCACTCCCTGTATCTGTATACCTAACTCAGCACTATGCATCCCTTACTGTGTCTCATCATTCCCTGTATCTGTATACCTAACTCAGCACTAAGCATCCCTTACTATGTCTCCTCATTCCCTGTATCTGTATACCTAACTTAGCACCAAGCATCCCTTACTATGTCTCATCATTCCCTGTATCTGTATACCTAACTCAGCACTAAGCATCCCTTACTATGTCTGATCACTCCCTGTATCTGTATACCTAACTCAGCACTAAGCATCCCTTACTATGTCTGAACCTTCCCTGTATCTGTATACCTAACTCAGCACTATGCATCCCTTACTGTGTCTCATCATTCCCTGTATCTGTATACCTAACTCAGCACTAAGCATCCCTTACTGTGTCTCCTCATTCCCTGTATCTGTATACCTAACTCAGCACTAAGCATCCCTTACTGTGTCTCATCATTCCCTGTATCTGTATACCTAACTCAGCACTAAGCATCCCTTACTGTGTCTCATCACTCCCTGTATCTGTATACCTAACTCAGCACTAAGCATCCCTTATCATTCCCTGTATCTGTATACCTAACTCAGCACTAAGCATCCCTTACTGTGTCTCCTCATTCCCTGTATCTGTATACCTAACTCAGCACTAAGCATCCCTTACTGTGTGTCATCACTCCCTGTATCTGTATACCTAACTCAGCACTAAGCATCCCTTACTGTGTCTCATCACTCCCTGTATCTGTATACCTAACTCAGCACTAAGCATCCCTTATCATTCCCTGTATCTGTATACCTAACTCAGCACTAAGCATCCCTTACTATGTCTCATCATTCCCTGTATCTGTATACCTAACTCAGCACTAAGCATCCCTTACTATGTCTCATCATTCCCTGTATCTGTATACCTAATTCAGCACTAAGCATCCCTTACTATGTCTCATCATTCCCTGTATCTGTATACCTAACTCAGCACTAAGCATCCCTTACTATGTCTCATCATTCCCTGTATCTGTATACCTAACTCAGCACTAAGCATCCCTTACTATGTCTCATCATTCCCTGTATCTGTATACCTAACTCAGCACTAAGCATCCCTTACTGTGTCTCATCATTCCCTGTATCTGTATACCTAACTCAGCACTAAGCATCCCTTACTGTGTCTCATCATTCCCTGTATCTGTATACCTAACTCAGCACTAAGCATCCCTTACTATGTCTCCTCATTCCCTGTATCTGTATACCTAACTCAGCACTAAGCATCCCTTACTATGTCTCATCATTCCCTGTATCTGTATACCTAACTCAGCACTAAGCATCCCTTACTATGCCTCATCACTCCCTGTATCTGTATACCTAACTCAGCACTAAGCATCCCTTACTATGTCTCATCATTCCCTGTATCTGTATACCTAACTCAGCACTAATCGTCCCTTACTATGTCTCATCATGCCCTGTATCTGTATACCTAACTCAGCACTAAGCATCCCTTACTATGTCTCATCATTCCCTGTATCTGTATACCTAACTCAGCACTAAGCATCCCTTACTATGTCTCATCATTCCCTGTATCTGTATACCTAACTCAGCACTAAGCATCCCTTACTGTGTCTCATCATTCCCTGTATCTGTATACCTAACTCAGCACTAAGCATCCCTTACTGTGTCTCATCATTCCCTGTATCTGTATACCGTAACTCAGCACTAAGCATCCCTTACTGTGTCTCATCATTCCCTGTATCTGTATACCGTAACTCAGCACTAAGCATCCCTTACTGTGTCTCATCATTCCCTGTATCTGTATAACTAACTCAGCACTAAGCATCCCTTACTGTGTCTCATCATTCCCTGTATCTGTATACCTAACTCAGCACTAAGCATCCCTTACTATGTCTCCTCATTCCCTGTATCTGTATACCTAACTCAGCACTAAGCATCCCTTACTATGTCTCATCATTCCCTGTATCTGTATACCTAACTCAGCACTAAGCATCCCTTACTATGTCTCATCATTCCTTGTATCTGTATACCTAACTCAGCACTAAGCATCCCTTACTGTGTCTCATCACTCCCTGTATCTGTATACCTAACTCAGCACTATGCATCCCTTACTGTGTCTCATCATTCCCTGTATCTGTATACCTAACTCAGCACTAAGCATCCCTTACTATGTCTCCTCATTCCCTGTATCTGTATACCTAACTTAGCACTAAGCATCCCTTACTATGTCTCATCATTCCCTGTATCTGTATACCTAACTCAGCACTAAGCATCCCTTACTATGTCTGATCACTCCCTGTATCTGTATACCTAACTCAGCACTAAGCATCCCTTACTATGTCTGAACCTTCCCTGTATCTGTATATCTAACTCAGCACTATGCATCCCTTACTGTGTCTCATCATTCCCTGTATCTGTATACCTAACTCAGCACTAAGCATCCCTTACTGTGTCTCCTCATTCCCTGTATCTGTATACCTAACTCAGCACTAAGCATCCCTTACTGTGTCTCATCATTCCCTGTATCTGTATACCTAACTCAGCACTAAGCATCCCTTACTATGTCTCATCATTCCCTGTATCTGTATACCTAACTCAGCACTAATCATCCCTTACTATGTCTCATCATTCCCTGTATCTGTATACCTAACTCAGCACTAAGCATCCCTTACTGTGTCTCATCACTCCCTGTATCTGTATACCTAACTCAGCACTAAGCACCCCTTACTGTGTCTCATCACTCCCTGTATCTGTATACCTAACTCAGCACTAAGCATCCCTTATCATTCCCTGTATCTGTATACCTAACTCAGCACTAAGCATCCCTTACTATGTCTCATCATTCCCTGTATCTGTATACCTAACTCAGCACTAAGCATCCCTTACTATGTCTCATCATTCCCTGTATCTGTATACCTAACTCAGCACTAAGCATCCCTTACTATGTCTCATCATTCCCTGTATCTGTATACCTAACTCAGCACTAAGCATCCCTTACTATGCCTCATCACTCCCTGTATCTGTATACCTAACTCAGCACTAAGCATCCCTTACTATGTCTCATCATTCCCTGTATCTGTATACCTAACTCAGCACTAAGCATCCCTTACTATGTCTCATCATTCCCTGTATCTGTATACCTAACTCAGCACTAAGCATCCCTTACTATGTCTCATCATTCCCTGTATCTGTATACCTAACTCAGCACTAAGCATCCCTTACTATGTCTCATCATTCCCTGTATCTGTATACCTAACTCAGCACTAAGCATCCCTTACTATCTCATCACTCCCTGTATCTGTATACCTAACTCAGCACTAAGCATCCCTTACTATGTCTCATCATTCCCTGTATCTGTATACCTAACTCAGCACTATGCATCCCTTACTATGTCTGATCCTTCCCTGTATACCTAACTCAGCATTAATCATCCCTTACTATGTCTGATCACTCCCTGTATCTGTATACCTAACTCAGCACTAAGCATCCCTTACTATGTCTGATCCTTCCCTGTATCTGTATACCTAACTCAGCACTATGCATCCCTTACTATGTCTCATCATTCCCTGTATCTGTATACCTAACTCAGCACTAAGCATCCCTTACTATGTCTCATCATTCCCTGTATCTGTATACCTAACTCAGCACTATGCATCCCTTACTATGTCTCATCATTCCCTGTATCTGTATACCTAACTCAGCACTATGCATCCCTTACTATGCCTCATCATTCCCTGTATCTGTATACCTAACTCAGCACTATGCATCCCTTACTGTGTCTCATCATTCCCTGTATCTGTATACCTAACTCAGCACTAAGCATCCCTTACTATATCTCATCATTCCCTGTATCTGTATACCTAACTCAGCACTAAGCATCCCTTACTATGTCTCATCATTCCCTGTATCTGTATACCTAACTCAGCACTATGCATCCCTTACTATGTCTCATCATTCCCTGTATCTGTATACCTAACTCAGCATTAATCATCCCTTACTATGTCTGATCACTCCCTGTATCTGTATACCTAACTCAGCACTAAGCATCCCTTACTATGTCTGATCCTTCCCTGTATCTGTATACCTAACTCAGCACTATGCATCCCTTACTATGTCTCATCATTCCCTGTATCTGTATACCTAACTCAGCACTATGCATCCCTTACTATGCCTCATCATTCCCTGTATCTGTATACCTAACTCAGCACTAAGCATCCCTTACTATATCTCATCATTCCCTGTATCTGTATACCTAACTCAGCACTAAGCATCCCTTACTATGTCTCATCATTCCCTGTATCTGTATACCTAACTCAGCACTATGCATCCCTTACTATGTCTCATCATTCCCTGTATCTGTATACCTAACTCAGCACTAAGCATCCCTTACTATGTCTGATCCTTCCCTGTATCTGTATACCTAACTCAGCACTAAGCATCCCTTACTATGTCTCATCATTCCCTGTATCTGTATACCTAACTCAGCACTAAGCATCCCTTACTATGTCTCATCATTCCCTGTATCTGTATACCTAACTCAGCACTAAGCATCCCTTACTATGCCTCATCACTCCCTGTATCTGTATACCTAACTCAGCACCAAGCATCCCTTACTATGTCTCATCATTCCCTGTATCTGTATACCTAACTCAGCACTAAGCATCCCTTACTGTGTCTCATCACTCCCTGTATCTGTATACCTAATTCAGCACTAAGCATCCCTTATCATTCCCTGTATCTGTATACCTAACTCAGCACTAAGAATCCCTTACTATGTCTCATCATTCCCTGTATCTGTATACCTAACTCAGCACTAAGCATCCCTTATCATTCCCTGTATCTGTATACCTAACTCAGCACTAAGCATCCCTTACTATGTCTCCTCATTCCCTGTATCTGTATACCTAACTTAGCACTAAGCATCCCTTACTGTGTCTCATCATTCCCTGTATCTGTATACCTAACTTAGCACTAAGCATCCCTTACTGTGTCTCATCATTCCCTGTATCTGTATACCTAACTCAGCACTAAGCATCCCTTACTATGTCTCATCACTCCCTGTATCTGTATACCTAACTCAGCACTAAGCATCCCTTATCATTCCCTGTATCTGTATACATAACTCAGCACTAAGCATCCCTTACTATGTCTCATCATTCCCTGTATCTGTATACCTAACTCAGCACTAAGCATCCCTTACTATGTCTCATCATTCCCTGTATCTGTATACCTAACTCAGCACTAAGCATCCCTTACTATGTCTCATCATTCCCTGTATCTGTATACCTAACTCAGCACTAAGCATCCCTTACTATGTCTCATCATTCCCTGTATCTGTATACCTAACTCAGCACTAAGCATCCCTTACTATGTCTCATCATTCCCTGTATCTGTATACCTAACTCAGCACTAAGCATCCCTTACTATGTCTCATCATTCCCTGTATCTGTATACCTAACTCAGCACTAAGCGTCCCTTACTATGTCTCATCATTCCCTGTATCTGTATACCTAACTCAGCACTAAGCGTCCCTTACTATGTCTCATCATTCCCTGTATCTGTATACCTAACTCAGCACTAAGCATCCCTTACTATGTCTCATCATTCCCTGTATCTGTATACCTAACTCAGCACTAAGCATCCCTTACTATGTCTGATCCTTCCCTGTATACCTAACTCAGCATTAATCATCCCTTACTATGTCTGATCACTCCCTGTATCTGTATACCTAACTCAGCACTAAGCATCCCTTACTATGTCTGATCCTTCCCTGTATCTGTATACCTAACTCAGCACTATGCATCCCTTACTATGTCTCCTCATTCCCTGTATCTGTATACCTAACTCAGCACTATGCATCCCTTACTATGTCTCATCATTCCCTGTATCTGTATACCTAACTCAGCACTAAGCATCCCTTACTATGTCTCATCATTCCCTGTATCTGTATACCTAACTCAGCACTAAGCGTCCCTTACTATGTCTGATCATTCCCTGTATCTGTATACCTAACTCAGCACTAATCGTCCCTTACTATGTCTCATCATGCCCTGTATCTGTATACCTAACTCAGCACTAAGCATCCCTTACTATGTCTCATCATTCCCTGTATCTGTATACCTAACTCAGCACTAAGCATCCCTTACTATGTCTCATCATTCCCTGTATCTGTATACCTAACTCAGCACTAAGCATCCCTTACTGTGTCTCATCACTCCCTGTATCTGTATACCTAACTCAGCACTATGCATCCCTTACTGTGTCTCATCATTCCCTGTATCTGTATACCTAACTCAGCACTAAGCATCCCTTACTATGTCTCCTCATTCCCTGTATCTGTATACCTAACTTAGCACCAAGCATCCCTTACTATGTCTCATCATTCCCTGTATCTGTATACCTAACTCAGCACTAAGCATCCCTTACTATGTCTGATCACTCCCTGTATCTGTATACCTAACTCAGCACTAAGCATCCCTTACTATGTCTGAACCTTCCCTGTATCTGTATACCTAACTCAGCACTATGCATCCCTTACTGTGTCTCATCATTCCCTGTATCTGTATACCTAACTCAGCACTAAGCATCCCTTACTGTGTCTCCTCATTCCCTGTATCTGTATACCTAACTCAGCACTAAGCATCCCTTACTGTGTCTCATCATTCCCTGTATCTGTATACCTAACTCAGCACTAAGCATCCCTTACTGTGTCTCATCACTCCCTGTATCTGTATACCTAACTCAGCACTAAGCATCCCTTATCATTCCCTGTATCTGTATACCTAACTCAGCACTAAGCATCCCTTACTGTGTCTCCTCATTCCCTGTATCTGTATACCTAACTCAGCACTAAGCATCCCTTACTGTGTGTCATCACTCCCTGTATCTGTATACCTAACTCAGCACTAAGCATCCCTTACTGTGTCTCATCACTCCCTGTATCTGTATACCTAACTCAGCACTAAGCATCCCTTATCATTCCCTGTATCTGTATACCTAACTCAGCACTAAGCATCCCTTACTATGTCTCATCATTCCCTGTATCTGTATACCTAACTCAGCACTAAGCATCCCTTACTATGTCTCATCATTCCCTGTATCTGTATACCTAATTCAGCACTAAGCATCCCTTACTATGTCTCATCATTCCCTGTATCTGTATACCTAACTCAGCACTAAGCATCCCTTACTATGTCTCATCATTCCCTGTATCTGTATACCTAACTCAGCACTAAGCATCCCTTACTATGTCTCATCATTCCCTGTATCTGTATACCTAACTCAGCACTAAGCATCCCTTACTGTGTCTCATCATTCCCTGTATCTGTATACCTAACTCAGCACTAAGCATCCCTTACTGTGTCTCATCATTCCCTGTATCTGTATACCTAACTCAGCACTAAGCATCCCTTACTATGTCTCCTCATTCCCTGTATCTGTATACCTAACTCAGCACTAAGCATCCCTTACTATGTCTCATCATTCCCTGTATCTGTATACCTAACTCAGCACTAAGCATCCCTTACTATGCCTCATCACTCCCTGTATCTGTATACCTAACTCAGCACTAAGCATCCCTTACTATGTCTCATCATTCCCTGTATCTGTATACCTAACTCAGCACTAATCGTCCCTTACTATGTCTCATCATGCCCTGTATCTGTATACCTAACTCAGCACTAAGCATCCCTTACTATGTCTCATCATTCCCTGTATCTGTATACCTAACTCAGCACTAAGCATCCCTTACTATGTCTCATCATTCCCTGTATCTGTATACCTAACTCAGCACTAAGCATCCCTTACTGTGTCTCATCATTCCCTGTATCTGTATACCTAACTCAGCACTAAGCATCCCTTACTGTGTCTCATCATTCCCTGTATCTGTATACCGTAACTCAGCACTAAGCATCCCTTACTGTGTCTCATCATTCCCTGTATCTGTATACCGTAACTCAGCACTAAGCATCCCTTACTGTGTCTCATCATTCCCTGTATCTGTATAACTAACTCAGCACTAAGCATCCCTTACTGTGTCTCATCATTCCCTGTATCTGTATACCTAACTCAGCACTAAGCATCCCTTACTATGTCTCCTCATTCCCTGTATCTGTATACCTAACTCAGCACTAAGCATCCCTTACTATGTCTCATCATTCCCTGTATCTGTATACCTAACTCAGCACTAAGCATCCCTTACTATGTCTCATCATTCCTTGTATCTGTATACCTAACTCAGCACTAAGCATCCCTTACTGTGTCTCATCACTCCCTGTATCTGTATACCTAACTCAGCACTATGCATCCCTTACTGTGTCTCATCATTCCCTGTATCTGTATACCTAACTCAGCACTAAGCATCCCTTACTATGTCTCCTCATTCCCTGTATCTGTATACCTAACTTAGCACTAAGCATCCCTTACTATGTCTCATCATTCCCTGTATCTGTATACCTAACTCAGCACTAAGCATCCCTTACTATGTCTGATCACTCCCTGTATCTGTATACCTAACTCAGCACTAAGCATCCCTTACTATGTCTGAACCTTCCCTGTATCTGTATATCTAACTCAGCACTATGCATCCCTTACTGTGTCTCATCATTCCCTGTATCTGTATACCTAACTCAGCACTAAGCATCCCTTACTGTGTCTCCTCATTCCCTGTATCTGTATACCTAACTCAGCACTAAGCATCCCTTACTGTGTCTCATCATTCCCTGTATCTGTATACCTAACTCAGCACTAAGCATCCCTTACTATGTCTCATCATTCCCTGTATCTGTATACCTAACTCAGCACTAATCATCCCTTACTATGTCTCATCATTCCCTGTATCTGTATACCTAACTCAGCACTAAGCATCCCTTACTGTGTCTCATCACTCCCTGTATCTGTATACCTAACTCAGCACTAAGCACCCCTTACTGTGTCTCATCACTCCCTGTATCTGTATACCTAACTCAGCACTAAGCATCCCTTATCATTCCCTGTATCTGTATACCTAACTCAGCACTAAGCATCCCTTACTATGTCTCATCATTCCCTGTATCTGTATACCTAACTCAGCACTAAGCATCCCTTACTATGTCTCATCATTCCCTGTATCTGTATACCTAACTCAGCACTAAGCATCCCTTACTATGTCTCATCATTCCCTGTATCTGTATACCTAACTCAGCACTAAGCATCCCTTACTATGCCTCATCACTCCCTGTATCTGTATACCTAACTCAGCACTAAGCATCCCTTACTATGTCTCATCATTCCCTGTATCTGTATACCTAACTCAGCACTAAGCATCCCTTACTATGTCTCATCATTCCCTGTATCTGTATACCTAACTCAGCACTAAGCATCCCTTACTATGTCTCATCATTCCCTGTATCTGTATACCTAACTCAGCACTAAGCATCCCTTACTATGTCTCATCATTCCCTGTATCTGTATACCTAACTCAGCACTAAGCATCCCTTACTATCTCATCACTCCCTGTATCTGTATACCTAACTCAGCACTAAGCATCCCTTACTATGTCTCATCATTCCCTGTATCTGTATACCTAACTCAGCACTATGCATCCCTTACTATGTCTGATCCTTCCCTGTATACCTAACTCAGCATTAATCATCCCTTACTATGTCTGATCACTCCCTGTATCTGTATACCTAACTCAGCACTAAGCATCCCTTACTATGTCTGATCCTTCCCTGTATCTGTATACCTAACTCAGCACTATGCATCCCTTACTATGTCTCATCATTCCCTGTATCTGTATACCTAACTCAGCACTAAGCATCCCTTACTATGTCTCATCATTCCCTGTATCTGTATACCTAACTCAGCACTATGCATCCCTTACTATGTCTCATCATTCCCTGTATCTGTATACCTAACTCAGCACTATGCATCCCTTACTATGCCTCATCATTCCCTGTATCTGTATACCTAACTCAGCACTATGCATCCCTTACTGTGTCTCATCATTCCCTGTATCTGTATACCTAACTCAGCACTAAGCATCCCTTACTATATCTCATCATTCCCTGTATCTGTATACCTAACTCAGCACTAAGCATCCCTTACTATGTCTCATCATTCCCTGTATCTGTATACCTAACTCAGCACTATGCATCCCTTACTATGTCTCATCATTCCCTGTATCTGTATACCTAACTCAGCATTAATCATCCCTTACTATGTCTGATCACTCCCTGTATCTGTATACCTAACTCAGCACTAAGCATCCCTTACTATGTCTGATCCTTCCCTGTATCTGTATACCTAACTCAGCACTATGCATCCCTTACTATGTCTCATCATTCCCTGTATCTGTATACCTAACTCAGCACTATGCATCCCTTACTATGCCTCATCATTCCCTGTATCTGTATACCTAACTCAGCACTAAGCATCCCTTACTATATCTCATCATTCCCTGTATCTGTATACCTAACTCAGCACTAAGCATCCCTTACTATGTCTCATCATTCCCTGTATCTGTATACCTAACTCAGCACTATGCATCCCTTACTATGTCTCATCATTCCCTGTATCTGTATACCTAACTCAGCACTAAGCATCCCTTACTATGTCTGATCCTTCCCTGTATCTGTATACCTAACTCAGCACTAAGCATCCCTTACTATGTCTCATCATTCCCTGTATCTGTATACCTAACTCAGCACTAAGCATCCCTTACTATGTCTCATCATTCCCTGTATCTGTATACCTAACTCAGCACTAAGCATCCCTTACTATGCCTCATCACTCCCTGTATCTGTATACCTAACTCAGCACCAAGCATCCCTTACTATGTCTCATCATTCCCTGTATCTGTATACCTAACTCAGCACTAAGCATCCCTTACTGTGTCTCATCACTCCCTGTATCTGTATACCTAATTCAGCACTAAGCATCCCTTATCATTCCCTGTATCTGTATACCTAACTCAGCACTAAGAATCCCTTACTATGTCTCATCATTCCCTGTATCTGTATACCTAACTCAGCACTAAGCATCCCTTATCATTCCCTGTATCTGTATACCTAACTCAGCACTAAGCATCCCTTACTATGTCTCCTCATTCCCTGTATCTGTATACCTAACTTAGCACTAAGCATCCCTTACTGTGTCTCATCATTCCCTGTATCTGTATACCTAACTCAGCACTAAGCATCCCTTACTATATCTCATCATTCCCTGTATCTGTATACCTAACTCAGCACTAAGCATCCCTTACTATGTCTCATCATTCCCTGTATCTGTATACCTAACTCAGCACTATGCATCCCTTACTATGTCTCATCATTCCCTGTATCTGTATACCTAACTCAGCACTAAGCATCCCTTACTATGTCTCATCATTCCCTGTATCTGTATACCTAACTCAGCACTAAGCATCCCTTACTATGCCTCATCACTCCCTGTATCTGTATACCTAACTCAGCACCAAGCATCCCTTACTATGTCTCATCATTCCCTGTATCTGTATACCTAACTCAGCACTAAGCATCCCTTACTGTGTCTCATCACTCCCTGTATCTGTATACCTAATTCAGCACTAAGCATCCCTTATCATTCCCTGTATCTGTATACCTAACTCAGCACTAAGAATCCCTTACTATGTCTCATCATTCCCTGTATCTGTATACCTAACTCAGCACTAAGCATCCCTTATCATTCCCTGTATCTGTATACCTAACTCAGCACTAAGCATCCCTTACTATGTCTCCTCATTCCCTGTATCTGTATACCTAACTTAGCACTATGCATCCCTTACTATGCCTCATCATTCCCTGTATCTGTATACCTAACTCAGCACTAAGCATCCCTTACTATATCTCATCATTCCCTGTATCTGTATACCTAACTCAGCACTAAGCATCCCTTACTATGTCTCATCATTCCCTGTATCTGTATACCTAACTCAGCACTATGCATCCCTTACTATGTCTCATCATTCCCTGTATCTGTATACCTAACTCAGCACTAAGCATCCCTTACTATGTCTGATCCTTCCCTGTATCTGTATACCTAACTCAGCACTAAGCATCCCTTACTATGTCTCATCATTCCCTGTATCTGTATACCTAACTCAGCACTAAGCATCCCTTACTATGTCTCATCATTCCCTGTATCTGTATACCTAACTCAGCACTAAGCATCCCTTACTATGCCTCATCACTCCCTGTATCTGTATACCTAACTCAGCACCAAGCATCCCTTACTATGTCTCATCATTCCCTGTATCTGTATACCTAACTCAGCACTAAGCATCCCTTACTGTGTCTCATCACTCCCTGTATCTGTATACCTAATTCAGCACTAAGCATCCCTTATCATTCCCTGTATCTGTATACCTAACTCAGCACTAAGAATCCCTTACTATGTCTCATCATTCCCTGTATCTGTATACCTAACTCAGCACTAAGCATCCCTTATCATTCCCTGTATCTGTATACCTAACTCAGCACTAAGCATCCCTTACTATGTCTCCTCATTCCCTGTATCTGTATACCTAACTTAGCACTAAGCATCCCTTACTGTGTCTCATCATTCCCTGTATCTGTATACCTAACTCAGCACTAAGCATCCCTTACTATGTCTCCTCATTCCCTGTATCTGTATACCTAACTCAGCACTAATCGTCCCTTACTATGTCTCATCATTCCCTGTATCTGTATACCTAACTCAGCACTATGCATCCCTTACTGTGTCTCATCATTCCCTGTATCTGTATACCTAACTCAGCACTAAGCATCCCTTACTATGTCTCCTCATTCCCTGTATCTGTATACCTAACTTAGCACTAAGCATCCCTTACTATGTCTCATCACTCCCTGTATCTGTATACCTAACTCAGCACTAAGCATCCCTTACTATGTCTGATCACTCCCTGTATCTGTATACCTAACTCAGCACTAAGCATCCCTTACTATGTCTGAACCTTCCCTGTATCTGTATATCTAACTCAGCACTATGCATCCCTTACTATGCCTCATCATTCCCTGTATCTGTATACCTAACTCAGCACTAAGCATCCCTTACTATGTCTCATCATTCCCTGTATCTGTATACCTAACTCAGCACTATGCATCCCTTACTATGCCTCATCATTCCCTGTATCTGTATACCTAACTCAGCACTAAGCATCCCTTACTATGTCTCATCATTCCCTGTATCTGTATACCTAACTCAGCACTAAGCATCCCTTACTATGTCTCATCATTCCCTGTATCTGTATACCTAACTCAGCACTATGCATCCCTTACTATGTCTCATCATTCCCTGTATCTGTATGCCTAACTCAGCACTAAGCATCCCTTACTATGTCTGATCCTTCCCTGTATCTGTATACCTAACTCAGCACCAAGCATCCCTTACTATGTCTCATCATTCCCTGTATCTGTATACCTAACTCAGCACTAAGCATCCCTTACTGTGTCTCATCACTCCCTGTATCTGTATACCTAACTCAGCACTAAGCATCCCTTATCATTCCCTGTATCTGTATACCTAACTCAGCACTAAGAATCCCTTACTATGTCTGATCCTTCCCTGTATCTGTATACCTAACTCAGCACTAAGCATCCCTTACTATGTCTCATCATTCCCTGTATCTGTATACCTAACTCAGCACTAAGCATCCCTTACTATGTCTCATCATTCCCTGTATCTGTATACCTAACTCAGCACTAAGCATCCCTTACTATGTCTCATCATTCCCTGTATCTGTATACCTAACTCAGCACTATGCATCCCTTACTATGTCTCCTCATTCCCTGTATCTGTATACCTAACTCAGCACTAAGCATCCCTTACTGTGTCTCATCACTCCCTGTATCTGTATACCTAACTCAGCACTAAGCGTCCCTTACTATGTCTCATCACTCCCTGTTTCTGTATACCTAACTCAGCACTAAGCATCCCTTACTATGTCTCATCATTCCCTGTATCTGTATACCTAACTCAGCACTAAGCATCCCTTACTGTGTCTCATCACTCCCTGTATCTGTATACCTAACTCAGCACTAAGCGTCCCTTACTGTGTCTCATCACTCCCTGTTTCTGTATACCTAACTCAGCACTAAGCATCCCTTACTATGTCTCATCATTCCCTGTATCTGTATACCTAACTCAGCACTAAGCGTCCCTTACTGTGTCTCATCACTCCCTGTATCTGTATACCTAACTCAGCACTAAGCGTCCCTTACTATGTCTCATCATTCCCTGTATCTGTATACCTAACTCAGCACTAAGCGTCCCTTACTATGTCTCATCGTTCCCTGTATCTGTATACCTAACTCAGCACTAAGCGTCCCTTACTATGTCTCATCGTTCCCTGTATCTGTATACCTAACTCAGCACTAAGCGTCCCTTACTATGTCTCATCGTTCCCTGTATCTGTATACCTAACTCAGCACTAAGCATCCCTTACTATGTCTCATCATTCCCTGTATCTGTATACCTAACTCAGCACTAAGCGTCCCTTACTATGTCTCATCACTCCCTGTATCTGTATACCTAACTCAGCACTAAGCATCCCTTACTATGTCTCATCATTCCCTGTATCTGTATACCTAACTCAGCACTAAGCATCCCTTACTATGTCTCATCATTCCCTGTATCTGTATACCTAACTCAGCACTAAGCGTCCCTTACTATGTCTCATCATTCCCTGTATCTGTATACCTAACTCAGCACTAAGCATCCCTTACTGTGTCTCATCATTCCCTGTATCTGTATACCTAACTCAGCACTAAGCATCCCTTACTGTGTCTCATCATTCCCTGTATCTGTATACCGTAACTCAGCACTAAGCGTCCCTTACTGTGTCTCATCATTCCCTGTATCTGTATACCTAACTCAGCACTAAGCGTCCCTTACTATGTCTCCTCATTCCCTGTATCTGTATACCTAACTCAGCACTAAGCATCCCTTACTATGTCTGATCACTCCCTGTATCTGTATACCTAACTCAGCACTAAGCGTCCCTTACTATGTCTCATCACTCCCTGTTTCTGTATACCTAACTCAGCACTAAGCATCCCTTACTATGTCTCATCATTCCCTGTATCTGTATACCTAACTCAGCACTAAGCGTCCCTTACTGTGTCTCATCACTCCCTGTATCTGTATACCTAACTCAGCACTAAGCGTCCCTTACTGTGTCTCATCACTCCCTGTTTCTGTATACCTAACTCAGCACTAAGCATCCCTTACTATGTCTCATCATTCCCTGTATCTGTATACCTAACTCAGCACTAAGCGTCCCTTACTATGTCTCATCGTTCCCTGTATCTGTATACCTAACTCAGCACTAAGCGTCCCTTACTATGTCTCATCGTTCCCTGTATCTGTATACCTAACTCAGCACTAAGCATCCCTTACTGTGTCTCATCATTCCCTGTATCTGTATACCTAACTCAGCACTAAGCATCCCTTACTGTGTCTCATCATTCCCTGTATCTGTATACCGTAACTCAGCACTAAGCATCCCTTACTGTGTCTCATCATTCCCTGTATCTGTATACCTAACTCAGCACTAAGCGTCCCTTACTATGTCTCCTCATTCCCTGTATCTGTATACCTAACTCAGCACTAAGCATCCCTTACTATGTCTGATCACTCCCTGTATCTGTATACCTAACTCAGCACTAAGCGTCCCTTACTATGTCTCCTCACTCCCTGTATCTGTATACCTAACTCAGCACTAAGCATCCCTTACTATGTCTGATCATTCCTTGTATCTGTATACCTAACTCAGCACTAAGCATCCCTTACTGTGTCTCATCATTCCCTGTATCTGTATACCTAACTCAGCACTAAGCATCCCTTACTATGTCTGATCCTTCCCTGTATCTGTATACCTAACTCAGCACTAAGCATCCCTTACTGTGTCTCATCATTCCCTGTATCTGTATACCTAACTCAGCATTAATCATCCCTTACTATGTCTCATCATTCCCTGTATCTGTATACCAAACTCAGCACTAAGCATCCCTTACTGTGTCTCATCATTCCCTGTATCTGTATACCTAACTCAGCACTAAGCATCCCTTACTATGTCTCATCATTCCCTGTATCTGTATACCTAACTCAGCACTAAGCATCCCTTACTATGTCTCCTCATTCCCTGTATCTGTATACCTAACTCAGCACTAAGCATCCCTTACTATGTCTGATCCTTCCCTGTATCTGTATACCTAACTCAGCACTAATCGTCCCTTACTATGTCTCATCATTCCCTGTATCTGTATACCTAACTCAGCACTAAGCGTCCCTTACTGTGTCTCATCACTCCCTGTATCTGTATACCTAACTCAGCACTAAGCGTCCCTTACTGTGTCTCATCACTCCCTGTTTCTGTATACCTAACTCAGCACTAAGCATCCCTTACTATGTCTCATCATTCCCTGTATCTGTATACCTAACTCAGCACTAAGCGTCCCTTACTATGTCTCATCGTTCCCTGTATCTGTATACCTAACTCAGCACTAAGCGTCCCTTACTATGTCTCATCGTTCCCTGTATCTGTATACCTAACTCAGCACTAAGCGTCCCTTACTATGTCTCATCGTTCCCTGTATCTGTATACCTAACTCAGCACTAAGCATCCCTTACTATGTCTCATCATTCCCTGTATCTGTATACCTAACTCAGCACTAAGCGTCCCTTACTATGTCTCATCACTCCCTGTATCTGTATACCTAACTCAGCACTAAGCATCCCTTACTATGTCTCATCATTCCCTGTATCTGTATACCTAACTCAGCACTAAGCATCCCTTACTATGTCTCATCATTCCCTGTATCTGTATACCTAACTCAGCACTAAGCGTCCCTTACTATGTCTCATCATTCCCTGTATCTGTATACCTAACTCAGCACTAAGCATCCCTTACTGTGTCTCATCATTCACTGTATCTGTATACCTAACTCAGCACTAAGCATCCCTTACTGTGTCTCATCATTCCCTGTATCTGTATACCGTAACTCAGCACTAAGCATCCCTTACTGTGTCTCATCATTCCCTGTATCTGTATACCTAACTCAGCACTAAGCGTCCCTTACTATGTCTCCTCATTCCCTGTATCTGTATACCTAACTCAGCACTAAGCATCCCTTACTATGTCTGATCACTCCCTGTATCTGTATACCTAACTCAGCACTAAGCGTCCCTTACTATGTCTCCTCACTCCCTGTATCTGTATACCTAACTCAGCACTAAGCATCCCTTACTATGTCTGATCATTCCTTGTATCTGTATACCTAACTCAGCACTAAGCATCCCTTACTGTGTCTCATCATTCCCTGTATCTGTATACCTAACTCAGCACTAAGCATCCCTTACTATGTCTGATCCTTCCCTGTATCTGTATACCTAACTCAGCACTAAGCATCCCTTACTATGTCTGATCCTTCCCTGTATCTGTATACCTAACTCAGCACTAAGCATCCCTTACTGTGTCTCATCATTCCCTGTATCTGTATACCTAACTCAGCATTAATCATCCCTTACTATGTCTCATCATTCCCTGTATCTGTATACCTAACTCAGCACTAAGCATCCCTTACTGTGTCTCATCATTCCCTGTATCTGTATACCTAACTCAGCACTAAGCATCCCTTACTATGTCTCATCATTCCCTGTATCTGTATACCTAACTCAGCACTAAGCATCCCTTACTATGTCTCCTCATTCCCTGTATCTGTATACCTAACTCAGCACTAAGCATCCCTTACTATGTCTGATCCTTCCCTGTATCTGTATACCTAACTCAGCACTAAGCATCCCTTACTGTGTCTCATCATTCCCTGTATCTGTATACCTAACTCAGCACTAAGCATCCCTTACTATGCCTCATCATTCCCTGTATCTGTATACCTAACTCAGCACTAAGCATCCCTTACTGTGTCTCATCATTCCCTGTATCTGTATACCTAACTCAGCACTAAGCATCCCTTATCACTCCCTGTATCTGTATACCTAACTCAGCACTAAGCATCCCTTACTGTGTCTCATCATTCCCTGTATCTGTATACCTAACTCAGCACTAAGCATCCCTTACTATGCCTCATCACTCCCTGTATCTGTATACCTAACTCAGCACTAAGCGTCCCTTACTATGTCTGATCCTTCCCTGTATCTGTATACCTAACTCAGCACTAAGCATCCCTTACTATGTCTCATCATGCCCTGTATCTGTATACCTAACTCAGCACTAAGCATCCCTTACTATGTCTCATCATGCCCTGTATCTGTATACCTAACTCAGCACTAAGCATCCCTTACTATGTCTCATCACTCCCTGTATCTGTATACCTAACTCAGCACTAAGCATCCCTTACTATGCCTCATCACTCCCTGTATCTGTATACCTAACTCAGCACTAAGCATCCCTTACTGTGTCTCATCATTCCCTGTATCTGTATACCTAACTCAGCACTAAGCATCCCTTACTATGTCTCATCATTCCCTGTATCTGTATACCTAACTCAGCACTAAGCATCCCTTACTGTGTCTCATCATTCCCTGTATCTGTATACCGTAACTCAGCACTAAGCATCCCTTACTATGTCTCATCATTCCCTGTATCTGTATACCTAACTCAGCACTAAGCATCCCTTACTATGTCTCATCACTCCCTGTATCTGTATACCTAACTCAGCACTAATCATCCCTTACTGTGTCTCATCATTCCCTGTATCTGTATACCTAACTCAGCACTAAGCATCCCTTACTATGTCTCATCATTCCCTGTATCTGTATACCTAACTCAGCACTAAGCATCCCTTACTATGTCTCATCATGCCCTGTATCTGTATACCTAACTCAGCACTAAGCATCCCTTACTATGTCTCATCATTCCCTGTATCTGTATACCTAACTCAGCACTAAGCATCCCTTACTGTGTCTCATCATTCCCTGTATCTGTATACCTAACTCAGCACTAAGCATCCCTTACTATGTCTCATCATTCCCTGTATCTGTATACCTAACTCAGCACTAAGCATCCCTTACTGTGTCTCATCATTCCCTGTATCTGTATACCTAACTCAGCACTAAGCATCCCTTACTATGTCTGATCCTTCCCTGTATCTGTATACCTAACTCAGCACTAAGCATCCCTTACTGTGTCTCATCATTCCCTGTATCTGTATACCTAACTCAGCACTAAGCATCTCTTACTATGTCTCATCACTCCCTGTATCTGTATACCTAACTCAGCACTAATCATCCCTTACTGTGTCTCATCATTCCCTGTATAATTTGTTATCTCAATGTCATCCCTTCTGCATGGAAATGTGGCAGAATGTACAGTAGTTACGTGTAGCACTACATATGTGCATGCTGGCACTTGTGGTGCCAGCATGCAGTAGCATTATTTCAGACCGCCCTTGAAGAGCATTATTTAGCGTTATTTATGTACTCGCACTCTGACGGGTAAGGGCAGTGGAGTAAAGCACTTAAAAATCAGCTTTGGCAAAAGGTCTCTTATTAAATGGGAAGGTTTATATGCCGGTCAGAGCTCGGGCTGCAGCTTTACAATTGGACGGCTTTGATATGCGGCTTTCACTATGCAGTTTCAGAAACCGTTTCGTAAATATCCAAATAATGCAATTCTGCTTTTCTCCATTGTGTTACTTTATGGAACACATTTGGGAGCATTTAAGGTATCACAATCTGTTATATATTAGCAGACTGACTGTTATTAGGGTTATTAGGTGACACTTTTGGCGCCATTCAGTTTAGAAGTAGGAGAAATTTCCGCCTTGCAGGGGGCAGATGTAATATGTGCAGCAGAGATTCGGAATTGGGAGGAGGGGGGTCTAGATTAATTCTAAACTGCAGTGTAAGAATGACGCTGTCCAGCGCTTATCAGCTACATGTAACAGCAGCCAGTTTAGAATTCTGAAGAAGCCACCGAAGTTAATAGACAGGCAGAGAGATGCGCTAATAGGACGCATCCACTAGCAGAGCAAAAAACCACTGCGCCATTATCACATTATAATCATGCAGTGGTTTCACCGTCTGTGCTGTGCAGGCTCCCTCCATCATCTGTGAACATGCCCATTCCGATTGGCTGGCTTGGCCACCCGATGATTGATGTCGGAAACAACCAGCGGGAGCGCGCGTCGCCGGTCGTTTCCGACATAAAAGTGTACGATTTGTGCACGTTTACTGAGCGATTGGGCGATTACGATGTCGTAATCGTGCAATCGCTCAGTAATATCAGCATATGGCTGTGCGCCTTAAGACCGGAGACTTATCTGAGAGGTACCAGCTGGTGATCACCACTCCTTTTATGTTTATCTTTTTATCTTTTAAAGTTTACATTTATGTAGAAGCGGCCAGACGTAAATCAGCGCAGTACTGCCGTTTCTTTCAGAGATTATAAAAGACCTGTTGTCTTATAAATATTTAGTGGCTGGATATATGTGGATTTATGGAACGTACTTTGCTAACATGTGCAAACTAAAGTCTGACAGCACCATTCACTACAAGCTGAAAACTTTGTATACAGTTGTGAAATGTTTTTTGCAGCAAACTCTGCGGGGTAAATTTACTAAAGTGAGAGTGTTTAGAAGAGAGTTTTAAAAGTGATGTTGCCCATAGCAACCAGAGTCTAGCTATTATCTACTAGAAGGTGCTAGTTAAATGTAAAGCAGAATCTGAATGGTTGCTATAGGCAACATCCCTTCTAAAACTCTCTTCTAAAAACTCTCACTTTAGTAAATTTACCCCTACTTGTGCTAATACAATATTGCTTTTACTAAACCTGCTTTGTACAAATATAATGTTGTATATACGAACACGGGACTAACACCGAATTACTGCTGCTTTCATCAATGCTGGACATATGGGTTTGATGGTCTTGGCTTAATGAAAGTGTCAGTCACTGTGAAATAAATGATAAAGCTATACCATACTAACAACATTTCTGGCAGATAAAATACTAAGCTAAACATTAGCAATTTTGTGATCCGGTTATATTAAAGGAGTGTGAGAAGCTTGCACAAATAATGAATGGTTTTTTATATTTGTAACACCGGCCGGTGCTATTGTATTAATAAATATTGTTTTAGATTCATTAATTAAAGTATCTTTTTTTGATTAACGCTGTTTTCCTTTGTATATATTTCTTTGTTTTCTATAGGGCTGAGCATATCCCTATAATAAATAGCAGCTTTTGAATAGATAGAGATATTATTATCTTTGTAGACTTACATTTGTGGCCAATATTGAGTGAGAATAGCATCGGGTCTGTTTGTTCACAGTGTTTTGGTACTCTCTGTCACATAACTGCCCCACTCTGTTCACCCTGTCACATAACTGCCCCTCTCTGTTCACCCTGTCACATAACTGCCCCTCTCTGTTCACCCTGTCACATAACTGCCCCTCTCTGTTCACCCTGTCACATAACTGCCCCTCTCTGTTCACCCTGTCACATAACTGCCCCTCTCTGTTCACCCTGTCACATAACTGCCCCTCTCTGTTCACCCTGTCACATAACTGCCCCTCTCTGTTCACCCTGTCACATAACTGTCCCTCTCTGTTCACCCTGTCACATACCTGCCCCTCAGCCCATCCTGTCACATACCTGCCCCTCTCCATCCATCCTGTCACATAACTGCCCCTCTCCATCCATCCTGTCACATAACTGCCCCTCTCCATCCATCCTGTCACATACCTGCCCCTCAGCCCATCCTGTCACATACATGCCCCTCTCCATCCATCCTGTCACATACCTGCCCCTCAGCCCATGTCGGCACATAACTGCCCTTCCCTACACATCCAGTCATATAAATGCCCCTTCTCTGCCCATCCTGTCACCTAACTGCCCCTTTCTGCCCATCCTGTCACCTAACTGCCCCTGTCAGCCCATAATGTCACCTAACTGCCCCTGTCCGCCCATCCGGTCACCTAACTGCCCCTGTCCGCCCATCCTGTCACATAACTGCCTCTGTCCGCCCATCCTGTCACCTAACTGCCCCTCTTACCCCTGTGGCTGCTGTGTGGAATCAGCCTGTTCTGTGCATCTTGGATCCTCAGTTGCAGAAAAGTGATGTATAAGATGATGTGAAGGAGCAGGCTCTGCGTGATATACACAACACATAACAAGATGATACATCTATAGCTATATACAGACACAGCTCAGGGAAGACCGTACCATTCATTTATATGTAACACTGGGCCTGAGTCACTGCCATTTGCAACTGCGATTACGCAAGCAAGCGGCCGTTTGCTGCATGCTGTGCACGCCCTGCGTGAACCAGCCACTACGCAGTGAGACTGACAGGAAGCACTATTTGTGGATGGTGACGGGGAAGAAGGGGGGGGGGGGTGGAGAAACGCAGGTGTGTCAGGGTGTTTCAACGCCGTTGCATGGACGCTCATAAATTATACACTGCGATACCGTATGCAGTCTGAGTACTCATAGCGTGATCGGAAGGTTAGTAATTCCTGAGAAAGGTCAGAGCCTGTGTAAGTGTATGTGAGGATGTGATGGTACTCCGTGTTACTGATGGTATCTCAGTCTTGTGTAGTCACTGTGTGTGATGAGGTTAGTAATTCCTGAGTAAGGTCAGAGCCTGAGTAAGTGTGTGTGAGGCTGTGATGGTACTCCATGTTACTGATGGTGTCTCAGTCTTGTGTAGTCACTGTGTGTGATGAGGTTAGTAATTCCTGAGTAAGGTCAGAGCCTGTGTAAGTGTGTGTGAGGCTGTGATGGTACTCCATGTTACTAATGGTATCTCAGTCTTGTGTAATCACTGCGTGTGATGAGGTTAGTAATTCCTGAGTAAGGTCAGAGCCTGTGTAAGTGTGTGTGAGGATGTGATGGTACTCCATGTTACTGATGGTCTCTCAGTCTTGTGTAATCACTGTGTGTGATGAGGTTAGTAAATCCTGAGTAAGGTCAGAGCCTGTGTAAGTGTGTGTGAGGATGTGATGGTACTCCATGTTACTGATGGTATCTCAGTCTTGTGTAATCACTGTGTGTGATGAGGTTAGTAATTCCTGAGTAAGGTCAGAGCCTGTGTAAGTGTGTGTGAGGCTGTGATGGTACTCCATGTTACTGATGGTATCTCAGTCTTGTGTAATCACTGCGTGTGATGAGGTTAGTAATTCCTGAGTAAGGTCAGAGCCTGTGTAAGTATGTGTGAGGATGTGATGGTACTCCATGTTACTGATGGTCTCTCAGTCTTGTGTAATCACTGCGAGTGATGAGATTAGTAATTCCTGAGTAAGATCAGAGCCTGTGTAAGTGTGTGTGAGGCTGTGATGGTACTCCATGTTACTGATGGTGTCTCAGTCTTGTGTAATCACTGTGTGTGATGAGGTTAGTCATTCCTGAGTAAGGTCAGAGCCTGTGTAAGTGTGTGTGAGGATGTGATGGTACTCCATGTTACTGATGGTCTCTCAGTCTTGTGTAATCACTGCGAGTGATGAGATTAGTAATTCCTGAGTAAGATCAGAGCCTGTGTAAGTGTGTGTGAGGCTGTGATGGTACTCCATGTTACTGATGGTGTCTCAGTCTTGTGTAATCACTGTGTGTGATGAGGTTAGTCATTCCTGAGTAAGGTCAGAGCCTGTGTAAGTGTGTGTGAGGATGTGATGGTACTCCATGTTACTAATGGTGTCTCAGTCTTGTGTAGTCACTGCGTGTGATGAAGTTAGTAATTCCTGAGTAAGGTCAGAGCCTGTGTAAGTGTGTGTGAGGATGTGATGGTACTCCATGTTACTGATGGTGTCTCAGTCTTGTGTAATCACTGTGTGTGATGAGGTTAGTAATTCCTGAGTAAGGTCAGAGCCTGTGTAAGTGTGTGTGAGGCTGTGATGGTACTCCATGTTACTGATGGTGTCTCAGTCTTGTGTAGTCACTGTGTGTGATGAGGTTAGTAATTCCTGAGTAAGGTCAGAGCCTGTGTAAGTGTGTGTGAGGCTGTGATGGTACTCCATGTTACTGATGGTCTCTCAGTCTTGTGTAATCACTGCGTGTGATGAAGTTAGTAATTCCTGAGTAAGGTCAGAGCCTGTGTAAGTGTGTGTGATGATGTGATGGTACTCCATGTTACTGATGGTCTCTCAGTCTTGTGTAGTCACTGTGTGTGTATTGAGGTTAGTAATTCCTGAGTAAGGTCAGAGCCTGTGTAAGTGTGTGTGAGGCTGTGATGGTACTCCATGTTACTGATGGTGTCTCAGTCTTGTGTAATCACTGTGTGTGATGAGGTTAGTAATTCCTGAGTAAGGTCAGAGCCTGTGTAAGTGTGTGTGAGGCTGTGATGGTACTCCATGTTACTGATGGTCTCTCAGTCTTGTGTAATCACTGTGTGTGATGAGGTTAGTAATTCCTGAGTAAGATCAGAGCCTGTGTAAGTGTGTGTGAGGATGTGATGGTACTCCATGATACTGATGGTCTCTCAGTCTTGTGTAGTCACTGTGTGTGATGAGGTTAGTAATTCCTGAGTAAGATCAGAGCCTGTGTAAGTGTGTGTGAGGATGTGATGGTACTCCATGTTACTGATGGTCTCTCAGTCTTGTGTAATCACTGTGTGTGATGAGGTTAGTAATTCCTGAGTAAGGTCAGAGCCTGTGTAAGTGTGTGTGAGGATGTGATGGTACTCCATGTTACTGATGGTATCTCAGTCTTGTGTAATCACTGCGTGTGATGAGGTTAGTAATTCCTCAGTAATTCAGAGCCTGTGTAAGTGTGTGTGAGGCTGTGATGGTACTCCATGTTACTGATGGTCTCTCAGTCTTGTGTAATCACTGTGTGTGATGAGGTTAGTAATTTCTGAGTAAGGTCAGAGCCTGTGTAAGTGTGTGTGAGGCTGTGATGGTACTCCATGTTACTTATGGTATCTCAGTCTTGTGTAATCACTGCGTGTGATGAGGTTAGTAATTCCTCAGTAAAATCAGAGCCTGTGTAAGTGTGTGTGAGGATGTGATGGTATTCCATGTTACTGATGGTCTCTCAGTCTTGTGTAGTCACTGTGTGTGATGTGGTTAGTAATTCCAGAGTAAGGTCAGAGCCTGTGTAAGTGTGTGTGAGGCTGGGATGGTACTCCATGTTACTGATGGTCTCTCAGTCTTGTGTAATCACTGCGTGTGATGAGGTTAGTAATTCCTGAGTAAGGTCAGAGCCTGTGTAAGTGTGTGTGAGGATGTGATGGTACTCCATGTTACTGATGGTCTCTCAGTCTTGTGTAATCACTGCGTGTGATGAGGTTAGTAATTCCTGAGTAAGGTCAGAGCCTGTGTAAGTGTGTGTGAGGATGTGATGGTACTCCATGTTACTGATGGTCTCTCAGTCTTGTATAATCACTGCGTGTGATGAGGTTAGTAATTCCTGAGTAAGGTCAGAGCCTGTGTAAGTGTGTGTGAGGATGTGATGGTACTCCATGTTACTGATGGTGTCTCAGTCTTGTGTAATCACTGCGTGTGATGAGGTTAGTAATTCCTGAGTAAGGTCAGAGCCTGTGTAAGTGTGTGTGAGGATGTGATGTACTCCATGTTACTGATGGTCTCTCAGTCTTGTGTAGTCACTGTGTGTGATGTGGTTAGTAATTCCAGAGTAAGGTCAGAGCCTGTGTAAGTGTGTGTGAGGCTGGGATGGTACTCCATGTTACTGATGGTCTCTCAGTCTTGTGTAATCACTGCGTGTGATGAGGTTAGTAATTCCTGAGTAAGGTCAGAGCCTGTGTAAGTGTGTGTGAGGATGTGATGGTACTCCATGTTACTGATGGTGTCTCAGTCTTGTGTAATCACTGTGTGTGATGATGTTAGTAATTCCTGAGTAAGGTCAGAGCCTGTGTAAGTGTATGTGAGGATGTGATGGTACTCCGTGTTACTGATGGTATCTCAGTCTTGTGTAGTCACTGTGTGTGATGAGGTTAGTAATTCCTGAGTAAGGTCAGAGCCTGTGTAAGTGTGTGTGAGGCTGTGATGGTACTCCATGTTACTGATGGTATCTCAGTCTTGTGTAATCACTGCGTGTGATGAGGTTAGTAATTCCTGAGTAAGGTCAGAGCCTGTGTAAGTGTATGTGAGGATGTGATGGTACTCCATGTTACTGATGGTGTCTCAGTCTTGTGTAGTCACTGTGTGTGATGAGGTTAGTAATTCCTGAGTAAGGTCAGAGCCTGTGTAAGTGTGTGTGAGGATGTGATGGTACTCCATGTTACTGATGGTATCTCAGTCTTGTGTAATCACTGCGTGTGATGAGGTTAGTAATTCCTGAGTAAGGTCAGAACCTGTATAAGTGTGTGTGAGGATGTGATGGTACTCCATGTTACTGATGGTGTCTCAGTCTTGTGTAGTCACTGTGTGTGATGAGGTTAGTAATTCCTGAGTAAGGTCAGACCCTGTGTAAGTGTGTGTGAGGCTGTGATGGTACTCCATGTTACTGATGGTGTCTCAGTCTTGTGTAATCACTGCGTGTGATGAGGTTAGTAATTCCTGAGTAAGGTCAGAGCCTGTGTAAGTGTGTGTGAGGATGTGATGGTACTCCATGTTACTGATGGTCTCTCAGTCTTGTGTAATCACTGCGTGTGATGAGGTTAGTAATTCCTGAGTAAGGTTAGAGCCTGTGTAAGTGTGTGTGAGGATGTGATGGTACTCCATGTTACTAATGGTATCTCAGTCTTGTGTAATCACTGCGTGTGATGAGGTTAGTAATTCCTGAGTAAGGTCAGAGCCTGTGTAAGTGTGTGTGAGGATGTGATGGTACTCCATGTTACTGATGGTATCTCAGTCTTGTGTAATCACTGTGTGTGATGAGGTTAGTAATTCCTGAGTAAGGTCAGAGCCTGTGTAAGTGTGTGTGAGGATGTGATGGTACTCCATGTTACTGATGGTATCTCAGTCTTGTGTAATCACTGCGTGTGATGAGGTTAGTAATTCCTGAGTAAGGTCAGAGCCTGTGTAAGTGTGTGTGAGGATGTGATGGTACTCCATGTTACTGATGGTTTCTCAGTCTTGTGTAATCACTGTGTGTGATGAGGTTAGTAATTCCTGAGTAAGGTCAGAGCCTGTGTAAGTGTGTGTGAGGCTGTGATGGTACTCCATGTTACTTATGGTATCTCAGTCTTGTGTAATCACTGCGTGTGATGAGGTTAGTAATTCCTCAGTAAAATCAGAGCCTGTGTAAGTGTGTGTGAGGATGTGAGGGTATTCCATGTTACTGATGGTATCTCAGTCTTGTGTAATCACTGCGTGTGATGAGGTTAGTAATTCCTGAGTAAGGTCAGAGCCTGTGTAAGTGTGTGTGAGGATGTGAGGGTACTCCATGTTACTGATGGTCTCTCAGTCTTGTGTAGTCACTGTGTGTGATGTGGTTAGTAATTCCAGAGTAAGGTCAGAGCTTTATAAGTGTGTGTGAGGATGTGATGGTACTCCATGTTACTGATGGTATCTCAGTCTTGTGTAGTCACTGCGTGTGATGAGGTTAGTAATTCCTGAGTAAGGTCAGAGCTGTGTAAGTGTGTGTGAGGCTGTGATGGTACTCCATGTTACTGATGGTATCTCAGTCTTGTGTAGTCACTGTGTGTGATGAGGTTAGTAATTCCTGAGTAAGGTCAGAGCCTGTGTAAGTGTGTGTGAGGATGTGATGGTACTCCATGTTACTGATGGTCTCTCAGTCTTGTGTAATCACTGCGTGTGATGAGGTTAGTAATTCCTCAGTAAAATCAGAGCCTGTGTGTGTGTGAGGATGTGATGGTACTCCATGTTACTGATGGTCTCTCAGTCTTGTGTAGTCACTGTGTGTGATGTGGTTAGTAATTCCTGAGTAAGGTCAGAGCCTGTGTAAGTGTGTGTGAGGATGTGATGGTACTCCAGGTTACTGATGGTGTCTCAGTCTTGTGTAATCACTGCGTGTGATGAGGTTAGTAATTCCTGAGTAAGGTCAGAGCCTGTGTAAGTGTGTGTGAGGATGTGATGGTACTCCATGTTACTGATGGTGTCTCAGTCTTGTGTAATCACTGCGTGTGATGAGGTTAGTAATCCCTGAGTAAGGTCAGAGCCTGTGTAAGTGTGTGTGAGGCTGTGATGGTACTCCATGTTACTGATGGTATCTCAGTCTTGTGTAATCACTGCGTGTGATGAGGTTAGTAATTCCTGAGTAAGGTCAGAGCCTGTGTAAGTGTGTGTGAGGATATGATGGTACTCCATGTTACTGATGGTGTCTCAGTCTTGTGTAGTCACTGTGTGTGATGAGGTTAGTAATTCCTGAGTAAGGTCAGACGCTGTGTAAGTGTGTGTGAGGATGTGATGGTACTCCATGTTACTGATGGTGTCTCAGTCTTGTGTAATCACTGTGTGTGATGAGGTTAGTAATTCCTGAGTAAGGTCAGAGCCTGTGTAAGTGTGTGTGAGGATATGATGGTACTCCATGTTACTGATGGTGTCTCAGTCTTGTGTAATCACTGTGTGTGATGAGGTTAGTAATTCCTGAGTAAGGTCAGAGCCTGTGTAAGTGTGTGTGAGGATATGATGGTCCTCCATGTTACTGATGGTGTCTCAGTCTTGTGTAATCACTGTGTGTGATGAGTTTAGTAATTCCTGAGTAAGGTCAGAGCTGTGTAAGTGTGTGTGAGGATGTGATGGTACTCCATGTTACTGATGGTCTCTCAGTCTTGTGTAATCACTGTGTGTGATGAGGTTAGTTATTCCAGAGTATGGTCAGAGCCTGTGTAAGTGTGTGTGAGGATGTGATGGTACTCCATTTTACTGATGGTGTCTCAGTCTTGTGTAGTCACTGTGTGTGATGAGGTTAGTAATTCCTGAGTAAGGTCAGAGCCTGTGTAAGTGTGTGTGAGGATGTGATGGTACTCCATGTTACTGATGGTGTCTCAGTCTTGTGTAGTCACTGCGTGTGATAAGGTTAGTAATTCCTGAGTAAGGTCAGAGCCTGTGTAAGTGTGTGTGAGGCTGTGATGGTACTCCATGTTACTGATGGTCTCTCAGTCTTGTGTAATCACTGTGTGTGATGAGGTTAGTAATTCCTGAGTAAGGTCAGAGCCTGTGTAAGTGTGTGTGAGGCTGTGATGGTACTCCATGTTACTGATGGTCTCTCAGTCTTGTGTAATCACTGTGTGTGATGAGGTTAGTAATTCCTGAGTAAGGTCAGAGCCTGTGTAAGTGTGTGTGAGGCTGTGATGGTACTCCATGTTACTGATGGTATCTCAGTCTTGTGTAGTCACTGTGTGTGATGAGGTTAGTAATTCCTGAGTAAGGTCAGAGCCTGTGTAAGTGTGTGTGAGGCTGTGATGGTACTCCATGTTACTGATGGTATCTCAGTCTTGTGTAATCACTGTGTGTGATGAGGTTAGTTATTGCTGAGTAAGGTCAGAGACTGTGTAAGTGTGTGTGAGGCTGTGATAGTACTTCATGTTACTGATGGTCTCTCAGTCTTGTGTAGTCACTGTGTGTGATGAGGTTAGTAATTCCTGAGTAAGGTCAGAGCCTGTGTAAGTGTGTGTGAGGATGTGATGGTACTCCATGTTACTGATGGTATCTCAGTCTTGTGTAATCACTGTGTGTGATGAGGTTAGTAATTCCTGAGTAAGGTCAGAGCCTGTGTAAGTGTGTGTGAGGATGTGATGGTACTCCATGTTACTGATGGTCTCTCAGTCTTGTGTAATCACTGTGTGTGATGAGGTTAGTAATTCCTGAGTAAGGTCAGAGCCTGTGTAAGTGTGTGTGAGGCTGTGATGGTACTCCATGTTACTGATGGTATCTCAGTCTTGTGTAGTCACTGTGTGTGATGAGGTTAGTAATTCCTGAGTAAGGTCAGAGCCTGTGTAAGTGTGTGTGAGGATGTGATGGTACTCCATGTTACTTATGGTATCTCAGTCTTGTGTAATCACTGCGTGTGATGAGGTTAGTAATTCCTCAGTAAAATCAGAGCCTGTGTAAGTGTGTGTGAGGATGTGATGGTACTCCATGATACTGATGGTCTCTCAGTCTTGTGTAGTCACTGTGTGTGATGTGGTTAGTAATTCCTGAGTAAGGTCAGAGCCTGTGTAAGTGTGTGTGAGGATGTGATGGTACTCCATGTTACTGATGGTCTCTCAGTCTTGTGTAATCACTGTGTGTGATGAGGTTAGTAATTCCTGAGTAAGGTCAGAGCCTGTGTAAGTGTGTGTGAGGCTGTGATGGTACTCCATGTTACTGATGGTATCTCAGTCTTGTGTAGTCACTGTGTGTGATGAGGTTAGTAATTCCTGAGTAAGGTCAGAGCCTGTGTAAGTGTGTGTGAGGATGTGATGGTACTCCATGTTACTTATGGTATCTCAGTCTTGTGTAATCACTGCGTGTGATGAGGTTAGTAATTCCTCAGTAAAATCAGAGCCTGTGTAAGTGTGTGTGAGGATGTGATGGTACTCCATGATACTGATGGTCTCTCAGTCTTGTGTAGTCACTGTGTGTGATGTGGTTAGTAATTCCTGAGTAAGGTCAGAGCCTGTGTAAGTGTGTGTGAGGATGTGATGGTACTCCATGTTACTGATGGTATCTCAGTCTTGTGTAGTCACTGTGTGTGATGAGGTTAGTAATTCCTGAGTAAGGTCAGAGCCTGTGTAAGTGTGTGTGAGGATGTGATGGTACTCCAGGTTACTGATGGTGTCTCAGTCTTGTGTAATCACTGCGTGTGATGAGGTTAGTAATTCCTGAGTAAGGTCAGAGCCTGTGTAAGTGTGTGTGAGGATGTGATGGTACTCCATGTTACTGATGGTGTCTCAGTCTTGTGTAATCACTGCGTGTGATGAGGTTAGTAATCCCTGAGTAAGGTCAGAGCCTGTGTAAGTGTGTGTGAGGCTGTGATGGTACTCCATGTTACTGATGGTATCTCAGTCTTGTGTAATCACTGCGTGTGATGAGGTTAGTAATTCCTGAGTAAGGTCAGAGCCTGTGTAAGTGTGTGTGAGGATGTGATGGTACTCCATGTTACTGATGGTATCTCAGTCTTGTGTAATCAATGCGTGTGATGAGGTTAGTAATCCCTGAGTAAGGTCAGAGCCCGTGTAAGTGTGTGTGAGGCTGTGATGGTACTCCATGTTACTGATGGTATCTCAGTCTTGTGTAATCACTGTGTGTGATGAGGTTAGTAATTCCTGAGTAAGGTCAGAGCTGTGTAAGTGTGTGTGAGGCTGTGATGGTACTCCATGTTACTGATGGTATCTCAGTCTTGTGTAATCACTGTGTGTGATGAGGTTAGTAATTCCTGAGTAAGGTCAGAGCCTGTGTAAGTGTGTGTGAGGATGTGATGGTACTCCATGTTACTGATGGTATCTCAGTCTTGTGTAATCACTGTGTGTGATGAGGTTAGTAATTCCTGAGTAAGGTCAGAGCCTGTGTAAGTGTGTGTGAGGATGTGATGGTACTCCGTGTTACTGATGGTCTCTCAGTCTTGTGTAATCACTGTGTGTGATGAGGTTAGTAATTCCTGAGTAAGGTCAGAGCCTGTGTAAGTGTGTGTGAGGCTGTGATGGTACTCCATGTTACTGATGGTCTCTCAGTCTTGTGTAATCACTGTGTGTGATGAGGTTAGTAATTCCTGAGTAAGGTCAGAGCCTGTGTAAGTGTGTGTGAGGCTGTGATGGTACTCCATGTTACTGATGGTATCTCAGTCTTGTGTAATCACTGCGTGTGATGAGGTTAGTAATTCCTGAGTAAGGTCAGACCCTGTGTAAGTGTGTGTGAGGATGTGATGGTACTCCATGTTACTGATGGTGTCTCAGTCTTGTGTAATCACTGTGTGTGATGAGGTTAGTAATTCCTGAGTAAGGTCAGAGCCTGTGTAAGTGTGTGTGAGGATATGATGGTACTCCGTGTTACTGATGGTATCTCAGTCTTGTGTAATCACTGTGTGTGATGAGGTTAGTAATTCCTGAGTAAGGTCAGAGCTGTGTAAGTGTGTGTGAGGATATGATGGTACTCCATGTTACTGATGGTGTCTCAGTCTTGTGTAATCACTGTGTGTGATGAGGTTAGTAATTCCTGAGTAAGGTCAGAGCCTGTGTAAGTGTGTGTGAGGATGTGATGGTACTCCATGTTACTGATGGTTTCTCAGTCTTGTGTAATCACTGCGTGTGATGATGTTAGTAATTCCTGAGTAAGGTCAGAGTCTGTGCAAGTGTGTGTGTGAGGCTGTGATGGTACTCCATGTTACTGATGGTTTCTCAGTCTTGTGTAATCACTGTGTGTGATGAGGTTAGTAATTCCTGAGTAAGATCAGAGCCTGTGTAAGTGTGTGTGAGGCTGTGATGGTACTCCATGTTACTGATGGTATCTCAGTCTTGTGTAATCACTGCGTGTGATGATGTTAGTAATTCCTGAGTAAGGTCAGAGTCTGTGCAAGTGTGTGTGTGAGGATGTGATGGTACTCCATGTTACTGATGGTGTCTCAGTCTTGTGTAGTCACTGTGTGTGATGAGGTTAGTAATTCCTGAGTAAGATCAGAGCCTGTGTAAGTGTGTGTGAGGCTGTGATGGTACTCCATGTTACTGATGGTATCTCAGTCTTGTGTAATCACTGTGTGTGATGTGGTTAGTAATTCCTGAGTAAGGTCAGAGCCTGTGTAAGTGTGTGTGAGGATGTGATGGTACTCCATGTTACTGATGGTATCTCAGTCTTGTGTAATCACTGTGTGTGATGAGGTTAGTTATTGCTGAGTAAGGTCAGAGCCTGTGTAAGTGTGTGTGAGGATGTGATGGTACTCCATGTTACTGATGGTATCTCAGTCTTGTGTAATCACTGTGTGTGATGAGGTTAGTAATTCCTGAGTAAGGTCAGAGCCTGTGTAAGTGTGTGTGAGGATGTGATGGTACTCCGTGTTACTGATGGTATCTCAGTCTTGTGTAATCACTGTATGTGATGAGGTTAGTAATTCCTGAGTAAGGTCAGAGCCTGTGTAAGTGTGTGTGAGGCTGTGATGGTACTCCATGTTACTGATGGTATCTCAGTCTTGTGTAATCACTGTGTGTGATGAGGTTAGTAATTCCTGAGTAAGGTCAGAGCCTGTGTAAGTGTGTGTGAGGCTGTGATGGTACTCCGTGTTACTGATGGTCTCTCAGTCTTGTGTAATCACTGTGTGTGATGAGGTTAGTAATTCCTGAGTAAGGTCAGAGCCTGTGTAAGTGTGTGTGAGGCTGTGATGGTACTCCATGTTACTGATGGTATCTCAGTCTTGTGTAATCACTGCGTGTGATGAGGTTAGTAATTCCTCAGTAAAATCAGAGCCTGTGTAAGTGTGTGTGAGGATGTGATGGTACTCCATGATACTGATGGTCTCTCAGTCTTGTGTAGTCACTGTGTGTGATGTGGTTAGTAATTCCTGAGTAAGGTCAGAGCCTGTGTAAGTGTGTGTGAGGATGTGATGGTACTCCATGTTACTGATGGTATCTCAGTCTTGTGTAGTCACTGTGTGTGATGAGGTTAGTAATTCCTGAGTAAGGTCAGAGCCTGTGTAAGTGTGTGTGAGGATGTGATGGTACTCCAGGTTACTGATGGTGTCTCAGTCTTGTGTAATCACTGCGTGTGATGAGGTTAGTAATCCCTGAGTAAGGTCAGAGCCTGTGTAAGTGTGTGTGAGGCTGTGATGGTACTCCATGTTACTGATGGTATCTCAGTCTTGTGTAATCACTGCGTGTGATGAGGTTAGTAATTCCTGAGTAAGGTCAGAGCCTGTGTAAGTGTGTGTGAGGATGTGATGGTACTCCATGTTACTGATGGTATCTCAGTCTTGTGTAATCAATGCGTGTGATGAGGTTAGTAATCCCTGAGTAAGGTCAGAGCCTGTGTAAGTGTGTGTGAGGCTGTGATGGTACTCCATGTTACTGATGGTATCTCAGTCTTGTGTAATCACTGCGTGTGATGAGGTTAGTAATTCCTGAGTAAGGTCAGACCCTGTGTAAGTGTGTGTGAGGATGTGATGGTACTCCATGTTACTGATGGTGTCTCAGTCTTGTGTAATCACTGTGTGTGATGAGGTTAGTAATTCCTGAGTAAGGTCAGAGCCTGTGTAAGTGTGTGTGAGGATATGATGGTACTCCATGTTACTGATGGTGTCTCAGTCTTGTGTAGTCACTGTGTGTGATGAGTTTAGTAATTCCTGAGTAAGGTCAGAGCTGTGTAAGTGTGTGTGAGGATGTGATGGTACTCCATGTTACTGATGGTCTCTCAGTCTTGTGTAATCACTGTGTGTGATGAGGTTAGTTATTCCAGAGTATGGTCAGAGCCTGTGTAAGTGTGTGTGAGGATGTGATGGTACTCCATTTTACTGATGGTGTCTCAGTCTTGTGTAATCACTGTGTGTGATGAGGTTAGTAATTCCTGAGTAAGGTCAGAGCCTGTGTAAGTGTGTGTGAGGCTGTGATGGTACTCCATGTTACTGATGGTGTCTCAGTCTTGTGTAGTCACTGTGTGTGATGAGGTTAGTAATTCCTGAGTAAGGTCAGAGCCTGTGTAAGTGTGTGTGAGGATGTGATGGTACTCCATGTTACTGATGGTGTCTCAGTCTTGTGTAGTCACTGTGTGTGATGAGGTTAGTAATTCCTGAGTAAGGTCAGAGCTGTGTAAGTGTATGTGAGGATGTGATGGTACTCCATGTTACTGATGGTATCTCAGTCTTGTGTAATCACTGCGTGTGATGAGGTTAGTAATTCCTGAGTAAGATCAGAGCCTGTGTAAGTGTGTGTGAGGCTGTGATGGTACTCCATGTTACTGATGGTCTCTCAGTCTTGTGTAATCACTGCGTGTGATGAGGTTAGTAATTCCTGAGTAAGATCAGAGCCTGTGTAAGTGTGTGTGAGGCTGTGATGGTACTCCATGTTACTGATGGTCTCTCAGTCTTGTGTAATCACTGCGTGTGATGAGGTTAGTAATTCCTGAGTAAGGTCAGAGCCTGTGTAAGTGTGTATGAGGCTGTGATGGTACTCCATGTTACTGATGGTATCTCAGTCTTGTGTAATCACTGTGTGTGATGTGGTTAGTAATTCCTCAGTAAAATCAGAGCCTGTGTAAGTGTGTGTGAGGCTGTGATGGTACTCCATGTTACTGATGGTATCTCAGTCTTGTGTAGTCACTGCGTGTGATAAGGTTAGTAATTCCTGAGTAAGGTCAGAGCCTGTGTAAGTGTGTGTGAGGCTGTGATGGTACTCCATGTTACTGATGGTATCTCAGTCTTGTGTAGTCACTGCGTGTGATAAGGTTAGTAATTCCTGAGTAAGGTCAGAGCTGTGTAAGTGTGTGTGAGGATGTGATAGTACTCCATGTTACTGATGGTCTCTCAGTCTTGTGTAATCACTGTGTGTGATGAGGTTAGTAATTCCTGAGTAAGGTCAGAGCCTGTGTAAGTGTGTGTGAGGATGTGATGGTACTCCATGTTACTGATGGTCTCTCAGTCTTGTGTAGTCACTGCGTGTGATAAGGTTAGTAATTCCTGAGTAAGGTCAGAGCCTGTGTAAGTGTGTGTGAGGCTGTGATGGTACTCCATGTTACTGATGGTCTCTCAGTCTTGTGTAATCACTGTGTGTGATGAGGTTAGTAATTCCTGAGTAAGGTCAGAGCCTGTATAAGTGTGTGTGAGGCTGTGATGGTACTCCATGTTACTGATGGTGTCTCAGTCTTGTGTAATCACTGTGTGTGATGTGGTTAGTAATTCCTGAGTAAGGTCAGAGCCTGTGTAAGTGTGTGTGAGGCTGTGATAGTACTCCATGTTACTGATGGTATCTCAGTCTTGTGTAATCACTGCGTGTGATGAGGTTAGTAATTCCTGAGTAAGGTCAGAGCCTGTGTAAGTGTGTGTGAGGATGTGATGGTACTCCGTGTTACTGATGGTATCTCAGTCTTGTGTAGTCACTGTGTGTGATGAGGTTAGTAATTCCTGAGTAAGGTCAGAGCCTGTGTAAGTGTGTGTGATGATGTGATGGTACTCCATGTTACTGATGGTCTCTCAGTCTTGTGTAATCACTGTGTGTGATGAGGTTAGTAATTCCTGAGTAAGGTCAGAGCCTGTGTAAGTGTGTGTGAGGATGTGATGGTACTCCATGTTACTGATGGTATCTCAGTCTTGTGTAATCACTGTGTGTGATGAGGTTAGTAATTCCTGAGTAAGGTCAGAGCCTGTGTAAGTGTGTGTGAGGCTGTGATGGTACTCCATGTTACTGATGGTGTCTCAGTCTTGTGTAATCACTGTGTGTGATGTGGTTAGTAATTCCTGAGTAAGGTCAGAGCCTGTGTAAGTGTGTGTGAGGCTGTGATAGTACTCCATGTTACTGATGGTATCTCAGTCTTGTGTAATCACTGCGTGTGATGAGGTTAGTAATTCCTGAGTAAGGTCAGAGCCTGTGTAAGTGTGTGTGATGATGTGATGGTACTCCATGTTACTGATGGTATCTCAGTATTGTGTAATCACTGTGTGTGATGAGGTTAGTAATTCCTGAGTAAGGTCAGAGCCTGTGTAAGTGTGTGTGAGGCTGTGATAGTACTCCATGTTACTGATGGTATCTCAGTCTTGTGTAATCACTGCGTGTGATGAGGTTAGTAATTCCTGAGTAAGGTCAGAGCCTGTGTAAGTGTGTGTGAGGATGTGATGGTACTCCATGTTACTGATGGTATGCTAGACAATGTAATAAGCATGTACTACACACAGACACAATCGCTGAGCTCCTACCCTCCAGTCACTGTGAGGAGCTCTGCTAGACAATGTAATAAGCATGTACTACACACAGACACACTCACTGAGCTCCTACCCTACAGTCACTGTGAGGAACTCTGCTAGACAATGTAATAAGCATGTATTACGCACAGACACAATCACTGAGCTCCTACACTACAGTCACTGTGAGGAACTCTGCTAGACAATGTAAAAAGCAAGTATTACACACAGACACACTCACTGAGCTCCTGGCCTACAGTCACTATGAGGAACGCTGCTAGACAATGTAATAAGCATGTATTACGCACAGACACAATCACTGAGCTCCTACCCTACAGTCACTATGAGGAGTTCTGCTAGACAATGTAATAAGCATGTACTACACACAGACACACTCACTGAGCTCCTGCCCTACAGTCACTGTGAGGAGTTCTGCTAGACAATGTAATAAGCATGTATTACACACAGACACACTCACTGAGCTCCTACCCTACAGTCACTGCGAGGAGCTCTGCTAGACAATGTAACAAGCATGTATTACACACAGACACACTCACTGAGCTCCTACCCTACAGTCACTGTGAGGAGCTCTGCTAGACAATGTAATAAGCATGTACTACAGACAGACACAATCGCTGAGCTCCTACCCTCCAGTCACTGTGAGGAGCTCTGCTAGACAATGTAATAAGCATGTACTACACACAGACACAATCGCTGAGCTCCTACCCTCCAGTCACTGTGAGGAGCTCTGCTAGACAATGTAATAAGCATGTATTACACACAGACACACTCACTGAGCTCCTACACTACAGTCACTGTGAGGAGCTCTGCTAGACAATGTAATAAGCATGTACTACACACAGACACACTCACTGAGCTCCTGGCCTACAGTCACTATGAGGAACGCTGCTAGACAATGTAATAAGCATGTATTACGCACAGACACAATCACTGAGCTCCTACCCTACAGTCACTATGAGGAGTTCTGCTAGACAATGTAATAAGCATGGATTACGCACAGACACAATCACTGAGCTCCTGGCCTACAGTCACTGTGAGGAGTTCTGCTAGACAATGTAACAAGCATGTATTACACACAGACACACTCGCTGAGCTCCTACCCTCCAGTCACTATGAGGAGTTCTGCTAGACAATGTAATAAGCATGTACTACACATAGACACACTCACTGAGCTCCTACACTACAGTCACTGTGAGGAGTTCTGCTAGACAATGTAATAAGCATGTACTACACACAGACACACTCACTGAGCTCTTACCCTACAGTCACTGTGAGGAGTTCTGCTAGACAATGTAACAAGCATGTATTACACACAGACACACTCACTGAGCTCCTACCCTACAATCACTGTGAGGAGCTCTGCTAGACAATGTAATAAGCATGTATTACACACAGACACAATCGCTGAGCTCCTACCCTCCAGTCACTGTGAGGAACTCTGCTAGACAATGTAATAAGCATGTATTACGCACAGACACAATCACTGAGCTCCTGGCCTACAGTCACTGTGAGGAGTTCTGCTAGACAATGTAACAAGCATGTATTACACACAGACACACTCGCTGAGCTCCTACCCTCCAGTCACTATGAGGAGTTCTGCTAGACAATGTAATAAGCATGTACTACACACAGACACACTCACTGAGCTCCTACCCTACAGTCACTGTGAGGAACTCTGCTAGACAATGTAATAAGCATGTATTACACACAGACGCACTCACTGAGCTCCTACCCTACAGTCACTGTGAGGAACTCTGCTAGACAATGTAATAAGCATGTACTACACACAGACACACTCACTGAGCTCCTACCCTACAGTCACTGTGAGGAGTTCTGCTAGACAATGTAATAAGCATGTACTACACACAGACACACTCACTGAGCTCCTACACTACAGTCACTATGAGGAGTTCTGCTAGACAATGTAATAAGCATGTACTACACACAGACGCACTCACTGAGCTCCTGCCCTACAGTCACTGTGAGGAGTTCTGCTAGACAATGTAATAAGCATGTACTACACACAGACACACTCACTGAGCTCCTGCCCTACAGTCACTGTGAGGAACTCTGCTAGACAATGTAATAAGCATGTATTACACACAGACGCACTCACTGAGCTCCTACCCTACAGTCACTGTGAGGAACTCTGCTAGACAATGTAATAAGCATGTACTACACACAGACACACTCACTGAGCTCCTACCCTACAGTCACTGTGAGGAGTTCTGCTAGACAATGTAATAAGCATGTACTACACACAGACGCACTCACTGAGCTCCTAAACTACAGTCACTATGAGGAGTTCTGCTAGACAATGTAATAAGCATGTATTACACACAGACACAATCGCTGATAGTGTTCCTTCTAGCTCCGGCGGGAGGCAGGGCGCCGGAGCTAGAGAGGGCATGCACGCGCGCGCGCATCCGAGAAGGGGGCGTGGTCATCGGAAAAGGGGGCGTGTCTATAAGACGCGTCCCCTTTTCGTCACTCTTGGGGGCGTGCCCGGCACTTGCGGACACGCCGGGCAGCCCCCAAGCCCTGCAGACAGGGAGAATAGATGCCGGGCGCATGCGCCCGGCGTCTATTCTCCGGCGGTGAACGGGTCACCGCATGTTTCTCCACCCGCGGGACACTGCGTCCCGCGGGTGAGAACGGCTCCCGCAGGCTGTGAGGGCAGGGCGCTTTTTGCCCTCCTCCTGGAGGGCAGGGTGCTTTTTGCCCTCCAGAAGGAGGGCAGGGCGCCGCGCCCCGCTAAAATAGCCTAGCGGGAACGCTACGCTGAGCTCCTACCCTACAGTCACTGTGAGGAACTCTGCTAGACAATGTAATAAGCAAGTACAACACACAGACGCACTCACTGAGCTCCTACCCTACAGTCACTGTGAGGAGTTCTGCTAGACAATGTAATAAGCATGTATTACACACAGACACACTCACTGAGCTCCTACCCTACAGTCACTGTGAGGAGTTCTGCTAGACAATGTAATAAGCAAGTATTACACACAGACACACTCACTGAGCTCCTACCCTACAGTCACTGTGAGGAGTTCTGCTAGACAATGTAATAAGCATGTACTACACACAGACACACTCACTGAGCTCATACCCTACAGTCACTGTGAGGAGTTCTGCTAGACAATGTAATAAGCATGTATTACACACAGACACACTCACTGAGCTCCTACCCTACAGTCACTGCGAGGAGCTCTGCTAGACAATGTAACAAGCATGTATTACACACAGACACACTCACTGAGCTCCTACCCTACAGTCACTGTGAGGAGCTCTGCTAGACAATGTAATAAGCATGTACTACAGACAGACACAATCGCTGAGCTCCTACCCTCCAGTCACTGTGAGGAGCTCTGCTAGACAATGTAATAAGCATGTACTACACACAGACACAATCGCTGAGCTCCTACCCTCCAGTCACTGTGAGGAGCTCTGCTAGACAATGTAATAAGCATGTATTACACACAGACACACTCACTGAGCTCCTACACTACAGTCACTGTGAGGAGCTCTGCTAGACAATGTAATAAGCATGTACTACACACAGACACACTCACTGAGCTCCTGGCCTACAGTCACTATGAGGAACGCTGCTAGACAATGTAATAAGCATGTATTACGCACAGACACAATCACTGAGCTCCTACCCTACAGTCACTATGAGGAGTTCTGCTAGACAATGTAATAAGCATGGATTACGCACAGACACAATCACTGAGCTCCTGGCCTACAGTCACTGTGAGGAGTTCTGCTAGACAATGTAATAAGCATGTACTACACATAGACACACTCACTGAGCTCCTACACTACAGTCACTGTGAGGAGTTCTGCTAGACAATGTAATAAGCATGTACTACACACAGACACACTCACTGAGCTCTTACCCTACAGTCACTGTGAGGAGTTCTGCTAGACAATGTAACAAGCATGTATTACACACAGACACACTCACTGAGCTCCTACCCTACAATCACTGTGAGGAGCTCTGCTAGACAATGTAATAAGCATGTATTACACACAGACACAATCGCTGAGCTCCTACCCTCCAGTCACTGTGAGGAACTCTGCTAGACAATGTAATAAGCATGTATTACGCACAGACACAATCACTGAGCTCCTGGCCTACAGTCACTGTGAGGAGTTCTGCTAGACAATGTAACAAGCATGTATTACACACAGACACACTCGCTGAGCTCCTACCCTCCAGTCACTATGAGGAGTTCTGCTAGACAATGTAATAAGCATGTACTACACACAGACACACTCACTGAGCTCCTACCCTACAGTCACTGTGAGGAACTCTGCTAGACAATGTAATAAGCATGTATTACACACAGACGCACTCACTGAGCTCCTACCCTACAGTCACTGTGAGGAACTCTGCTAGACAATGTAATAAGCATGTACTACACACAGACACACTCACTGAGCTCCTACCCTACAGTCACTGTGAGGAGTTCTGCTAGACAATGTAATAAGCATGTACTACACACAGACACACTCACTGAGCTCCTACACTACAGTCACTATGAGGAGTTCTGCTAGACAATGTAATAAGCATGTACTACACACAGACGCACTCACTGAGCTCCTGCCCTACAGTCACTGTGAGGAGTTCTGCTAGACAATGTAATAAGCATGTACTACACACAGACACACTCACTGAGCTCCTGCCCTACAGTCACTGTGAGGAACTCTGCTAGACAATGTAATAAGCATGTATTACACACAGACGCACTCACTGAGCTCCTACCCTACAGTCACTGTGAGGAACTCTGCTAGACAATGTAATAAGCATGTACTACACACAGACACACTCACTGAGCTCCTACCCTACAGTCACTGTGAGGAGTTCTGCTAGACAATGTAATAAGCATGTACTACACACAGACGCACTCACTGAGCTCCTAAACTACAGTCACTATGAGGAGTTCTGCTAGACAATGTAATAAGCATGTATTACACACAGACACAATCGCTGATAGTGTTCCTTCTAGCTCCGGCGGGAGGCAGGGCGCCGGAGCTAGAGAGGGCATGCACGCGCGCGCGCATCCGAGAAGGGGGCGTGGTCATCGGAAAAGGGGGCGTGTCTATAAGACGCGTCCCCTTTTCGTCACTCTTGGGGGCGTGCCCGGCACTTGCGGACACGCCGGGCAGCCCCCAAGCCCTGCAGACAGGGAGAATAGATGCCGGGCGCATGCGCCCGGCGTCTATTCTCCGGCGGTGAACGGGTCACCGCATGTTTCTCCACCCGCGGGACACTGCGTCCCGCGGGTGAGAACGGCTCCCGCAGGCTGTGAGGGCAGGGCGCTTTTTGCCCTCCTCCTGGAGGGCAGGGTGCTTTTTGCCCTCCAGAAGGAGGGCAGGGCGCCGCGCCCCGCTAAAATAGCCTAGCGGGAACGCTACGCTGAGCTCCTACCCTACAGTCACTGTGAGGAACTCTGCTAGACAATGTAATAAGCAAGTACAACACACAGACGCACTCACTGAGCTCCTACCCTACAGTCACTGTGAGGAGTTCTGCTAGACAATGTAATAAGCATGTATTACACACAGACACACTCACTGAGCTCCTACCCTACAGTCACTGTGAGGAGTTCTGCTAGACAATGTAATAAGCAAGTATTACACACAGACACACTCACTGAGCTCCTACCCTACAGTCACTGTGAGGAGTTCTGCTAGACAATGTAATAAGCATGTACTACACACAGACACACTCACTGAGCTCCTACCCTACAGTCACTGTGAGGAGTTCTGCTAGACAATGTAATAAGCAAGTATTACACACACACACTCACTGAGCTCCTGCCCTACAGTCACTGTGAGGAACTCTGCTAGACAATGTAATAAGCAAGTATTACACACAGACACACTCACTGAGCTCCTGCCCTACAGTCACTGTGAGGAACTCTGCTAGACAATGTAATAAGCATGTATTACACACCGACACACTCACTGAGCTCCTACCCTACAGTCACTGTGAGGAGTTCTGCTAGACAATGTAATAAGCATGTATTACACACCGACACACTCACTGAGCTCCTACCCTACAGTCACTGTGAGGAGTTCTGCTAGACAATGTAATAAGCATGTATTACACACCGACACACTCACTGAGCTCCTACCCTACAGTCACTGTGAGGAGCTCTGCTAGACAATGTAATAAGCATGTACTACACACAGACACACTCACTGAGCTCCTACCCTACAATCACTACAAGGAGGACAGGAGTAATTATAAAAGTATTTAGCTCTATTAAGGCAAAGTCACTTTCTGAAAGCCTCTAAGCATACCGGACAGCGGTTTCGCACACCGTATGGTATAACGCGGACGTATAATGGTGGCTTCCTAGGAACTGAACAACTGGTAAGGCACATGTCATACATCTGTCTTGTTAATGGAAACTTATCTAGACCTGGACACCGTGCTCCGGCTTCAGTGCTCCCGGCAGTGTCTGTGCCAGCTCCTCTATATCCAGGGGTCGTTTGTGCCTTAAAGGAGAGAAAACTCGCTATTACTCAGTGCCTTTAGCTGCCCACTCACTTCCCAATGCTGCCATCTCCACCCCACTTAGTGCACAGACAGTGGCTGATGCGGAGTTGGCAAAAAACTTTACACCTTGGCAAAACCATGTAGCACTGCGGGTGGGGCAAAGCTAACGTGCAGAGTGTGGGATACAGAGAAGCCAGAATTTACCCTGCATGTACATAATACATGTATGTGCCCCCTGCAGTGTAATAATAAAGCTGCCCAGCATGTGTGGGATACATACAGAGCAGCCAGTAATTAGTTGCTTTTTTTCTTTGCTTCCAATGTATAGTTATTACAGTAAGAGTGTTTAGAAGTGGAGATGTTTCCCATATCGACCAATCAGATGCTACTGTACCTAACATTTAACTAGCACCTAGAAGAGAAGAGCTGAAATCTGATTGGTCTCTATGGGAAACATCTACACTTCTAAAAAGCCGCATTTTAGTAAATATATCCCCTCAGAACTTACCTTTGTTAACTCTCTTTCCTTGAAGTCCATAGGGTCCACAGGCAGACCTTTGGGTGTAGGTGATGGAACTGAATCCGGGCACCATGCAGTTAAAGCTTTCAGCTCCCAGGAAGCATTGGGTTCACTCTCCCTATACCCCGCCCCCGATCCAGAAGCACCTCAGTTTGTAATAAGCCAAAGGCCGGAGGGGGATAAGGGAGAAGGAAGACTGGAACACAAGAATCACACACAGAGAAGGAGATGGGAAACCGGTGACCAGTAAGAGAGCCCATATGAAGCCAGGTGCCTCAGGGCGGGTGTCCTGTGGACCCTATGGACTTCGAAGAAACAGTTAACAAAGGTAAGTTCTTACCATAACTCTCATTTTCTTCTTCAGGGTCCATAGGCTCCACAGCTAGACCTTGGGGATGTCCCAAAGAAGACCTTTTAAGGGTGGGGATGCTCCTGCGCTGAGAGGAGCATCCGGCGCCCAAAGGAAGCATCCTGAGAGGAGAGTTATCAAAGGCATAGAACCTCAAAAAGGTCTGGACAGAAGACCACATGGCTGTCTTACACAGCTAAACAGCTGAGGCAGTTCAAATCCCGATGCCGGCAGCCCAATGGGTGAAAATCCAGACAGCGCAGGTAAATATACTCTCCCTACACCTCGCCCCCCCTAACCCTCCCCTTAGTGGTGCCTTACCCTAACCTCCCCGCCTAGTGGCTAACCCTAACCCCCCCTCCCGCACCCTAAACTTAACCCTCCCAGGGGGGTGCCCAATCCTAACCTTCCCCGTAGTACCTAAACCTAACCACCCCTTCCCCTAGCCTAACCTTCCCCGGGGGGGGTGGGGGAAGTGGCTAACCCTAGGTCACTCCGGGGGTCCCTAAACCTTAACCCCCCCATCACCGGCTAAGTGTACACTCACCTCCGGGCAGAGGACGCCTATGTTAGATCCCTTGCCGGGATTACAGTGTCGGTATTAAGACAGGCGGCCATGCGGAGGCCTCACCTGCCGAGAGGTCTGGTGACTGAAAGGCTGGGACTATAATTTCCTCATTAATGTGGAAACTAGAAACAACTTTAGGAAGGAACCCAGGGCTAGTACGAAACACAGCCCTGCCCTGGTGAAATATCAGGAAGGGGGAGCGACAAGAGAACGCCCCAACTCTGACACTCTTCTGGCGGACGCTATAGCCAGAAGAAAAAGTCTTTGCTGTTAACCACTTGAGTTCCACCGAATCTAGGGGTTCAAATGAAGGACCCTGGAGGGCCCAAAGAACCACTGCCAAGTTCCAAGGAGCCACTGGGGAGACAAAGGGAGGTTGAATCCAGAGGACCACCTGGAGGAAGGTGCAGATATCCGGTAACGGAGCAATTCTATGTTGGAAGCATACTGACAGAGCAGATACATGCACTTTCAGTGAAGCCAGGCAGAGGCCAAGGGCCAATCCAGCTTGAAGGAAGGCCAGGACTCCTAAACACCTGAGGGTCGTAATCTCTGCGACAACACCATTGGCAATATGTATGCCACACTCTGTGGTAGATCCTAGCTGAAGTTGGCTTACGCGCTCTAAGCATTGTGTTGATGACAGAGCTAGAGAATCTTTTGGACCTTAGGAGGGATGTCTCAAGAGCCACGCCGTCAAAGACAGACGATCCAATTTTGGATAAAGGCAAGGACCCCGAGACAACAGGTCCGGACGTTGAGGCAATAGGAACAGAGTGTCGATGAAGAGACTCAGAAGAACTGAGGGCCTGATTCAGAGCCGGACGCTCTGACAGAGCGCTCGCTCTGAATCAGGGCCGGCCTTCTGGTTTTTTTTAGAGCGGCCTCCTGGCCGCTCGCATAGCTGTGGGTGACCACCCACAGCTATAGCGAGCGGCCAGGAAGATTGAGGTAGGGTCTCGTTGCCGCAAGCCCCAGAGAGCTTTCGGCTCTAACAGAGCCGAAAACTCTCCCACTGACATCACTTGTGATGTCAGTGGGGTTGGCCCCAGACGGGAGGCGTTCCCATGGGAACGCCTCCGTCTGGGCAGCCACGCCCCGGTCCGCCCCCTTTGGTACGAGACCCGGAGCGAAGGTTTGCCCATCGCTATCCGGGTCTCACGCATGTGCACGACGGAGCCGGCTCCGTCGTGCGCACTGGGCCACCATCGACCTGCTTGCGAGCGCTCAGCGCTTGCGATCGGGTCTGAATCAGGCCCTGAGTACTAATAACGACTGGGCCAGGCTGGAGCCACCAGCAAGACAGTGCCTCCATCTTCTTTGAACTTCCGAAGAACTCGAGGAAGGGAGACTGGAGGAAACAGGTACGCAAACTGGAAGGTCAACCTCACTGACAAGAGTGTCCACCAAGGTTGCCTCAGCATCTCTTGTTCTGGACCCGTACACTGGCAGTTTGTGATTGTGTCGGGAGGCCATGAGGTCCACCTCTGGGAGGCCCTATTTGTTCACTAGGAGTTAAAATACTTCTTGATGAAGAGACCATTCCCCTGGATGCATGTTGTGACGGCTGAGGAAGTCTGCTTCCCAATTGAGAACTCCCGGAATGAACACTGCCAAAATGGCCGGGAGGTGACACTCTGCCCATGTCAGAATGCGTGACACTTCTGTCATTGCTGCCCAACTTCGAGTGCCTCCTTGATGGTTGATGTAAGCTACAGTGGTGGCGTTGTCGGACTGAACCTGCTCTAGTTTTCCGAGAAGTATGTGTTTTGCCATCTCGTGGGCCCTGTACAAGGCCCGACGTTCCAATGTGTCGATTGGAAGTATTGCTTCGACTGCTGGCCAATGACCCTGAAAAAAGTGCAGACCTATCACTGCGTCAGAGCCCTGTAGACTGGCGTTCGTTAGGAGTACCCAGTCTGGGATCCAAAAGGGGTGAGACGTCAGTAGCCACCAAGACAAAGATAGACACCTCCGGAGAGAGCACTATTGTCTGAGCTTTGATCCGCTGGGGCAATCCATTCCCATCTCGAAAGGATCAGCCTCTGCAGAGGCCTGGAGTGAAACTGAGCATATTCCACCATGTCGAAGGTCTACACCATGGATCCCAGAACCTGCACCGCTGAGTGTATTGACACCCGGCGACTGTGTGTCACGGCCAGAGTATTTCAGCATGGCGCTAGGCGGGTGTTACCTGTGAGGTCGTTGTGGCGCGGGCTGTCGGGTGGCGGAGCTGGTGTCTGGCAGGGGGCTTTGGCTGCGCGCGTTGTTGTGCAGGCCTGTTGTCACTCTGTGCTGGTAAGGCCTGGCGGCGTCTCCATTCCGTTTGGCATGGGCGCCGCCATTTTGGCTTCTGGCCATGTGAGGCGGCTGGCCAATCCTGGTGAGTCACATGTTCCCTCCGGCCAGTAACAGCACGGCATGGGTTATTTAGGAAGGGTCAGTGCCTTCCTTCTTTGCCAGTGCAATGTGTATCTCAGCCTAGCTGAGGGAGTTCTCTGTGCTTATCCTGTTCATGTGAAATTCGCTGTCTGCCAGTCTGCCTGTCAGCTCCTAGCTTCCGCTGGACTACCCTGCTTCCTCCACCACCCTTGCCCATACCCGAGTGCCTGAGCCTGCTGACATCCTGCTCATTTGCCTTAGTTTACTACCTGCATACCTGGCTTATTATTTCCTGCATCACTACCTGCATACCTGGTTGATTATTCCAGTCTCACTACCTGCACACTTGGACAGTTCTAATTGTTTCTACTTGGACATTAAACCATTACTCCCACCACAGAACTCTAGTGCACGTTTATATATACCTGGACTTTTATTTACTGCCATATTTTATGTCTACTCAAGTACGTATTAAAAAAACTAGTTTTATATTCAAACCCACTTCTGTGATCGCTCCTGCTACCACCCCGGGTCCACAAACAACAAAGAACATAACACTGTGGAGGCATCTGCGTATATGTAGTTGTAACAAGGAGATCTTGTCTGAAGTCAGAAAAATCTGCTGTTGAGAATCGAGGAGGGCCCCCAGATGAATCATCCTCTGCAAGGGATTCAGGAAGGACTTTTTCCAATTGATAAACCACCCGTGCGCCTGTAGAAAGGCAATAGACTGCTGCAGGTGGTGGCGAAGCACTTCTGGAGAACCTGCCAACAGAAGGAGGTCGTCCAGGTATGATAGTAGCCGAATACCCTGATTCCGCAAATGGGCTGCCATGATGGCCATAACTTTGGTAAACACCCTTGGAGCTGTGGATAGGCCAAAGGGTAGCGCCCTGAACTGGAAGAGTTGCTGATGAGGAGTTGTAGGGACATGTAGGTATGCGTCCTGAATATCCAGCGATACCATAAAATCCCCAGGTTCTATAGCCAGTATGATGGAGCGCAAGGTTTCCATCCTGAACCTGGGTACCCTAAGGAATTTGTTCAGGGATTTGAGGTTGATAGGCCGATGAGATACATTCGGCTTCTGCACCAGAAAGACAGTAGAATAATAACCAGTCCCTCGCTGGGATAGTGGGACTGGCACAATTACCCCTGCCTGCAGGAAGGATCCGTAAGGCCCTGTTCTTGTCTGAAGAAGGGCCTGTGCAGAAAAACTGGTGAGGGGGGTCTTCGAAGGAATGAGAGGGCGTATCCGTGAGAGACCACTTCTTACCCAAGCGTCCTTGGTGGTTTGATTCCAGAACTGGGCAACTTAAGTTGGCCTCCAACTCTGGCGTCCCCCAGAGGGATGCCCGCCCCGTCAAGCCGAGGGTTTATCCTCTGTTTGGAGGCCGACGTCTTGTATTCCAAGCCTGTTTTCTTAGGGTTGACGGCCTTTTTGGCAGTGGACTGTCTAGGAAAGGACTGCTCTTTAAATTTACCTTGGGGACGAAAGGACCTAAAGGAGGAGGAACCAGGATTATGTACAAATACTAGCAGGGAAGCAATATACTGGTCCTGTCTTATGCTTGGGTAAGCTGCAGGGACCTGCTGCCTAAAGATGGCACAGTGCAGCAGGCAACAGTATGTGACCGACCTCACAAATATTGTATATATGTATGAGGTTATACATGAACCACCCTAACAACACCTGTATTAGGGCATGAAATAGAGAAAGGTATAGCCATAAGCTGACAGTAGAGAAGAGACTTATCCCAAAGAAACCGGAATATCCCGCACAGGAATAATAACCAGTGTTATATTTCACATCTATAAGTAAAACCAGCAACAGGTACCATATATATCATATCTTATATCATAATTTTATCATAAGATAAATTTTATATGCTGGAGGTGCTCCCTGGAATTAAGTAACTAGAACTCAAAAAGTAACAATTGGAAAAACCAATTTAGCCACTTAACTGACGAATTCTTTTTCCAAAAACCGCTCCAAAATTGTCGGTTTCTTTTATGATTGAATTAGGTCACGTACATAATTTTAAACTTATCCATCACTATTTTATTTGAAAAAAATATTTTTTTAGAACACAGTATAACATAAAAATAGCAATTTTTATGTTATACTGTAGTGATGGCCATTGACGGCTGTAGCATCGATGGTTCAACCATCGTTAGAAGCCATCAATTGTTTCGCGATTGGTCGAGGAGATCTGTGTAGACCACAACTGGCGATGTTTCCTAAACATCGTTTGAGGATTACCATCGATGGTGCAACATTGATGGCCACCAGCAATGGCAAACCACTTGTTTTCAGCCAGACCATCGATGGTCAGTTGCCATCCCTAATCGGAGGCTCTGCGATATCGATCTTATATATAACTGCTGCTTACACACACGTGTGTGTGTGTATATATATATATATATATATATATACATACACATATGTGTGTATATATATACACACGTGTGTATATATATATATATATTCACACATATGTATATATATACACGTGTGTATATATATATATATATATACAGTGTTCTATCTAGCTCCGGCGGGAGGCAGGGCGCCGGAGCTAGAGAGGGCATGTCCGTGCGCGCGCCGAAGTAGCGCGCGTGACCGAGAATAGGGCATGGTCATCGAAAAGGGGGCGTGTCTATAAGACGCGTCCCCTTTTCGTCACTCTTGGGGGCGTGCCCGGCACTTACGGACACGCCGGGCTGCCCCCAAGCCCTGCAGACAGGGAGAATAGATGCCGACCCGTGGGTGAAGACGGTTCCCGCAGGCTGTTAGGGCAGGGTGCTTTTTGCCCTCCTTCTGGAGGGCAGGGTGCTTTTTGCCTTCCAAAAAGAGGGCAGGGCGCCGCGCCGCGCCCTGCTAAAACTGCCTAGCGGGAACGCTATATACATATGTGTATATATATTTTTTTTACAACTTTATGTATACAGTCAGGTGCATAAATATTGGGACATTGACAGAATTTTCATATTTTGGCCTCTATTCACCACCACAATGGCTTTGAAATGAAACAAACAAGATGTGATTTACCTGCAGACTTTCAGATTTAATTTGAGGGTAATTACATCCAAATCAGGTGAACGGTGTAGGAATTACAATGGTTTCTATATGTGCCTCCCACTTTTTAAGGGGCCAAAAGTAATGGGACTATCAACTCAAAAGCTATTTCATGGACAGGTGTGGGCTATTCCCTCGTTATTTCATTATCAATTAAGCAGGTAAAAGGTCTGGAGTTGATTCTAGGTGTGACATTTGCATTTGGAATCAGTTGCTGTCGACTCTCAATATGAGATCCAAAGAGCTGTCACTATCAGTGAAGCCATCATTAGGCTGAGAAATCAAAACAAACCCATCAGAGAGATAGCAAAAACATTAGGTGTGGCCAAATCAACTGTTTGGTACATTCTTAAAAAGAAAGAATGCACCGGAGAGCTCAGCAACACCAAAAGACCCGGAAGACCACGGAAAACAACTGTAGTGGATGACAGAAGAATTATTTCCTTGGTGAAGAAAAACCCCTTCGCAACAGTTGGCCAAATCAAGAATACTCTCCAGGAGGTAGGTGTATATGTGTCAAAGTCAACAATCAAGAGAAGACTTCACAAGAGTGAATATAGAGGGTTCACCACAAGATGTAAACCATTGGTGAGCTACAAAAACAGGAAGACCAGATTAGAGTTTGCCAAACAACATCTAAAAAAGCCATTACAGTTCTGGAACAACATCCTATGGACAGATGAGACAAAGATCAACTTGTACCAGAGTGAATGGAAGAGAAGAGTATGGAGAAGGAAAGGAACTGCTCATGATCCAAAACATACCACCTCATCAGTGAAGCATGGTGGTGGTAGTGTCATGACGTGGGCATGTATGGCTGCCAATGGAACTGGTTCCCTTGTATTTATTGATGATGTGACTGCTGACAAAAGCAGCAGAATGAATTCTGAAGTATTTTGGGCAATATTATATGCTCATTATCAGTCAGAACTCATTGGACGGCGCTTCACAATGCAGATGGGCAATGACCCGAAGCATACTGCAAAAGCAACCAAAGAGTTTTTTAATGCTAAAAAGTGGAATGTTATGCAATGGCCAAGTCAATCCCCTGACCTGAATCTGATTGAGCATGCATTTCACTTGATGAAGACAAAACTGAAGGGAAAATGCCCCAAGAACAAGCAGGAACTGAAGACATTTGCAGTAGAGGCCTGGCAGAGCATCACCAGGGATGAAACCCAGCGTCTGGTGATGTCTATGCGTTCCAGACTTCAGGCTGTAATTGCCTGCAAAGGATTTGCAACAAAGTATTAAAAAGTGAAAGTTAGATTTAGGATTGTTTAGTTTGTCCCATTACTTTTGGCCCCTTAAAAAGTGGGAGGCACATATAGAAACCATTGTAATTCCTACACCGTTCACCTGATTTGGATGTAATTACCCTCAAATTAAATCTGAAAGTCTGCAGGTAAAGCACATCTTGTTTGTTTCATTTCAAAGCCATTGCGGTGGTGACTAGAGGCCAAAATATGAAAATTCTGTCAATGTCCCAATATTTATGCACCTGACTGTAAATATATTGCCCGATCACTGTGGCCAGCAGTGATCGGGGCACTTGAGGTGGAGCTGAGGCTGGAGAAGGGTGGGCGGGGGCAGCAGGGGACATGGCAGCAGCCGCGGCTATCAGAGCCGCTGCTGCTGCTCCACCTCCTACACTGTATTCCGGAGCCGCAGCGGGTGGGTGTCCCGCTAGCGGCCCGGAGACATAGCAGCGGCTACCAGAGCTGCAGCTGCTGGTACACAGTGATCTCACTGTTCCGGAGCCTCAGCGGGTGGGTGTCCCGCTAGCGGCCCGGAGATAGAGCAGCGGTGGTGGCTACCAGAGCCGCCGCTACTGCTTCTGACGGTCCGTCTGCCCGATCACTGCTGGCCACAGTGATCGGGTCACAGCAGCAGCGGCTACATGAGCCGTGGCTTCTAGGGGGGTGCCGCCGGGGCCCGATCACTGTGGCCAGCAGTGATCGGGACACAAAGGAGGAGGAGGCGCAGGTGTAGAGTGACCAGTAGGTCCCTCTGAGGTGGGCGGCTGCTGGAAGTTAACTTCCAGCAGCCGCCCACTGTGTGTTTCTGACTAGTCGTATCAGATACGACCATGTCAGGGAAAGCCCACTCTGGTAGGGTCGTATCTGATACGACCGTGCCAGGCAAGTGGTTAATATAAAAGTTATATATTTTATTATATATATATATATTATTTATTATTTTTATTCATATTCTTATATTTATTTATTTTTTTAGTATATTGTTTAGTCATTTATAGGATTAATACTTAATATATGGAACATTGGCCCTCATTCAGAGCCGTACGCTCTGAGCAGAGCGCACGCTCTGAATGAGGGCCGGCCTCCATGAAAATGGAGCGTCCTTCTGGACGCTCGTATAGCTGTGGGTCACCACCCACAGCCTATACGAGTGTGCATTTTGATGGCCGCGATGGTCGAGAGACATCACTAGTGATGTCAGTGGGCCGGCTTTTGACGGGAGGCGTTCCCGTGGGAACGCCCCCGTCAGGGAGGCACGCCCCCGGCACGCCTACCAAAGGGGGCGTGCTGTCAATCAACATTGACAGCACGCCCCCTTTGATCAGACACAACGAGCGAAGGACTTTCCTTCGCTCGTCGCGTCTGGCGCATGCACACGACGGAGCTCCCTCCGTCGTGCGCATGCTCAGTCCAGAACATCGACCCACTTGCGAGCGGACAGCCGCTCGCGAGTGGGTCTGAATCAGGCCCATTGTTTCATCTTACTTAACATATGGTATATCAAACGTGAAATTGAAATTTATGTTGATATATCAATGATCTGACTTTCATGTATGATTCTGGTTTCAATGGGATTCAAACTGATTATCATTATTACTGTTATTCTTATTTATATATTTTTATTTATCAGCTGCTGTATAATTGGTGTGTTCTCTCCATTATAGGGTAGATTCTGCATGTACTTTGTTTAAATTTGGCAGTTAAATGATATTTGTTTCTTTCACAATATTAATTCTTTTTTTTTTCCCTTGTGACCTATAACAGAAAGTAAATGCCCCCATACATCAGCAATTGATTGCAGCAATCGTGCAATTTGCAATCGATTGTGCATAAAAATCTTTCCCTTTTTCAATCGATTGCAGAATTGCCTCAATCGATTGAAAGAGGGAAAGATTTTTATACACAATCGATTGAAAGAGGGAAAGATTTTTATACACAATCGATTGCAAATTGCATGATTGCTGCAATCAATTGCTGATGTATGGGAGCCTTTACAAATATGTATCACATAATTATTTAAGTGATTATTTGATTGCCAATTTATGTTGTTTTAAACGTTTGAGCAAGCTTACAAGATGAATGTTACATTTCTATTATACCATTCTAATCTCACACGTGCTGTATATGATGATATAAGAACATTTTTGTTCTATTGTTATCATTATAATTTATGTAAACTGCTGGTTAATTATCCAGACCATTCTCACATGTGAATAATCTGACATTAGAAGCCTATTTAGGACAGACCTGGATATGCAGCCTGAGGCTGTATGGTGAACAAGCCCGTTGTGGTGAAACACGTGTCCAGTCAGTCACTCCCCTCTGCAGGAGGGAGCAGCACGGTAGCACAGTGTCAGGCACAATCCTTTGGTCATTGTAACTCAGGTACTCTTCTTCGGGTGGGTCGTGACCTGGTCCGGTGGCGCATTCAGATTTCTGCAATACTTTCAGCACCAGACACTGCCTAACACCACGTATGGATCAGTGTCCCCCACCTCTCCCTTATTTTCTATCGGAGTTATTCCTAATCCCTCTCTCATCCAGGTATCCGCTCATAGAAGACCCTGGACAGCAGAGGGGACCAGGTACTAGTACTCCGTACTTACTATTGTAATTTCTATGGGGTTATGTGACACAACATGATATTATATGCCTATAGTAACTAATAATATATAAGTATGTCATCCGGGATTGCTATCCTGATATAAATCAGTATCAGGTCATCTGGGATATTTACGCCTACAGGGTGGTCTTTGCTCTCCCCTTTTTTCAGAGTACTCTGCTAGCATTTCATGTGTATATTTATATATTTTTGGTTACATTGAGGTAGTATCCAACCCGGCAATAGGATTAAATCATTTGTTGCCAGCCGGCATCGTTTGTGTTTGGCCATACATGGTATATGAATTTGGGATTATACTCAGCAGACACACTACTATCACACTCAATGTATAGATTTATCGCAAATGACCGAGTAGTTATTATTACATACAGTTCTAATTTATTAGTTATTTCCAATTATTATTTACAATTTTTATGTCATACGAACTGTACCTGACCCTGCTATTATAATATATTATGTACCCATCAGGAGCTATATGAGCATAGGAATTCACACAAGCATAGTCACCACATACTTTATGCTAATTCTTATAATAGGTCTGTTTTTATAAATTCATGAGATTAATTGCTAAGGGAGCTCAATTAGTTTATAAATGAGCACAACAAATCCCTATTCTTTTATTGGAGATATATTAAAAGCTAATTTTTAATTATACTAACAAATCATTTATGTACAAAAGTGCCCCACGAAGGAATCACTATACTGATGAGTGATGATTGGTTTTTCCAATTATTGTTACTTTTTGAGTAGAGAAGAGACACAGACAGGCAGCGCTAGCACAAGTCACATTCAATGCAGGAATTGCTGCAAATTAGCCCTACACTCAACTACACAGACTCAGCGCAACATGAACAAAATGGCCGCTGGAGACCTCAGAGGGGGCGTGGCTGGAGAAGAGCTCAGAGAAGCCAGACTTTAGAGGAAAGGCGCCCCCCAGGCTGATTATTAACCCCTGGGACACTGGTTTCCTGCACCAAAATGTCCCTGGTGGTCTAGTGGATCGCGATGGCTGGTGCCTGTATCCACACTCAGCACCTCCGGTCTGTCCCTGAGACCAGAGGTATTGACTACCGTAACACGTAGGTCACTGCAAGCAGCGACCCGCCTTGCCTGTCCCTTAAAGTACAATTCAAACTGGGTCCTCTCTGGGGACCCTGGCTAGCGTTGACCCCCGGCATGCCCGCCGAGATCCCCAGATCGGTACTGGCGTCGCGGCCCAAAGGGATGACGGAGCGGCAGCACAGACGTCCCTCGGACAGTCTGCTGCTGCGCACTCAAGATGAAGTAAAATTAAACTAAAATAACAAGCTTATGGGCTGCCTAAGCGACTCCGGCCGGGCACCAATGAAAGTGAGGCGCCTCTGGCTCGGGGGCAGGGTATAGGCAGAGTGGACCCAACGCATTCTGGGAGCTGAAATCTTTAACTGCATGGTGCCCGGATTCAGTTCCATCACCTACACCCCAAGGTCTCCCTGTGGAGCCTATGGACCATGAAGAAGAAAGACACATTATACGATAATTGGTAGCCATGATGAGCAATCATTTAGATGAGACTGATCGGGAGTAACATGGTTTTGCAAGGTGACAGGGACATCTATATATAAATGAATGCAATCTTTATCACTCAATGTACAGCAAAAGCACCAGGCATGCTGCCCCCAGGTACTACTTACTGCCATTATTGGAGAGGGGTGGTAGGTCAAGGATAGGGTTGGGTTAGTGTCCAAACCTTAAGGGCCTGATTCAGGTAAGGACGGTATTGCACAGCCGCAAGGATATAGTATGGGGGAGGGGTGCTAAGCAAATAATGTGTAGGGGATAATAGGAGTGGGGGAAGGGGTGATGATATACTATGGGGGAGGGGTGCTAAGCATATAGAATGTGTAGGGGATAATAGGAGTGGGGGAAGGGGTGATATAGTATGGGGGAGGGGTGCTAAGCATATAGAATGTGTAGGGGATAATAGGAGTGGGGGAAGGGGTGATGATATACTATGGGGGAAGGGTGCTAAGCATATAGAATGTGTAGGGGATATTAGGAGTGGGGGGAGGGGTGCTAAGCATATAGAATGTGTAGGGGATAATAGGAGTGGGGGAAGGGGTGATGATATAGTATGGGGGAGAGATTCTGGGGATATAGAATGGATAATGGGAGTGGGGGAAGGGGTAAGGATATAGTATGGGGAGAGATTCTGAGGATATAGAATGGATGGGGATAATAGGAGTGGGGGAAGGGGTGAGGATATAGTATGGGGAGAGATTCTGAGGATAGAGATTTGATGGGGATAATAATAGGAGTGGGGGAAGGGGTGAGGATATAGTATGGGGGAGAAATTCTGAGGTTAGAGAATGGATGGGGATAGTAGGAGTGGGGGAAGGGGTGAGGATATAGTATGGGGAGAGATTCTGAGGATAGAGAATGGATGGGGATAGTAGGAGTGGGGGAAGGGGTGAGGATATAGTATGGGGGAGAAATTCTGAGGTTAGAGAATGGATGGGGATAGTGGGAGTGGGGGAAGGGGTGAGGATATAGTATGGGGAGAGATTCTGAGGATAGAGAATGGATGGGGATAATAGGAGTGGGGGAAGGGGTGATGATATAGTATGGGGGAGAGATTCTGAGGCTATAGAATGTGTAGGGATAATAGGAGTGGGGGAAGGGGTGAGGATATAGTATGGGGGAGAAATTCTGAGGTTAGAGAATGGATGGGGATAGTAGGAGTGGGGGAAGGGGTGAGGATATAGTATGGGGGAGAGATTCTGAGGATAGAGAATGGATGGGGATAATAATAAGAGTGGGGGAAGGGGTGAGGATATAGTATGGGGAGAGATTCTGAGGATATAGAATGGATTGAAGATAATAATAAGAGTGGGGGAAGGGGTGAGGATATAGTATAGGGGAGAGATTCTGAGGATAGAGAATGGATGGGGATAATAATAGGAGTGGGGGAAGGGGTGAGGATATAGTATGGGGGAGAGATTCTGAGGATAGAGAATGGATGGGGATAATAGGAGTGGGGGAAGGGGTGAGGATATAGTATGGGGGAGAGATTCTGAGGATAGAGAATGGATGGGAATAATAATAGGAGTGGGGGAATGGGTGAGGATATAATATGGGGGAAATATCTGAGGATATAGAATGGATTGAAGATAATAATAGGAGTGGGGGAAGGGGTGAGGATATAGTATGGGGGAGAGATTCTGAGGATATAGAATGTGTATGGATAATAGGAGTGGGGGAAGGGGTGAGGATATAGTATGGGGGAGAAATTCTGAGGTTAGAGAATGGATGGGGATAGTAGGAGTGGGGGAAGGGGTAAGGATATAGTATGGGGAGAGATTCTGAGGATATAGAATGGATTGAAGATAATAATAGGAGTGGGGGAAGGGGTGAGGATATAGTATGGGGGAGAGATTCTGAGGATATAGAATGTGTAGGGATAATAGGAGTGTGGGAAGGGGTGAGGATATAGTATGGGGGAGAGATTCTGAGGTTAGAGAATGGATGGGGATAATAATAGGAGTGGGGGAAGGGGTGAGGATATAGTATGGGGGAGAGATTCTGAGGATAGAGAATGGATGGGGATAATAATAGGAGTGGGGGAAGGGGTGAGGATATAGTATGGGGGAAATATCTGAGGATATAGAATTAAGATAATAATAGGAGTGGCGGAAGGGGTGAGGATATAGTATGGGGGAGAGATTCTGAGGATATAGAATGTGTAGGGATAATAGGAGTAGGGGAAGGGGTGAGGATATAGTATGGGGGAGAGATTCTGGGGATAGAGAATGGATGGGGATAATAATAGGAGAGGGGGAAGGGGTGAGGATATAGTATGGGGGAGAAATTCTGAGGATAGAGAATGGATGGGGATAATAGGAGTGGGGGAAGGGGTGAGGATATAGTATGGGGGAGATTCTGAGGATAGAAAATTGATGCGGATAATAATAGGAGTGGGGGAAGGGGTGAGGATATGGAACGGGAGAGGGATAAGAATAGGAGTGGATGAGAGGTGGTGATGATATAGAGAATGGGGTGTAATTATAACAATACAGAATGGGGGTGACAATATAAGGTGGGGAGGAAATAATAGGAGTGGGGGAGGGGTGTGAATATAGTATGGGTGGAGGGATAATAATAGGAGTGGGGGAAGGGGTGAGGCTATAGTATGGTGGAGGGATGAGAGGTGGTGATGATATAGAGAATGGGGTGTAATAATAACAATATAGAATGGGGGTGAGAATATAGGAGAGTTGGGGAGAAAATAATAGGAGTGGGGGAGGGGGTGTGAATATAGTATGGGTGGAGGGATAATAATAGAGTGGGGGAAGGATAAGAATAGGAGTGGATGAGAGGTGATGATTTAGAGAATGGGGTGTAATAATAGCATAGACTGGGGGGTGAGATTATAAGGTGGGGAGAAAATAATAGGAATGGGAGAGCGGTGTGAATATAGTATGGGTGGAGGGATAATAATAGGAGTGGGGAGGGGTGTGAATACAGTATGGGTGGAGGGATAATAATAGGAGTGGGGGAGGGGTGTGAATATAGCATGGGTGGAGGGATAATAATAGGAGTGGGGGAAGGGGTGAGGATATGGTACGGGGGAGGAATAAGAATGGATGAGAGGTGGTGATGATAACAATATAGATTAAGGGTGAGAATATAAAGTGGGAAGGAAATAATAGGAGTGGGGGTGTGAATATAGTATGGGTGAAGGGATAATAATAGGAGTGGGAGAAGGGGTGATGCTATCGTATGTGGGAGGGATAATAGGAGTGGATGAAAGGAGGTGTAATATTAACAATATAGAATGCGGGTGAGAATATAAGGTGGGAAGGAAATAATAGGAGTGGGCGAGGGTGTGTGAATATAGTATGGGTGGAGGGATAACAGGAGTGGGGGGAAGATATGGAACGGGAGAATAAGAACAGGAGTGGATGAGAGGTGGTGATGATATAGAGAATGGGGTATAATAATAACAATATAGAATGGGGGGTGAGAATATAAGGTGCAGAATAGGAGTGGTGGAGAGGTGTGAATATAGTATGGGGGAGGGATAACAATAAGAATGGATGAGAGGTGGTGAGGATATAGAGAATAGGGTGTAATAATAATATAGAATGGGGGGTGAGAATATAAGGTGGGGAGGAAATAGGAGAGTGGGAGGGGTGTGAATATAGTATGGGTGGAGGGATAATAATAGGTGAGGGGGAAGGGGTGAGGTTATAGTATGGGGGAGGGATAACAATAAGAATAGATGAGAGATGTGATGATATAGAGAATGGGGTGTAATAATAACAATATAGAATGGGGGGGTGAGAATATAAGGTAGGGAGGAAATAGGAGTGGGGGAGGGGTGTGAATATAGTATGGGTTGAGGGATAAAAATAGGAATGTGGGAGGGGTGTGAATATAGTATGGGTGGAGGGATAATAATAGGTGAGGGGGAAGGGGTGAGGCTATAGTATGGGGTAGGGATAACAATAAGAATGGATGAGAGGTGGCGATGATATAGAGAATGGGGTGTAATAATAACAATATAGAATGGGGGGTGAGAATATAAGGTGGGGAGGAAATAGGAGTGTGGGAGGGGTGTGAATATTGTATGGGTGGAGGGATAATAATAGGAGTGGGGGGAAGATATGGAACCGGAGAATAAGAATAGAAGTGGATGAGAGGTGGTGATGATATAGAGAATGGGGTGTAATAATAACAATATAGAATGGGGGGTGAGAATATAAGGTGGAGAATAGGAGTGGGGGAGAGGTGTGAATATAGTATGGGGGAGGGATAACAATAAGAATGGATGAGAGGTGGTGATGATATAGAGAATGGGGTGTAATAATAACAATATAGAATGGGGGGTGAGAATATAAGGTGGGGAGGAAATAGGAGAGTGGGAGGGGTGTGAATATAGTATGGGTGGAGGGATAATAATAGGTGAGGGGGAAGGGGTGAGGTTATAGTATGGGGGAGGGATAACAATAAGAATGGATGAGAGGTGGCGATGATATAGAGAATGGGGTGTAATAATAACAATATAGAATGGGGGGTGAGAATATAAGGTGGGGAGGAAATAGGAGTGTGGGAGGGGTGTGAATATTGTATGGGTGGAGGGATAATAATAGGAATGTGGGAGGGGTGTGAATATAGTATGGGTGGAGGGATAATAATAGGTGAGGGGGAAGGGGTGAGGCTATAGTATGGGGTAGGGATAACAATAAGAATGGATGAGAGGTGGCGATGATATAGAGAATGGGGTGTAATAATAACAATATAGAATGGGGGGTGAGAATATAAGGTGGGGAGGAAATAGGAGTGTGGGAGGGGTGTGAATATTGTATGGGTGGAGGGATAATAATAGGAGTGGGGGGAAGATATGGAACGGGAGAATAAGAATAGAAGTGGATGAGAGGTGGTGATGATATAGAGAATGGGGTGTAATAATAACAATATAGAATGGGGGGTGAGAATATAAGGTGGAGAATAGGAGTGGGGGAGAGGTGTGAATATAGTATGGGGGAGGGATAACAATAAGAATGGATGAGAGGTGGTGATGATATAGAGAATGGGGTGTAATAATAACAATATAGAATGGGGGGTGAGAATATAAGGTGGGGAGGAAATAGGAGAGTGGGAGGGGTGTGAATATTGTATGGGTGGAGGGATAATAATAGGTGAGGGGGAAGGGGTGAGGCTATAGTTTGGGGTAGGGATAACAATAAGAATGGATGAGAGGTGGTGATGATATAGAGAATGGGGTGTAATAATAACAATATAGAATGGGAGGGGGCGAGAATATAAAAAAAAACAACAGGTGGGTAGGAAATAATAGGAGAGGGGAACTGGTGATGACGTGGTATAATGGGTATATAATCTCCCTGAGGCGGTACATATCAGCCACTTAGAGATGCAGGTAAATAGCTGGCACCCCTGAGACGTGTGTCCCAGCGTCGGCCATAGAGGAAGGCTGTGTGATCATACCCTGGACGCACACACCTGGCCCGGTGCCGCTGCCGGACTCTGGGCTTCATCATACAGAGACGCCGGAGGTTAAAAATAAGTAATAAATTATAATATTATAAGGCTGAGCCAAGAACACTTAAATAATGCAGGTGTCTCCCAACAAAGAGCAGCAGGTGCCGAGCGCCAGCCATTATAACGGAGACCAGATCACGCTTTCACAGATATTAGACACATGAAAGATGGCGCCTCAGCCGGAGACCGAGCCAAGGATCATTGCTGCCTCTCGTAAGTTAGTATGCCATAATTCAGTAAGCCACGCCTCCCCATACAGTCCCCGCCCACATAAATAGGCGGGAAACCTTCGTTAGTGACGTAAGAGCGAGAGGAGGGCAGCAATCATGGAGTGCGAATTGTAATATTACACCCACATATATCACCTACCTACCTGTCATGCCCTGCCTATTACTGCTACTAATAATAATATAACAGTCCCCTATATATCACTCCCCCATATATCATGTCCCCTTCCTGTCATGCCCTGCCTATTACTGCTACTAATAATAATATAACATTCCCCTATATAGTACACCCCCATATATCATGTCCCCTTCCTGTCATGCCCTGCCTATTACTGCTACTAATAATAATATAACATTCCCCTATATAGCACTCCCCCATATATCAAGTCCCCTTCCTGTCAGGCCCTGCCTATTACTGCTACTAATAATAATATAACATTCCCCTATATATCACTCCCCCATATATCATGTCCCCTTCCTGTCATGCCCTGCCTATTACTGCTACTAATAATAATATAACAGTCCCCTATATATCACTCCCCCATATATCATGTCCCCTTCCTGTCATGCCCTGCCTATTACTGCTACTAATAATAATATAACATTCCCCTATATAGCACTTCCCCATATATCATGTCCCCTTCCTGTCAGGCCCAGCTTATTACTGCTACTAATAATATAACATTCCCCTATATAGCACACCCCCATATATCATGTGCCCTTCCTGTCAGGCCCAGCTTATTACTGCTAATAATAATATAACATTCCCATATATAGCACACCCCCATATATCATGTCCCCTACCTGACAGGCCCTGCCTATTACTGCTACTAATAATAATATAACATTCCCCCTATATAGCACTTCCCCATATATCAAGTCCCCTACCTGACAGGCCCTGCCTATTACTGCTACTAATAATAATAATATAACATTCCCATATATAGCACCCCCCCCATATATCATGTCCCCTTCCTGTCATGCCCTGCCTATTACTGCTACTAATAATAATATAACATTCCCATATATAGCACTCCCCCATATATCATGTCCCCTTCCTGTCATGCCCTGCCTATTACTGCTACTAATAATAATATTACAGTCCCCTATATAGCACCCCCCCATATATCATGTCCCCTTCCTGTCATGCCCTGCCTATTACTGCTACTAATAATAATAATATAACATTCCCATATATAGCACCCCCCCCATATATCATGTCCCCTTCCTGTCATGCCCTGCCTATTACTGCTACTAATAATAATATAACATTCCCATATATAGCACTCCCCCATATATTATGTCCCCTTCCTGTCATGCCCTGCCTATTACTGCTACTAATAATAATATTACAGTCCCCTATATAGCACCCCCCCATATATCATGTCCCCTTCCTGTCATGCCCTGCCTATTACTGCTACTAATAATAATATTACAGTCCCCTATATATCACTCCCCCATATATCATGTCCCCTTCCTGTCATGCCCTGCCTATTACTGCTACTAATAATAATATAACATTCCCATATATATCACTCCCCAATATATTATGTCCCCTTCCTGTGAGGCCCTGCCTATTACTGCTACTAATAATAATATTACAGTCCCCTATATAGCACTTCCCCATATATCAAGTCCACTTCCTGTCAGGCCCTGTTTATTACTGCTACTAATAATAATATAACATTCCCCTATATAGCACTTCCCCATATATCAAGTCCCCTTCCTGACAGGCCCTGCCTATTACTGCTACTAATAATAATATAACAGTCCCCTATATAGCACACCCCCATATATCATGTCCCCTTCCTGTCAGGCCCTGCCTATTACTGCTACTAATAATAATATTACAGTCCCCTATAATGCACTTCCCCATATATCAAGTCCCCTTCCTGTCAGGCCCTGCCTATTACTGCTACTAATAATAATATAACATTCCCCTATATAGCACACCCCCATATATCAAGTCCCCTTCCTGTCAGGCCCTGTTTATTACTGCTACTAATAATAATTTAACATTCCCATATATAGCACACCCCCATATATCATGTCCCCTTCCTGTCAGGCCCTGCCTATTACTGCTACTAATAATAATATAACAGTCCCCTATAATGCACTTCCCCATATATCAAGTCCCCTTCCTGTCAGGCCCTGCCTATTACTGCTACTAATAATAATATAACATTCCCCTATATAGCACACCCCCATATATCAAGTCCCCTTCCTGTCAGGCCCTGTTTATTACTGCTACTAATAATAATTTAACATTCCCCTATATAGCACACCCCCATATATCAAGTCCCCTTCCTGTCAGGCCCTGCCTATTACTGCTACTAATAATAATATTACAGTCCCCTATATAGCACAGCCCCCATATATCATGTCCCCTACCTGACAGGCCCTGCCTATTACTGATACTAATAATATTACACCCCCATATATCATGTCCCCTTCCTGTCAGGCCCTGCCTATTACTGCTACTAATAATAATATAACAGTCCCCTATATAGCACACCCCCATATATCATGTCCCCTTCCTGTCAGGCCCTGCCTATTACTGCTACTAATAATAATATAACAGTCCCCTATATAGCACTCCCCCATATATCATGTCCCCTTCCTGTCAGGCCCTGCCTATTACTGCTACTAATAATATAACATTCCCCTATATAGCACTTACCCATATATCTTGTCCCCTTCCTGTCAGGCCCTGCCTATTACTGCTACTAATAATATAACATTCCCCTATATAGCACACCCCCATATATCATGTCCCCTTCCTGTCAGGCCCTGCCTATTACTGCTACTAATAATAATATAACATTCCCCTATATAGCACACCCCCATATATCATGTCCCCTTCCTGTCAGGCCCTGCCTATTACTGCTACTAATAATAATATAACAGTCCCCTATATAGCACTCCCCCATATATCATGTCCCCTTCCTGTCAGGCCCTGCCTATTACTGCTACTAATAATATAACATTCCCCTATATAGCACTTACCCATATATCTTGTCCCCTTCCTGTCAGGCCCTGCCTATTACTGCTACTAATAATATAACATTCCCCTATATAGCACACCCCCATATATCATGTCCCCTTCCTGTCAGGCCCTGCCTATTACTGCTACTAATAATAATATAACAGTCCCCTATATAGCACTCCCCCATATATCATGTCCCCTTCCTGTCAGGCCCTGCCTATTACTGCTACTAATAATATAACATTCCCCTATATAGCACACCCCCATATATCATGTCCCCTTCCTGTCAGGCCCTGCCTATTACTGCTACTAATAATAATATAACATTCCCCTATATAGCACACCCCCATATATCAAGTCCCCTTCCTGTCAGGCCCTGCCTATTACTGCTACAGGTTGAGTCTCCCATATCCAAAATGCTTGGGACCAGGGGTATTTTGGATAACGGAATATTCCGTATTTTGGAATAATTGCATATCATAATGAAATATCTTGGGAATGGGACCCCAATATACACACAGAATGTATATATGCACCTTATACACATAGCCTGCAGCTCATTTTATACAATATTTTGAATAATGTTGTGGCTCAAGCAAAGTTTGTGTACATACATGAAATAAATTTATGTTTTATTTACACCCTATACACACAGCCTGAAGGTAATTTTATACCATATTTTTAATAATTTGTGCCTTAGACAAAGTTTGTGTACATTGAACCATCAAAAGGTTTTATTATCTCAGTCATGCCAAAATTATTCCGTAATTCAGAATATTCCGTATTTCGGAATATTTGGATATGGGAGACTCAACCTGTACTAATAATAATATATTATTATTATATAACAGTCCCCTATATAGCACTTCCCCATATATCATGTCCCCTTCCTGTCAGGCCCAGCTTATTACTGCTACTAATAATAATATAACAGTCCCCTATATAGCACACCCCCATATATCATGTCCCCTTCCTGTCAGGCCCTGCCTATTACTGCTACTAATAATAATATAACAGTCCCCTATATAGCACTCCCCAATATATTATGTCCCCTATATAGCAGACCCCCAGCATGTCCCCTTCCTGACTAATTAATGGCAGTGAATGAGAATAAATGTGTACAGTACGGGCGTGAGGACAATGCACCCACAGGCTCTGATTAGGCGTTCGGACTGTACACTGCACAAAAACACGGCACACAGACTTCAGCAAATGTTTTTATAGGTTCTCAGACGGTGGGAAAGCAGCCAGCTGCCGCCACCGATGGGGTACACATGGAGACCGGGGGACCAGATTATACACCATTCACTGACAATTTGCAATTTATATATGACGACAATTGCTCGCTGCACAAATATTTATTTGCATCTGGGATGATATCAGCTGGAACCCGTCTGGCGTTTGTTTGCAAAGCTCCTCACATCTGACTGTTTTCACTTTGCTGATATAAACATCTGACAGTTTCATCCATTAAAGGCGGCTGCTGTCTCCGCAGGAAAAAGTGACCTTTACTTTCCTGTAAGTGTCTTGTAGCTGCTACTAATGTTACTGCACTTCATTGTCTGCGGCTACCAAAATGCAGGCGCGTTATGGGAGCGATGCAGGCACAGCGGCCGCCATGAGTGCTGGCTCAGTCTGCCTCCTGTCATGTGCGCGTATAATGCAGCAGCCGCCATGAATGCTCTCAGTCTCCCTCCTGTCATGTGCGCGTATAATGCAGCAGTCGCCATGAATGTTCTCTGTCTGCGTTTTGTCATGTGCGCGTATAATGCAGCAGCCGCCATGAATGCTCTCAGTCTGCGTTTTGTCATGTGCGTCTATAATGCAGCAGCCGCCATGAATGTTCTCAGTCTGCGTTGTGTCATGTGCGCGTATAATGCAGCAGCCGCCATGAATGTTCTCAGTCTGCGTTGTGTCATGTGCGCGTATAATGCATCAGCCGCTATGAATGCTCTCAGTCTGCGTTTTGTCATGTGCGCGTATAATGCAGCAGCCGCCATGAATGTTCTCAGTCTGCGTTTTGTCATGTACGCGTATAATGCAGCAGCCGCCATGAATGCTCTCAGTCTGCGTTTTGTCATGTACGCGTATAATGCAGCAGCCGCCATGAATGCTCTCAGTCTGCTTTTTGTCATGTGCGCGTATAATGCAGCAGCCGCCATGAATGCTCTCAGTCTGCGTTTTGTCATGTGCGCGTATAATGCAGCAGCCGCCATGAATGTTCTCAGTCTGCGTTTTGTCATGTGCGTGTATAACGCAGCAGCCGCCATGAATGTTCTCAGTCTGCGTTTTGTCATGTGCGCGTATAATGCAGCAGCCGCCATGAATGTTCTCAGTCTGCGTTTTGTCATGTGCGCGTATAACGCAGCAGCCGCCATGAATGGTCTCAGTCTGCGTTTTGTCATGTGCGCGTATAACACAGCAGCCGCCATGAATGCTCTCAGTCTGCGTTGTGTCATGTGCGCGTATAATGCAGCAGTCGCCATGAATGTTCTCTGTCTGCGTTTTGTCATGTGCGCGTATAATGCAGCAGCCGCCATGAATGCTCTCAGTCTGCGTTTTGTCATGTGCGTCTATAATGCAGCAGCCGCCATGAATGTTCTCAGTCTGCGTTGTGTCATGTGCGCGTATAATGCAGCAGCCGCCATGAATGTTCTCAGTCTGCGTTGTGTCATGTGCGCGTATAATGCAGCAGCCGCTATGAATGCTCTCAGTCTGCGTTTTGTCATGTGCGCGTATAATGCAGCAGCCGCCATGAATGTTCTCAGTCTGCGTTTTGTCATGTACGCGTATAATGCAGCAGCCGCCATGAATGCTCTCAGTCTGCGTTTTGTCATGTACGCGTATAATGCAGCAGCCGCCATGAATGCTCTCAGTCTGCTTTTTGTCATGTGCGCGTATAATGCAGCAGCCGCCATGAATGCTCTCAGTCTGCGTTTTGTCATGTGCGCGTATAATGCAGCAGCCGCCATGAATGTTCTCAGTCTGCGTTTTGTCATGTGCGTGTATAACGCAGCAGCCGCCATGAATGTTCTCAGTCTGCGTTTTGTCATGTGCGCGTATAATGCAGCAGCCGCCATGAATGTTCTCAGTCTGCGTTTTGTCATGTGCGCGTATAACGCAGCAGCCGCCATGAATGGTCTCAGTCTGCGTTTTGTCATGTGCGCGTATAACACAGCAGCCGCCATGAATGCTCTCAGTCTGCGTTGTGTCATGTGCGCGTATAATGCAGCAGTCGCCATGAATGTTCTCTGTCTGCGTTTTGTCATGTGCGCGTATAATGCAGCAGCCGCCATGAATGCTCTCAGTCTGCGTTTTGTCATGTGCGTCTATAATGCAGCAGCCGCCATGAATGTTCTCAGTCTGCGTTGTGTCATGTGCGCGTATAATGCAGCAGCCGCCATGAATGTTCTCAGTCTGCGTTGTGTCATGTGCGCGTATAATGCAGCAGCCGCCATGAATGCTCTCAATCTGCGTTTTGTCATGTGCGCGTATAATGCAGCAGCCGCCATGAATGTTCTCAGTCGGCGTTTTGTCGTGTACGCGTATAATGCAGCAGCTGCCATGAATGCTCTCAGTCTGCGTTTTGTCATGTGCGCGTATAATGCAGCAGCCGCCATGAATGCTCTCAGTCTGCGTTTTGTCATGTGCGCGTATAATGCAGCAGCCGCCATGAATGCTCTCAGTCTGCGTTTTGTCATGTGCGCGTATAATGCAGCAGCCGCCATGAATGCTCTCAGTCTGCGTTTTGTCATGTGCGCGTATAATGCAGCAGCCGCCATGAATGCTCTCAGTCTGCGTTTTGTCATGTGCGCGTATAATGCAGCAGCCGCCATGAATGTTCTCAGTCTGCGTTTTGTCATGTGCGCGTATAATGCAGCAGCCGCCATGAATGTTCTCAGTCTGCGTTTTGTCATGTGCGCGTATAACGCAGCAGCCGCCATGAATGTTCTCAGTCTGCGTTTTGTCATGTGCGCGTATAATGCAGCAGCCGCCATGAATGTTCCCAGTCTGCGTTTTGTCATGTGCGCGTATAATGCAGCAGCCGCCATGAATGGTCCCAGTCTGCGTTTTGTCATGTGCGCGTATAATGCAGCAGCCGCCATGAATGTTCTCTGTCTGCGTTTTGTCATGTGCGCGTATAATGCAGCAGCCGCCATGAATGCTCTCAGTCTGCGTTTTGTCATGTGCGCGTATAATGCAGCAGCCGCCATGAATGTTCTCAGTCTGCGTTTTGTCATGTGCGCGTATAATGCAGCAGCCGCCATGAATGCTCTCAGTCTGCGGTTTGTCATGTGCGTGTATAACGCAGCAGCCGCCATGAATGCTCCCAGTCTGCGTTTTGTCATGTGCGCGTATAATGCAGCAGCCGCCATGAATGTTCTCAGTCTGCGTTTTGTCATGTGCGTGTATAATGCAGCAGCCGCCATGAATGTTCTCTCAGTCTGCGTTTTCTCATGTGCGCGTATAATGCAGCAGCCGCCATGAATGTTCTCAGTCTGCGTTTTGTCATGTGCGCGTATAATGCAGCAGCCGCCATGAATGTTCTCAGTCTGCGTTTTCTCATGTGCGCGTATAATGCAGCAGCCGCCATGAATGCTCTCAGTCTGCGTTTTGTCATGTGCGTGTATAATGCAGCAGCCGCCATGAATGCTCTCAGTCTGCGTTTTCTCATGTGCGCGTATAATGCAGCAGCCGCCATGAATGGTCTCAGTCTGCGTTTTGTCATGTGCGCGTATAATGCAGCAGCCGCCATGAATGGTCTCAGTCTGCGTTTTGTCATGTGCGCGTATAATGCAGCAGCCGCCATGAATGCTCTCAGTCTGCGTTTTGTCATGTGCGTGTATAATGCAGCAGCCGCCATGAATGTTCTCAGTCTGCGTTTTGTCATGTGCGTGTATAATGCAGCAGCCGCCATGAATGTTCTCAGTCTGCGTTTTGTCATGTGTGTGTATAATGCAGCAGCCGCCATGAATGTTCTCAGTCTGCGTTTTGTCATGTGCGTGTATAATGCAGCAGCCGCCATGAATGTTCTCAGTCTGCGTTTTGTCATGTGCGCGTATAATGCAGCAGCCGCCATGAATGCTCTCAGTCTGTGTTTTGTCATGTGCGCGTATAATGCAGCAGCCGCCATGAATGTTCTCTCAGTCTGCGTTTTGTCATGTGCGCGCATAATGCAGCAGCCGCCATGAATGTTCTCAGTCTGCGTTTTCTCATGTGCGCGTATAATGCAGCAGCCGCCATGAATGTTCTCAGTCTGCGTTTTGTCATGTGCGCGTATAATGCAGCAGCCGCCATGAATGTTCTCTCAGTCTGCGTTTTGTCATGTGCGCGTATAATGCGGCAGCCGCCATGAATGTTCTCTCAGTCTGCGTTTTGTCATGTGCGCGTATAATGCGGCAGCCGCCATGAATGTTCTCTCAGTCTGCGTTTTGTCATGTGCGCGTATAATGCGGCAGCCGCCATGAATGTTCTCAGTCTGCGTTTTGTCATGTGCGCGTATAATGCAGCAGCCGCCATGAATGTTCTCAGTCTGCGTTTTGTCATGTGCGCGTATAATGCAGCAGCCGCCATGAATGTTCTCAGTCTGCGTTTTGTCATGTGCGCGTATAACGCAGCAGCCGCCATGAATGTTCTCAGTCTGCGTTTTGTCATGTGCGCGTATAACGCAGCAGCCGCCATGAATGTTCTCAGTCTGCGTTTTGTCATGTGCGCGTATAATGCAGCAGCCGCCATGAATGTTCCCAGTCTGCGTTTTGTCATGTGCGCGTATAATGCAGCAGCCGCCATGAATGGTCTCAGTCTGCGTTTTGTCATGTGCGCGTATAATGCAGCAGCCGCCATGAATGTTCTCTGTCTGCGTTTTGTCATGTGCGCGTATAATGCAGCAGCCGCCATGAATGCTCTCAGTCTGCGTTTTGTCATGTGCGCGTATAATGCAGCAGCCGCCATGAATGTTCTCAGTCTGCGTTTTGTCATGTGCGCGTATAATGCAGCAGCCGCCATGAATGCTCTCAGTCTGCGGTTTGTCATGTGCGTGTATAACGCAGCAGCCGCCATGAATGCTCCCAGTCTGCGTTTTGTCATGTGCGCGTATAATGCAGCAGCCGCCATGAATGTTCTCAGTCTGCGTTTTGTCATGTGCGTGTATAATGCAGCAGCCGCCATGAATGTTCTCTCAGTCTGCGTTTTCTCATGTGCGCGTATAATGCAGCAGCCGCCATGAATGTTCTCAGTCTGCGTTTTGTCATGTGCGCGTATAATGCAGCAGCCGCCATGAATGTTCTCAGTCTGCGTTTTCTCATGTGCACGTATAATGCAGCAGCCGCCATGAATGCTCTCAGTCTGCGTTTTGTCATGTGCGTGTATAATGCAGCAGCCGCCATGAATGCTCTCAGTCTGCGTTTTCTCATGTGCGCGTATAATGCAGCAGCCGCCATGAATGGTCTCAGTCTGCGTTTTGTCATGTGCGCGTATAATGCAGCAGCCGCCATGAATGGTCTCAGTCTGCGTTTTGTCATGTGCGCGTATAATGCAGCAGCCGCCATGAATGCTCTCAGTCTGCGTTTTGTCATGTGCGTGTATAATGCAGCAGCCGCCATGAATGTTCTCAGTCTGCGTTTTGTCATGTGCGTGTATAATGCAGCAGCCGCCATGAATGTTCTCAGTCTGCGTTTTGTCATGTGTGTGTATAATGCAGCAGCCGCCATGAATGTTCTCAGTCTGCGTTTTGTCATGTGCGTGTATAATGCAGCAGCCGCCATGAATGCTCTTAGTCTGCGTTTTGTCATGTGCGCGTATAACGCAGCAGCCGCCATGAATGTTCTCTCAGTCTGCGTTTTGTCATGTGCGCGTATAACGCAGCAGCCGCCATGAATGTTCTCTCAGTCTGCGTTTTGTCATGTGCGCGTATACTGCAGCAGCCGCCATGAATGTTCTCTCAGTCTGCGTTTTGTCATGTGCGCGTATACTGCAGCAGCCGCCATGAATGTTCTCAGTCTGCGTTTTGTCATGTGCGTGTATAATGCAGCAGCCGCCATGAATGTTCTCAGTCTGCGTTTTGTCATGTGCGCGTATAATGCAGCAGCCGCCATGAATGCTCTCAGTCTGTGTTTTGTCATGTGCGCGTATAATGCAGCAGCCGCCATGAATGTTCTCTCAGTCTGCGTTTTGTCATGTGCGCGCATAATGCAGCAGCCGCCATGAATGTTCTCAGTCTGCGTTTTCTCATGTGCGCGTATAATGCAGCAGCCGCCATGAATGTTCTCAGTCTGCGTTTTGTCATGTGCGCGTATAATGCAGCAGCCGCCATGAATGTTCTCTCAGTCTGCGTTTTGTCATGTGCGCGTATAATGCGGCAGCCGCCATGAATGTTCTCTCAGTCTGCGTTTTGTCATGTGCGCGTATAATGCGGCAGCCGCCATGAATGTTCTCTCAGTCTGCGTTTTGTCATGTGCGCGTATAATGCGGCAGCCGCCATGAATGTTCTCAGTCTGCGTTTTGTCATGTGCGCGTATAATGCAGCAGCCGCCATGAATGCTCTCAGTCTGCGTTTTGTCATGTGCGCGTATAATGCAGCAGCCGCCATGAATGCTCTCAGTCTGCGTTTTGTCATGTGCGCGTATAATGCAGCAGCCGCCATGAATGCTCTCAGTCTGCGTTTTGTCTTGTGCGCGTATAATGCGGCAGCCGCCATGAATGTTCTCTCAGTCTGCGTTTTGTCATGTGCGCGTATAATGCGGCAGCCGCCATGAATATTCTCTCAGTCTGCGTTTTGTCATGTGCGCGTATAATGCAGCAGCCGCCATGAATGTTCTCAGTCTGCGTTTTGTCATGTGCGCGTATAATGCAGCAGCCGCCATGAATGTTCTCAATCTGCGTTTTGTCATGTGCGCGTATAATGCAGCAGCCGCCATGAATGCTCTCAGTCTGCGTTTTGTCATGTGCGCGTATAATGCAGCAGCCGCCATGAATGTTCTCAGTCTGCGTTTTGTCATGCGCGTGTATAATGCAGCAGCCGCCATGAATGCTCTCAGTCTGCGTTTTGTCATGTGCGCGTATAATGCAGCAGCCGCCATGAATGCTCTCAGGCTGCGTTTTGTCATGTGCGCGTATAATGCAGCAGCCGCCATGAATGTTCTCAGTCTGCGTTTTGTCATGTGCGCGTATAATGCAGCAGCCGCCATGAATGTTCTCAGTCTGTGTTTTGTCATGTGCGTGTATAATGCAGCAGCAGCCATGAATGCTCTCAGTCTGCGTTTTGTCATGTGCGTGTATAACGCAGCAGCCGCCATGAATGTTCTCAGTCTGTGTTGTGTCATGTGCGCGTATAATGCAGCAGCTGCCATGAATGTTCTCAGTCTGCGTTTTGTCATGTGCGCGTATAATGCAGCAGCCGCCATGAATGTTCTCAGTCTGCGTTTTGTCATGTGCGCGTATAATGCAGCAGCCGCCATGAATGTTCTCTGTCTGCGTTTTGTCATGTGCGCGTATAATGCAGCAGCCGCCATGAATGTTCTCAGTCTGCGTTTTGTCATGTGCGTGTATAATGCAGCAGCCGCCATGAATGCTCTCTGTCTGCGTTTTGTCATGTGCGTGTATAATACAGCAGCCGCCATGAATGTTCTCAGTCTGCGTTTTGTCATGTGCGCGTATAATGCAGCAGCCGCCATGAATGTTCTCTCAGTCTGCGTTTTGTCATGTGCGCGTATAATGCAGCAGCCGCCATGAATGTTCTCAGTCTGCTTTTTTGTCATGTGCGCGTGTAATGCAGCAGCCGCCATGAATGCTCTCAGTCTGCGTTTTGTCTTGTGCGCGTATAATGCAGCAGCCGCCATGAATGCTCTCAGTCTGCGTTTTGTCATGTGCGCGTTCAATGCAGCAGCCGCCATGAATGTTCTCAGTCTGCGTTTTGTCATGTGCGCGTATAATGCAGCAGCCGCCATGAATGTTCTCAGTCTGCGTTTTGTCATGTGCGCGTATAATGCAGCAGCCGCCATGAATGATCTCAGTCTGTGTTTTGTCATGTGCTTGTATAATGCAGCAGCCGCCATGAATGTTCTCAGTCTGTGTTTTGTCATGTGCGCGTATAATGCAGCAGCCGCCATTAATGCCATTAAACCCGCGTCTTTGCCCTGGTGGTCCTACGCTACATGATAAATCCACTTTGGCTCAAATATTCAAGTATTTGTAATGGGTTCCAGCATCTGGCTTGGATCCTGGGAGATGTGACCACGGAAGAGCACGTGACCGGAGACAGCCACAGACATGTCAGCGGGTCTCGATTTTGAAGGATCCAGTCCCCGCTGCCCAAAGCAGCGGAAATCAGCAGCAGGTGTAGGGGCAGAGGTGGCGTGTGCCCACCATCGTCTCACGTGGAGAGTGGTGGAGGACCTGAGTACTTACAGATTCAGGCCCTGCCAATTACAGCTGGTCAAATTGAAAATGGTGTCACAAGCGAGCCAATCACAGTTTGCCGTATCATCAATACAAGATGGCCACGTCGAGCTAATCGCAACTCGCTGCGTCATCACTCTGCCCCCTTGTTCCTGGCTTATGTTAGCCAACACAAGGGGCCGAGAGGCAGTTGGGTGTTGAATAGAATGTCTAGAGCTCCTGAAGAAGAAAGAAGCCAAAAGACGCCGGAAGCCCTGGAGGGCGCCAGCCATCGCAAAAGAGCTAAAACAGGACCCTGCCCACTGGGAGAAGAGAAAAGACCCGCTGCCAGTCAGAAGTGAGGTCAGTGAAGAGACCGGAAGTCTTGAGGGAGCAGTGTGCGACGCAAAACAGATAATGGCTCCCCAGGTGAAGACCACAGGAAGCACACAGACAACGGCTTTGTTCAGCCGCAAACTACAGGTATGGGTCCGTGAGCAGTAGTTGCAAACTTCACCTTCTGCATCCAACCTGGAGTGTCATCGACGGCCTGAAATTGAGAATGAGTGTCTGAGGTAAGCAGGGCTGGATTTCCCACTAGGCAACCTAGGCGCTCGCCTAGGGCCCGGTGGGACCCCAGGGGCCTGTGGATGACCAATCAAAGCTCTCCCAGGGGAGCGCTGCGCGAGGTCCCACGTACACTCCCGGGGGAGCGCTGCGCGAGGTCCCACGTACACTCCCGGGGGAGCGCAGCTCGAGGTCCCACGTACACTCCCGGGGGAGCGCTGCTCGAGGTCCCACGTACACTCCCGGGGGAGCGCTGCTCGAGGTCCCACGTACACTCCCGGGGGAGCGCTGCGCGAGGTCCCACGTACACTCCCGGGGGAGCGCTGCGCGAGGTCCCACGTACACTCCCGGGGGAGCGCAGCGCGAGGTCCCACGTACACTCCCGGGGGAGCGCAGCTCGAGGTCCCACGTACACTCCCGGGGGAGCGCTGCTCGAGGTCCCACGTACACTCCCGGGGGAGCGCTGCTCGAGGTCCCACGTACACTCCCGGGGGAACGCTGCGCGAGGTCCCACGTACACTCCCGGGGGAGCGCTGCGCGAGGTCCCACGTACACTCCCAGAGTCCCCCGCGCCGCTGTCTGCTCTGTGCTCTCTTGGACCTCTCTCTTGGACACCCAGCCCCCGCTGCTCCAACTAGCAGCGGCCCGCCCCAACAGCCACATGAGCCACGCTGCCCACCAGCAGCAGCACCCAGCAAGGCCAGGCAGCCAGGGTATTACCCTGATGAGCTGCCTGCAAGAAAATGTAAAGGCTGCATATAACACAGTAGGTCAAGATACACATATATATGTATTTATACTGTATATATGATATGAATATGCGTATCTTGTCCTAGTGACACCTACTGTGATATATGCATAGTTTTTACAATGTCACTAGATGATTATATATATATATATATATATATATATATATATATATATTGTGACACAGTTAGGTTAGGGGTCCCTCTCCTGGGTAGAGGTCTCCTTCCTTACACACACACACAGCAGCAGGGAAGCAGCACACCAGTCTGGATGCAAGTACAAGCTGGTTGGTGCCATTCTTTATTGTACAATGTCAGAAATAACATAAAGAAAACATAAACATAAATCCTAGCCCTGTCGGGGCACTAACTTCACAGGTAGTTCCCTCACTACCAGAACCTGGCAGGGCCTAATGCCCTCACCAGCAACAAGGGCACAGCACAACACTCACAGTTAGGTTTTCAAGTGTCTCTGAGCAAACTCCCTGTCTGCTCTCCCAGGTGAGACAATCAGCCCTCAACACACTAGGCTTATATTGGCCACTCTCAGGTGGAAACCCTAACAAGCCTGTTACCAGGCTAAGAGAACCAAAACCTGGAGTGGCCATGGGTGGAGCCCTCCCTCTCCTCTCACCCACAACCCCCAGGTCCCAAACTGGCTTTTCAAAAAGCCGAGACTCAAGCCTGCTACACTGCAGACTTTCTCCTGGAGGTTTAAAACACATAAGACAGGAATCTGGGACAAATGTACCTGCCACAGACCACTTTACCAATGATCCTATCACATATCCCCCCCCTTTGTTTCAACCTGTGGGGCGGAAGAACTGAAGCCCCCAAACAATGAATGCGTGACAACGCGTCAGCATTGGCCAGCTGGCTTCCTGGCCTGTGTTCCACTGAAAATTTTAAAGTTTGTAACGCCAAGAACCATCTCGTAATTCTCGCATTACTGTCTTTATTTTCGGACATCCACTTCAAAGGGGCATGGTCAGTGATCAATTTGAACTTTCTTCCAACCAAGTAGTACCTGAGAGCCTCTAACGCCCACTTTATGGCCAACGCCTCCTTCTCCACTGTGGCATAGTTTCTCTCATGTACATTCAACTTTCTGCTTAGATAGAAAATAGGGTGTTCCTCACCCTCCTTGTTCTGGGACAGGACCGCTCCTATACCTACTTCTGATACATCGGTTTGTACTATGAATTCCCTGTCAAAATTAGGAGTCATCAGGACTGGTTGGGAACACAATGCTACTTTCAACTCCTGAAAAGCTTTCTCCGCCTCAGGACTCCATTCTACCATGACTTTTTGTTTGCCTTTGGTCAGGTCAGTAAGTGGGACTGCCATGGTGGCAAAGTTGGGTATAAACCTCCTGTAGTACCCCGTAATTCCCAAGAAGGCTCTCACCTGCTTCTTATTCAGAGGCCGTGGCCAGTTTTGTATGGCATCAACTTTATTGAGCTGAGGCTTTATCAGGCCTCTGCCAATGGTGTATCCCAGATATTTTACTTCCTCCATGCCTAGACAACACTTTTTTGGGTTGGCTGTCAAACCTGCCTTATAGATGGAGTCCAAAACTGCTTGTACCCTGGGTAAGTGAGACTGCCATTCAGGACTATGAATGACCACGTCATCCAGATAAGCAGCCGCATACCGTCTATGGGGCCTTAGAATCCTGTCCATCATTCTTTGGAAGGTAGCAGGTGCCCATGTAGCCCGAAAGGCAACATCTTGTACTGAAACAAGCCCTCTGGCGCTGAAAAAGCTGTCTTTTGTTTGGCGCTCTCGGTTAACGGTACTTGCCAATACCCTTTGGTTAGGTCAAGAGTGGTTAAATACCTTGCCGTCCCTAGTCTCTCAATCAATTCATCCACTCTTGGCATCGGATTTTGAAACACTGTTCAACTTTCGGAAGTCATTGCAGAAACGCACACTCCCGTCAGGCTTTGGAATCAACACAATGGGACTTGACCATTCACTATGTGATTCTTCAATAACCCCTAACTCTAGCATATTTTTAATTTCTTTCGACACCGACTCTCTTTGTGCTTCTGGCAACCTATAGGGCTTTAGATTAACTTTAACCCCTGGGTCAGTGATGATGTCATGTTTAATGACCGAGGTTTTCCCAGGTACGTCAGAGAACAGCACCCTATTTCTGATCAGAAACTCCTTGACCTCTTGTTGTTGAATTGCCGACAGGGTTTTTGCCACTGTCACTTCGGGAACTAAGGGTCCTGGATTTACTGGAGGGGCTCGGACGGCCGACAGTGCCGTTCTATCTTTCCAGGGCTTTAACAGATTTATATGGTATATCTGTTCCGGCTTTCTTTTCCCCGGCTGGTAAACTTTGTAATTGACCTGCCCCACTCTTTCTAAGATTTCAAAGGGCCCTTGCAATTTAGCCAAAAGTTTATTTTCCACAGTGGGAACCAATACTAACACTCTGTCCCCAGGAGCAAAGCTGCGTAACCGAGCATTGCGGTTGTATACCCTCTGCTGTGCCTGTTGAGCCTGTTCCAGGTGCTCTCTCACTATCGGCACTACCGCAGCAATTCTCTCCTGCATTTGAGAAACATACTCAATCACGGTTTTGTAAGGACTAGACTGCCCCTCCCATGTCTCTTTGGCAATGTCTAGTAACCCCCTTGGGTGTCTCCCATACAACAAGTCGAAGGGTGAAAACCCGGTGGAGGACTGGGGAACTTCTCTTATGGCCAACAATAAATACGGCAATAAGTAATCCCAATCCCTACCATCCTTGTCGACCACTTTCCTAAGCATGTGTTTTAACGTCTTGTTAAACCTCTCGACCAGCCCATCGGTTTGGGGGTGATAAACCGAAGTTCTTAACTGTTCAATTTTGAACAGGCGACATAACTCTTTCATGACTTTTGACATAAACGGTGTACCCTGGTCAGTTAGTATCTCCTTGGGTATACCCAGCCTGCTAAAGACATGAACTAGCTCTCTGGCAATGGTCTTGGTTGACATATTGCGCAACGGGATCGCTTCCAGGTACCTGGTAGCGTAATCCATTATGACCAGAATATACTGGTGTCCCCTGGCAGACTTCATTAAGGGTCCAACCAAATCCATCGCTATTCTTTCAAACGGCACCTCTATAATAGGCAATGGAACTAGTGGACCCTTAAAATGTGGCCTGGGAGCATGATACTGACACTCAGGGCAGGATGCGCAAAAGTCAGACACCTCTTTATGAAGCCCGGGCCAGAAAAACCTCTGCATTATTCGCTCAGTGGTTTTCTCTACCCCTAGATGGCCTGCCGTTATATGACCATGGGCCAGATCCAACACTGTTCTTCTGTAGGCTTTGGGAACTATTAGTTGTTCCACAATATCTTCCCCCTTCTTAGTCACCTGATATAACAAATCCTGACACATTGCCATGTGGGGATAGGACAAAGTACTATCAGGGTCTACGGGTTTACCATCAACTACTTTTACATTCTCCCTGGCTTTTACCAAAGTAGGGTCATTCAACTGCTCCACGGCAAAGACCTCTCTTCTGACCTCTAAATCAGGCAGACGATCACTTGGCCCAACAACACTTCCCACCTCAATGGGAGGCACATCAGTTGGCAGGCCACCGTCACGTTCCGCATTCTCTAGTTCGCCAACCATAGTAGAAAAAGGGAATAACTCTGACTCAGAAGAAACTCCCTCCTCCACTACATCGACAACCTTCTCAAATGGATCGGGGTTGTTCACCTCTGGAACAAAACGGCTTTCCCACAATTTCCAGAAGTGAGCAAAGTCTCTCCCCAATATTGCATTGTACACCAGACCATGCACCAAACCCACAGAAACTATAGCAGAGCCACATGGTGTCTCGATGTTCACCTCGGCCGTAACATAATATCGAGTATCCCCATGTATGCAGGTCACACCAACAGTTTTCCCTGTATGCCTCAAGGGGTTCACCAGCTCAGCTTTTATAAGTGTCACCAAGCTACCAGAGTCTAACAGTGCCTCTACTCGGTTGCCATCTACAGTGAGTACACACATGTGCTTATCAGTCTCAGCCTGCCGGTCAGCCGTACAGGCTGTCTGTGAAAAGAAAGACCCCCTGCGGTAGACATGAGCAGTATCACATTGCATAGGTTCAGTTGTAAGTGAACAATTAGCGGCAATATGGCCAAAGCCACCACATCGGAAACACTGAGTCATATTAATGTCTAGTCGTTTACGGGGCAAGAACCTTCCTGGCCTGGCAGGCCTGTCTCCAGGTTCTACACCCTCAGTCTTAGGTACATTCCACTGCCCAGCACCCTTCTCCCCTGGAACAGTCTTACCAGTGTCTGTGGGAGTTCGCCGGTGCGCCATCGGGGCTCGGTGGGGCATACTCATCAGCTCCTCAGCCGCCACGTACCTCTCCACCAGCTCGACCAACTGGTCCGCGGACTTAGGGTCTGCATGGCTCACCCACTTGCGCAGAGTCACAGGTAATGATCGCAGGTACCGGTCCATCACGACCCTTTCCACGATCTGTGGTCCCGTCAGCGTCTCGGGCTGTAGCCATTTTGAGGACAGATGGACGAGATCATGCATCTGTGAACGTGGAGGCTTGTCCCTATGGAACTCCCAGCGGTGGACCTGTTGGGCACGAACAAAGGTGGTGACTCCCAAGCGAGTTAGGATCTCCTGTTTTAGTTTTTTATAGTCCTTGGCATCAGCCAGGCATAAATCGAAATATGCTTTTTGTGGCTCCCCAGACAAAAAAGGTGCCACCAGACTTGCCCACTGCTCCTTGGGCCAACTCTCCCTTTCGGCCGTTCTTTCAAATGCAGCGAGATAGGCCTCCACATCATCGCCCGAAGTCATCTTTTGAAGGAAGTGACTGGCTCGTACGGAGTGAGTGGGGGTGGGAGGATCAGTAGCAACATCTCTGGGCCGGGCGACCAGGTGCTGTACCACCTCTCTTATGGCCTGGCTGTTTTCCGCTAAGGCCTGGCGGGTTTCCTCAATGGAGACCTGTTGAAGTCTGTTAGTCTCCTGCTGAGCTGCTGTAGCTTCCTGCTGAGCCCTGGTAGATTCCTGCTGAGCTGCTGTAGCTTGGAGCAAGGCCTTAATAATGTCCTCCATTTTGTCCTGGGGTGCAGGTTGGAAGCTGAACCTTGCCTCTCTGAGCATTGGCTGATGCCTCCTCTATGGGACTCCAAGGACACAGTGTTATTTCCACACTCACAAATTGGGTGTCTGTCCCTTTAATTTTTAAATGGAAAGTTTTCCTCTTGCTGCAACTTTAGTGTGTGTGGTTGCCTGCATTCTCCACCATATTGTGACACAGGTTAGGGGGTCCCTCTCCTGGGTAGAGGACTCCTTCCTTACACACACACACACAGCAGCAGGGAAGCAGCACACCAGTCTGGATGCAAGTACAAGCTGGTCGGCGCCAGTCTTTATTGTACAATGTCAGAAATAGCAAAGAAAACATAAACATAAATCCTAGCCCTGTCGGGGCACTAACTTCACAGGTAGTTCTCTCACTACCAGAACCTGGCAGGGCCTAATACCCTCGCCAGCAACAAAGGCACAGCACAACACTCACAGTTAGGTTTTCAAGTGTCTCTGAGCAAACTCCCTGTCTGCTCTCCCAGGTGAGACAATCAGCCCTCAACACACTAGGCTTATATTGGCCACTCTCAGGTGGAAACCCTAACAAGCCTGTTACCAGGCTAAGAGAACCAAAACCTGGATTGGCCGTGGGTGGAGCCCTCCCTCTTCTCTCACCCACAACCCCCAGGTCCCAAACCGGCTTTTCAAAAAGCCGAGACTCAAGCCTGCTACACTGCAGACTTTCTCCTGGAGGTTTAAAACACATAAGACAGGAATCTGGGACAAATGTACCTGCCACAGACCACTTTACCAGTGATCCTATCACAATATATATATATATATATATATATAATAAAATATAATGGGGAAGTTGAATATAAGGAGGAAAAACAAAAAAATTATATAAATATACATGAATCAGGAACTCATATATAGTGCTATGGAGGGGTCCCCAAACTGGTGTCTTGCCTAGGGCCCCATAAGGTCTAAATCCAGGTCTGATGCATGCTGGGTGACGGCTTTGTGATTGCAGTCATTAGCATATTTTTGCAGCAGACCTCCGTGTAATTGCAGCTGCGATCAAAATAGTGATCTGTAGTGAATGAGGCCCATGTAGCAGAGATCAGATAAAAGAATGAGGAAAAGGCCACTTGTACCAGGGATCATGTACCTGGGAATGGAGGGTGTACCAGGGATCGTGTACCGGGGATCGTGTACCTGGGAATGGAGGGTGTACCGGGGATCGTGTACCTGGGAATGGAGGTTGTACCGGGGATCGTGTACCTGGGAATGGAGGGTGTACCAGGGATCGTGTACCTGGGAATGGAGGGTGTACCAGGGATCGTGTACCTGGGAATGGAGGGTGTACCAGGGATCGTGTACCTGGGAATGGAGGGTGTATCGAGGATCGTGTACCTGGGAATGGAGGGTGTACCGGGGATCGTGTACCTGGGAATGGAGGGTGTACCGGGGATCGTGTACCTGGGAATGGAGGGAGTATCGGGGATCGTGTACCTGGGAATGGAGGGTGTACCGGGGATCGTGTACCTGGGAATGGAGGGTGTACCAGGGATTGTGTACCTGGGAATGGAGGGTGTACCAGGGATCGTGTACCTGGGAATGGAGGGCATTTTCAAAAATACTGAACGGGTTAGTCGTGGGAAGCGAGAACAAAAATCTCTCATCCGCTGTAACCATGTAAGTTCCTTGCCTTCAGGTTCACCAGTCTCATATAGGAGACAAATAGAAGTGGTACCTATCAAATGGCCCTGTGCTTGGAAGAACAGATCATTAAACTCCCGCTCTGTGACTGACATCCCCAGAGCTCCCACACTCAATATAAAGAAAACTACAGGCACTCCGGTATGCCCAATCAGGTCTGTCCTTTGTAATGCCAGATCTATAAGAAACAAGACTGCCACAATTGCTGACCTTATTGAATCTGCAGATCTTGCCTGTATTACAGAGACTTGGCTAGATGAAAATGCAGCATCAATCTAGGAAGCTGCAGTTCCAACAAATTATTCTGTCATTCACAACCCAAGACTTAACCGCAGGGGAGGGGGAGTGGCAATCTGCTTTAGAAAAGCACTTAAACTTAGGGTCCACCCATTGGAAATGACTCATTTGAGTGCATCGCTGCTCGGAGTTCTACAGAATTAGGATTCAGAGTACTTCTCGTTTACCGCCCCCCTGGAGATGGAAAGATATTTCTACAAGAATTTGCAGATATTGTTGCTGGACTAGTTCTGGAGCATCAAAGATGGCTGATCCTTGGGGATTTCAATGCATGGGTTGATGATGAGCTCTCACACCTTGGCCAAGATCTCCTGTGCACAATGAATGCTCTGGGCCTCACACAAGTCATCCCTTCGGCTACTCATATAAGTGGTCACACTCTTGATCTTGTCTTCCAGATTGGATTAGATGTCTCTGACCTAAATATAAACCCAGTCACGTGGTCAGACCACCACTCAATTCACTTCTCAGTTGCAACCCCTCAAAATAGAACTTTACCCATGGAGTTGACAAGGTATTGTCCAAGGAGGGGCATGATTCCCCAGGCTCTTGCAGCAAACCTGGATCTTTCTGCGGTAATGGGGGCCTGTGAAGATCCTTGTTCCCTTGTCCATTACTATAACAGGGATGTGAAAGCTGCAATGGATATAATTTCCCCTGTGCGTAAACGACCCCTCATACCACACCGTCAAGCCCCTTGGTTTGACAATAGTGTTAGTGAACTCAAGAAAAGGGGGCGTAGACTTGAAAGACGATGGAGGAAGATGAACCTGGTAGAGGATAAGTTAACACTAATCAAACATATAAGAGAATATCAATCAACAATCACCCATAAGAAAATAGAGTTCCTTTCAAATGAGATCAAGGCAGCAAACAATAGGCCGGCTCAGCTTTTCCGTACAGTGGAGATGCTTTGCAAACCAGCATGCCTGCAGCATGATGAAACCCTCTCCCAGTCAAGATGCAATGAGCTTGTAAAATTCTTTGCAGATAAAGTATCCTCCATCCCGGCTGGAATCCCCACAGTGCCATCAAAGGAGTGCCAAACTACCAAGCCTGCCAAGGTAAGCCACCTGTCTCCCTGGAACAGCTTTGACATAATGGATGCAAAAGACATTGCTAAAATTATCAGAATGTTGCGACCCACCACCTGTGATCTGGACCCTGCCTCAACCAAGCTTCTCATAGGGTGTATAGACATTATTGGCCCTGTAATTGCAAAAATAGTTCAATGCTCTTTGCAAACAGCCTTTTTTCCAGAACCACTAAAGGAAGCAATGGTTAGACCACTTCTTAAAAAACCTAATTTAGACCCCGACTGCATGACCAACTATAGACCAGTATCAAACCTTCCTTTTCTAGGAAAGGTCATTGAGAAAGTGGTGGCAATGCAACTGGAAACCCACCTGTCTACCCATGATATTTATGATCCATTCCAGTCAGGATTCAGGAGAAGACATAGCACTGAAACAGCTCTGGTATGTGTGCTTAATGATCTTCTGATGGCAAGAGACAGAGGTGATTGTTCAATCTTAATCCTTCTGGATCTCTCAGCAGCATTTGATACTGTGGACCATGGGATTCTAATTGAGCGCCTGAAAAATTTCTGTGGACTGGATGGCACAGTCCTTAGATGGTTCGAATCATTTCTCACTGGCAGGTCACAGAGAGTTTCTTCTGGAGTAAACTCTTCATCACCAGTATCACTTCCATGTGGTGTCCCACAGGGTTCTATACTATCTCCCATGCTTTTTGCAGCATACACGCTGCCACTGGGTGAAATAATCAGACGTCATGGCCTGGTTTACCACTGCTGTGCAGATGATACACAACTGTACCCGTCCTTTGCTCCAGGTACAAATGACCCAATAACAACCCTAAATGGCTGCCTAGCTGAGCTTCAGGAGTGGATGAGTGCCAGTTGGCTGCGACTGAACCCTGATAAAACAGGTTCTTATGATAGGTCACAGGACAGGGCAACAGCATAGCCAACCAACAGGACTTACGCTTGGGGGTTCAGAATTACAAAACACTAAACATGTGCGGAATCTTGGTGTTGTCCTGGATAGTGGCTTGACACTTAAACATCAGGTATCAGCCACAATCAAATCCTCACTCTTTCATCTGAGGAACATAGCCAGAATCAAGCACTTAATTCCCTCAGAAGATCTGCCTAAAGTCATACATGCATTTATATCATCACGCCTAGATTACTGCAACGCCCTCTACCTCGGTCTCCCAGCAAAAGAATTACACCGCTTGCAGATGGTACAAAACGCAGCTGCCAGGCTATTAACCAACCAGCAAAAAGTATGGTAGTTGCTCAATCAGCTTAATATACTACAGGTGCTTGTAAAGGGCGGGGTTTACACTGAGCACAGGAAAAAGAAAATTGCCCCCCAGCACACTGCAGATAAATCAAAAATACTTGAATCCTACATAATAGAAATTCAGAGGTATTGGTTTACATACATTTGCAAATATATGAATAAGTGCTGGGCCAAACGTCAAGGCTCCTCTATACCAGCGTCCCTAAAATTGAGGGGTTCACGTCCGAGAAGCAAGGCACCCCAAAAAAGTGTAAACCCCGCCCTTTACAAGCACCTGTAGTATATTAAGCTGATTGAGCAACTACCATACTTTTTGCTTGCAGTCTGGAGGCATGAAGGCAGTCAGCATTAGGAGGAGGTGCTGATCCTTATAGTGCCATGTGGAGGTTTTTTGGGGTACCTCCAAGGTAAGTTAGCTCTCAGCTCATACATGTGCTGTTATCATGCAGTACATCAATTTGTTATTATATGACCCAGAGTGGGTGCTACTATTATGTAGCAATAATTATTTTGGGGTGAGCGTTTGGGAGTGGGGCCCCCGGGATTGCTCTGGCTGGACCTTGCTCATGGCATCACCACTTAATTAACATAGAATACTTTTTCACTTTTTTTTTTTTTATGCGTTTGTGTATTATTATGTCATTTTAATTCTTTTACTTCTCATTAACACTTATTGATTTATCTTTACACACCTATCCTTTAACACTTCACTATCACCTTTTTTCCTCTTTTCGTGTGATGCCCTGGGGGTGGTCCTTGGCTGGAATTTTTTGGGGTGCCTTGCTTCTCGGACGTGAACCCCTCAATTTTAGGGACGCTGGTATAGAGGAGCCTTGACGTTTGGCCCAGCGCTTATTCATATATTTGCAAATGTATGTAAACCAATACCTCTGAATTTCTATTATCATGTAGGATTCAAGTATTTTTGATTTATCTGCAGTGTGCTGGAGGGCAATTTTCTTTTTCCTATTAACCAACCAGCCCCGTTCCAGCCACATAACACCCATTCTCTACTCCCTTCACTGGCTGCCTGTCAGATGGCGAATTGCTTTCAAGATTGGATTAATAACTTACAAAGCCCTTCATGACCATGGCCCAGGGTACCTGAAGCAGCTTCTGATTCCCTACTGTCCCACTCGATTACTGCGATCCGTTGACGAAGGACTATTAACAGTACCTAGAATCTCACGGAATTCGTCTGGCGGTCGAGCTTTCAGTTTTGTGGCTCCAACCTTATGGAACTCACTTCCCCGCACAGTTCGAGAGGCCTCCACTCTAGAATCCTTCAAAAATAGACTCAAGACTCACCTATTCACCCAAGCATTTCACTAATGTCCCTTGTAAAAGCTTGTTTTATATTTTATACTGTAAATGTAAAGCACTTTGAGTCCTTTAGGAGAAAAGCGCTATATAAATAAAATTATTATTATTATTACCGGGGATCGTGTACCGGGGATCGTGTACCTGGGAATGGAGGGTGTACTGGGGATCGTGGGAATGGAGGGTGTACCGGGGATCGGATCGTGTACCCTGGGACGGGTGACTGACACTGCTGGTACTTTATGACACACTGGCCCCGATTCAGAGCCGGACGCTCTGACAGAGCGCTCGCCCTGAATCAGAGCATTTTTTTTTTAATGGAGCGGTCATGATGATGGTCGCAATGGTCAAGACCATCGCGACCATTGGGCTTGCGACGAGACCCTTGTGGTAGGGTCTCGTGGCCGCAAGCCCCAGAGAGCTTTCGGCTCAAACAGAGCCGGAAGTTCTCCCACTGACATCACTTATGATGTCAGTGGGGCCGCCCCCAGACAGTAAGCGTTCTCATGGGAACGCCTCCGTCTGGGCTGCCACCCCCCCAACCTGCCCACCAAAGGGGGCGTGCTGTCGATGTTGAGTTTGGTGCGAGACCAGGAGCGATGGATTGTCCGTTGCTATCCGGGGCTCTGGGCCACCATCGACCCGGTTGCGAGCGCTCAGCGCTTGCGACCAGGTCTGAATCAGGCCCACTATTCACTGTGACAACATTACAGACACTGTCAGACCTTGTTATTATTACCTATGTTTATTGATCTACGTCTCTGCATATCAATAACTTCTCACACAATGTGTCACGTCTTGTTATTCTCTACTCGTCTCAGTGTATATGGCGCAGACAAGTGTTTTGCCTGTTACAAGTCAGGGTTACAGATATTTCAGCTTTTCTCCTCCCTGAATCACGCTCCATCCAGCAGCTGTTTGCGGAACGTTTCCGGATTTCACGCTTGGCTGGAATAAAACATTACCGCAAGCGATGGGGCGCGGCAGTGATAAGGGAGAAAGGACAATGTCTCACATTGACCGAGGATATTGTAATAGAACACGCAGTACCTGCAGCAAATACACATACTGTACATACATACATACATACATACATCCATCATGTGACAAGAAATCACATATACCGGATAAAAGTCCACCACTATTACCAGCACAGGCAGGTTACAGCTCCATACAGCAGACTTGCAATTCAGGTTATTAGACAGTTCTCCAAACAGCATATGTTACAGCAGTACAGGCTCACATCATCTCATAGTTGCACAGAAATAGTCAGCATAGCAGCAGCAGCTCATATCATAGGAACAGTGGCCCTGACATCCCACACCCCCTTCTGGATGCTAGTCACCGTCAGCAGCAACATTCTGTGCTCTGCACACATTCTTACAGGCTGATTACAGGTGACAACACCTGAGCTGGATCCTTCAGTCCTGCTGATTTTACTCTGCCAAACCTGGGATATCTGGACATTCCACATTCACTTCATGTGGAATTATTGCTAACCCTGCCACAATACATCCATCCATACATACATCTATCCATACATACATACATCGGGTAAAATAAGTATTGAACACATCAACATATTTCTCCGTAAATATATTTGTAATGGGGCTATTGTAACGAAATGTTCACCAAATGTCAGCAACAACCTATGCAATCCACACCTGTAAATAAATCAAACCATAGATGTCCATAAATTAAGTTGTGTAATAATGTAAAATGACACACGGAAAAAGTATTGAAGAAAGGGAGTTGCAAAAAGGTATGGAAAGCCAAGACACCAGCTGAAATCTATCAGTAATTAGAAAGCAATCCTGACTCTTGTCAGTGCAAATTAATATAAGCTGGTCCAGTCCCAACTGATGGCCCATAAAAAGGTGTCTCATTACCAAGGTGTCATACAAGAAACATCTCATGATGGGTAAAAGCAAAGAGCTCTCGAGACCTTCGTAACCTTATTGTTGCAAAACATACTGGTGGCATTGGTTACAGAAGGATTTCTAAACTTCTGAATGTTCCAGTGAGCACTGATGGGGCCATAATCCGGAAGTGGAAAGAATATCATTTCACTGTAAACCGTCCACGACCAGGTGCTCCTCGCAAGATTTCTGACAGGAGTGAAAAGAATTATCAGAAGAGCTAAGGCCCACTTGTGGAGAGCTTCAGAAGGACCTGGAATTAGCAGGTACAAGTGTTTCAAAGATATCAATAAGTAATGCACTCAACTGCCATGGCCTGTATGCATGCTCACCACGCCAGTGGCAGAACTAGAGAGTGGTGGGCCCAGGTGCAAGAATATGCTTTGGGCCCCTGTATGCAGTGCCCCTCAGTAGTGCCCCCTTTATGCAGTGTCCCCAGCAGTGGTCCCCCCTATGCAGTGCTCCCAGTAGTGGAAATTTTGTTATGGTTATTCCATAGGTCTTGCTATACCCCCGATACTAGGGTACCAAGCCAAGTAGGCCATGATACAGAGGGCCAGGCAGTATGGAGGTCATGATGCATACTTTCCTACACTCCCAAAAATCACATGGTACTCTTGGCTACCCGGAGATGTAGGCAAGTCTCCTGCACCTCCCTTCATTGGCAGCATCCCCCGCCTGCGGCTGCCCACTTATAGAGCACAAGTGGACGGTCCGAGGGGCCAGGCAGTGTGGAGGCCACGATGCAGAGGGCCGGGCGGTGAGGAGGCCACGATGCAGAGGGCCGGGCGGTGAGGAGGCCACGATGCTGGTCTGCTTAGGGACATTAACAATGGTTTGTGTTTTATCCATTGCACGGTGCTGGCTTACTGTTTTGTGAAGAATTGATTTGTGGAAAATTTATGAAGTAATATCTATTTTAAGCATTGTTGATGCAGTCTGGAGCGCTGTGAAGCATTGTTGGTGCAGTGTGAAGCATTGTTGATGCAGTCTGGTACGGTGTGATGCATTGTTGATGCAGTCTGGTGCACTGTGAAGCATTGTTGATGCAGCCTGGTGCGGTGTGAAGCATTGTTGATGCAGTCTGGTTTGCTGTGGTGCGCTGTGAAGCATTGTTGATGCAGTCTGGTGCGGTGTGAAGCATTGTTGATGCAGTCTGGTGCACTGTGAAGCATTGTTGATGCAGTCTGGTGCGGTGTGAAGCATTGTTGATGCAGTCTGGTTTGCTGTGGTGCGCTGTGAAGCATTGTTGATGCAGTCTGGTACGGTGTGATGCATTGTTGATGCAGTCTGGTGCGCTGTGAAGCATTGTTGATGCAGTCTGGTGCGGTGTGAAGCATTGTTGATGCAGTCTGGTGTGCTGTGGTGCGCTGTGAAGCATTGTTGATGCAGTCTGGTGCGGTGTGAAGCATTGTTGATGCAGTCTGGTGTGCTGTGGTGCAGTGACAAGCATTGTTGATGCAGTGTGATGCATTGTTGGTGCGGTTTGAAGCATTGTTGATGCAGTCTGGTGCGGTGTGAAGCATTGTTGGTGTGGCGTGAAGCATTGTTGGTGCGGTGTGATGCTGGGATCCGCACGTCCCCTCACACCAGGGCTGGGGGGCTGCACATGACACAACTCCTACAAGGCAAATTCTTACCTGTGCAGGTTTCTTGCTGCGCTCTGCTTGGCATGTGACCAATATCGCATTTTACAGCACAGGGCGCCCAACCCAGATCTCTGCTGCCCACAGTCGGATTTGTATATACAGTAACTATAGATTTAAAAAATGCAGGAAAACCCTCCAATAAAATGGATGAAAAGCGAATCCTATAACTACTGATGTTTCCCCTATATATCGGGGACATATACATAGGAACAGTCTTCTCTACACAACTGCATTCAGAAATCTCAGTTCCACATTAAGGTGATCTGGATTATATCCTGTAGCTTAGTATTTACGCCATGATTTTGCCACTCTAGCTACAGCCCCAGCTCCGTACAGTCTCTGAGGGAGCATAGCTGATGTCCCTTTATTGATGCTGTTATCAGAGGGTGGTGTGAGCTGTAGGTGTGTACGGATGTATCTGCTACTCACATGTGGTACCAGCCTCTTCCCTGGAGTATTTGTTCTGGCAGCTGAGGACCAGGAAACTTCATCCCAGCCTCCAGGTCTATAGGACAGACTGAATCTGCAGAGGATCCCCAGACTCGGATATAGCTTCCTGATCTCCAGCACAGAGTGGATCTGCAGAGGATCCCCAGACTCGGATATAGCTTCCTGATCTCCAGCACAGAGTGGATCTGCAGAGGATCCCCAGACTCAGCTATAGCTCCCTGATCTCCAGCACAGATTGGATCTGCAGAGGATCCCCAGACTCAGCTATAGCTCCCTGATCTCCAGCACAGAGTGGATCTGCAGAGGATCCCCAGACTCAGCTATAGCTTCCTGATCTCCAGCACAGAGTGGATCTGCAGAGGATCCCCAGACTCGGCTATAGCTTCCTGATCTCCAGCACAGAGTGGACCTGCAGAGGATCCCCAGACTCAGCTATAGCTCCCTGATCTCCAGCACAGAGTGGATCTGCAGAGGATCCCCAGACTCGGCTATAGCTTCCTGATCTCCAGCACAGAGTGGATCTGCAGAGGATCCCCAGACTCAGCTATAGCTTCCTGATCCCCAGCACAGAGTGGATCTGCAGAGGATCCCCAGACTCAGCTATAGCTTCCTGATCCCCAGCACAGAGTGGATCTGCAGAGGATCCCCAGACTCAGCTATAGCTTCCTGATCTCCAGCACAGAGTGGATCTGCAGAGGATCCCAACAGTGACCCTGTTTTCCAGGACATACAAGGAATATTCCAGGACAAATGCACCAAGGTTATTCCCCAATCAATACACTGTTTACAGGAGATTGCTGGACCCAGTCTGCAGAACGCCAGGTGAGACATATAGCTTTATATGACAGACATGTGGACAGGTTAGGAGCCTGATTCAGAGGTGGCTGCTAACAGCCGCGAATGTGACTATTTGCGCAGTACTGCAGCGCCTGTATGCTAATGCTGCAGCCGATGGGATTTGTACAGAGACGCTCACCGGCTGCATCACTAATACCCCGCTCTGTGTATATATATCGCACCATTGAACATTTCATCAGCCCTATGGCGATGCAGAATGTCAGTCTGACAATGGCCACCGTGTCTGACTATCCATCTCCGACCCGCGACGGTAGCCACAATGATACGCGTGCAGACTTAAAAAATTGCGCGTCCAACAAAGACATTGCGACCACCTCTGAATCCGACCCTAGGAGTGCGGAGTGACGCAGGTGAGATGTGCGATTGCCATACTATATAGTCATTATAAGGTTAGACTCAGGTTACGCCTCTTACATACAGCCCCCCGTCCTTATTAAATCATCTCCTAACCCTGATAATGATTTACAGGGAGTCTGAAGGCAGGAAGGACACCAGCTGCCCCATTACAGGAGACGCGTCACGCTAGACATATAATTAGTAACAGCTTCACGGACAGCTGGCAATTATCAATATAATCTGATAATAAAACAAATTGGTTCTGCTCAAAGAAGCATCACAAAATAGGGTCCCAAAAGAAGGGGGACCATACAAGGAAGTGCTGGCCTCATGCAGCAATATCTAGGGGCCAGTCATTTGCACTGAAACATTTAAAAATGTCAATTTCTCAGCTGTTTAGTTTGTTTATTTCTCTGTTGTATCTGAGAAACCAGGAATGTGCAGATGGGGAGAGGCGCGAGAAGGGTTAAGCTGGGTACACACTACACAACATGTGTACCCGTGATGCGACAAACAGCCCGGCTGCCGACGGGCCGACATATTGAGCCATCCGTACACACTGGGCGATCCGGTGCCTGATATGCCGGCCTCCGCCACATAAGATCACATCAGCCGCATCGCCTGATTGGACTGCATGTACAAAAGACCAGGCGATGCCGCTGGCGACCCCACGGGAGCGCGCACTACACGATGTAGTACATACACTGCACAATATTAACGATTTGTCGTTCCGATGCGCGGGAATCAACCAAATCATTAACAATATGGTATAGTGTGTACCCAGCTTTAGAGCTGCTCGTCCCCATGTTTCCTGAGGGTCCCTCCCGCAGGGTACTTTACATTTGTCTGCCTTTCCTAACACTACACTTTTCTTTCCTCCCAGCTCATCTTAATACATCAGAGGAGAGAACATCAGAATGTTCCATTGTCATCAGTGGCACCTACCATGAACTCATCACCCTCTAATTCAGGGAGTCTCTCTGCCCCCTTGGTCTCTGTTACCAACGTCCCCTACTTGTTGACCGAAGTGCTAACAGCCGTTATATCTGTAGTGGGCAACACTCTAATCTGCTTGGCAGTTTTAAATGACCGCAGGCTCCGGACTGTCACAAACTACTTCCTCTTCTCCCTGGCCACTGCGGACATCCTGGTGGGAGCCGTGGCCATCCCTTGTGCAATCCTGCTGGACCTGGGCGTGGCGCGATGCAGCCTGTACTCCTGCCTGCTTATGCTTTGCAATCTCATGACTTTTTCTTTGGCCTCCATCTTTGGACTTTTGGCAGTAGCAGTAGAGCGCTACATTTCCATCTTGTGCCCCTTCCATTACCGTGCACTGGTCACACCTAGGGCCTCCATAATAGTAATAGTCTTCACCTGGATGCTAGCGGCAGTGGCTGGTCTGATGCCACTCATGGGCTGGCACGAACCATTCAATCCTGAACACTTCTGTCTCTTTAGCAGTCTCATATCCGAATCTTACATGGTCTACCTGGTTTTCTTCGGTTGTGTGATTCCTCCTCTAGTGGCCATGCTTGTGTTCTATGCTCGCATCTTTCAGGAGATCCGGAGACAGATTCGGCAGATTGCAGAATGGGAACTGGATGTGAGCCGTAGACGCAGACGGAGGCGGATAGTGGTCAGGGAGTTTCGCATTGCGACGTCACTTTTCCTTGTGGTCTTCTGCTTTGTGCTTTGCTGGTTTCCCATTCATATCCTCAATGTTGTACGATTTTATTGCCCGCACTGCGAGGTACCTCGAGAACTGGTTCTCGCTGCAGTTATCCTCTCGCATGCAAACTCCGCCATCAACCCGATTATATATGTCTTCCGCATGAGGACTTTTCGGAGGGCAGTAGAGGCCACTTTGTCTTGTTCCTGTAATACAGGGGCTGTAGGAAGTATTACTGGGTCCAGTCTTGCAAAAGCGACTCCTGACCAGAGAGCAGAAGGGAACCTCAGAGATGGCCCTTTGCCTGGGACCTAGGTGAGGAGGTGTCCTCTATGAATGAAGCACCTAGAAGAGGAGCCTTCATCATCTCCTGGCACCGTCGTGGTGGATCTGACCCATTCCATGCCACACTCTCTGGTCTTGTTAGTGTTCCTCCATTCATCTAAGTGATTGGCTGTGTGTGACTGCCAGCAGTAAGCTTTGTGGCTAGGCCAGAGATCCCCGACCAGTGTGACAGCACCACATTATGGGATTTCTGTGCAAGATCTTAATAGAAAAGAGAATATAAAGAAGTACAGTTGGGAAAATAAAATATATTTATTTATAATGTAAATATAAAAAACATTGTCTTAGTTTCTTGTTTTTTTTCACCCCCAAAAGAATATGGTTTTTGATTACAATGTGTTTTTTTTTTGTTTTGTTACAAGAGGACAGGGGTATTGCATGTCTTATTAGCCTTTATTTACAATGTGATAGCATACTACTTACCGATCCACATTAAGGTGAGCAGGAGATAAGTGACAGTAGATGTGAATATGGTCTTACTCAGTGTCTGCGACAGCTAAGGCAGAGGGAAATGGCAGCAGTAACCTGTAGGGTGCAGTGACCATGGACAAGAGGTTTCAGTGTTGTGATGGGATTGGAAGATTGTGAAGGTTCCTGAGACCCTGATAGACCAGCTCCATGCGATGTGTCTATGGGAAGGAACGATACTTGAGGACCACTGGAGGATCATATAGGGCCACAGGAAGAGTCTATGGGGGAACTGGATTGATGGATAAGTAGGCAATGGCCAGCACTGTGTAACCTTAGGTACTTTTGAGATATCCATGATGCTGATAGACAGGAGGGTGCTGAGATTACATTTGAGGACACCCTGACAGGTCAGTAGGACAAGTATGATGAAAACCTGGAATGTAGTGTCACGTTGCCAAGGAAATGGAGCAGGGGTTGGTGGGCAGTGTGAGAACCAGCAGAGGATCCTGGAGGTGGAGAGCTTACATCTGGCTGTGAGCGGGTCTTTGCTGTCTTCTGAGCACCATCATGGCCTATTGTGCTGGGTGAAGGTCAGATGGAAGAGAGGTCCATTATGGCATTAGAGCTTGTAGGCAGGTGGGAGTAGAGAAACGGGACGGGGGCTAGGACAGCGATGGGTCAGTACAAAGTATCAGGAGAGTAGGGATGATGATCACATGGTTTTAGGCAGAGGGTAAATGATCCATGGAGCTGGAGAAGTTGTATAACGTACTAGGCCAGTGTGATTACAGGAGGGAAGTGCTGGGAGTAAGGGGTGACTGGGAGGGGGATGCAGGTGGGTGGGCAATGTCTTGTACGCTGCAATATCACATTCCACTCCTGATTGTGTTTCTTTGGAGTAACCAGCAATGTCTCAAAGCGCTGTCATAGGTGCGCACACAGGCAGATGATCCGTCTCCCTCCCCCCCAGTGTATGTATGACAGCTACATCGCACATCCAACCATAATGCAGATATTCACTGTATTCATGCATCTATGTATCCACAGCACACCATCAGCGCACATTGGCACCAGCGTCATCACCACCAGTGCACACTGGCACCAGCATTATCGCTGCCAGCACACACTAGCACCAGCGTCATCTTCATCAGCGCACATTGCCACCAGTGTCATTCCTAACAGCATGTACATTGGCACCAGTCATTGCTACCAGCGTGTACATTGGCATCAGTCATTGCTACCAGCGTGTACATTGGAACCAGTCATTGCTACCAGCATGCACATTGGCATCAGAATCATTGCTACAAGTGTGTACATTGGCATCAGTCATTGCTACCAGCGTGTACATTGGCTCCAGAGTCATTGCTACCAGTGTGTAAATTGGCTCCAAAGTCATTGCTACCAGCGTGCACATTGGCACCAGACTAATTGCTATCAAAGTGTAAATTGGCACCAGAGTCATTCCTACCAGCGTGCACATTGGCACCAGAGTCATTACTGCCAGCGTGTAAATTGGCATCAGTCATTGCTACCAGCGTGCACATTGGCACCAGAGTCATTACTGCCAGCGTGTAAATTGGCATCAGTCATTGCTACCAGCGTGTACATTGGCACCAGAGTCATTGCTACCAGCGTGTACATTGGCTCCAGTCATTGCTACCAGCGTGTACATTGGCATCAGAATCATTGCTACCAGCGTGTACATTGGCTCCAGAGTCATTGCTACCAGCGTGTACATTGGCTCCAGAGTTATTGCTACCAGCGTGTACATTGGCTCCAGTCATTGCTACCAGCGTGTACATTGGCATCAGAATCATTGCTACCAGCGTGTACATTGGCTCCAGAGTCATTACTACCAGAGTGTACACTGGCTCCAGAGTCATGACTACCAGAGTGTACATTGGCTCCAGTCATTGCTACCAGCGTGTACATTGGCTCCAGTCATTGCTACCAGCGTGTACATTGGCTCCAGAGTCATTACTACCAGAGTGTACATTGGCTCCAGAGTCATTACTACCAGAGTGTACATTGGCTCCAGTCATTGCTACCAGCATGTACATTGGCACCAGAGTCATTGCTACCAGAGTGTACATTGGCTCCAGTCATTGCTACCAGCATGTACATTGGCACCAGAGTCATTGCTACCAGCGTGTACATTGGCTCCAGTCATTGCTACCAGCGTGTACATTGGCTCCAGTCATTGCTACCAGCGTGTACATTGGCATCAGAATCATTGCTACCAGTGTGTACATTGGCTCCAGAGTCATTACTACCAGCGTGTACATTGGCATCAGTCATTACTACCAGCGTGTACATTGGCACCAGAGTCATTGCTACCAGCGTGTACATTGGCTCCAGAGTCATTGCTACCAGTGTGTACATTGGCTCGAGTCATTGCTATAGCGTGCACATTGGCACCAGAGTAATTGCTACCAAAGTGTAAATTGGCACCAGTCATTGCTATAGGAGGTGGGCAGGGAGGGAGATGTGGACATTGGCATCAGAATCATTGCTACAAGTGTGTACATTGGCACCAGTCATTGTAACCAGCGTGCACATTGGCTCGAGAGTCATTGCTACCAGTGTGTACATTGGCTCCAGAGTCATTGCTACCAGTGTGTACATTGGCTCCAGAGTCATTGCTACCTGTGTGTATATTGGCTCCAGATTCATTACTACCAGAGTGTACATTGGCTCCAGAGTCATTGCTACCAGCGTCTACATTGGCACCAGAGTCATTGCTACCAGTGTGAACATTGGCTCCAGAGTCATTGCTACCTGTGTGTATATTGGCTCCAGATTCATTACTACCAGAGTGTACATTGGCTCCAGAGTCATTGCTATCAGCGTCTACATTGGCACCAGAGTCATTACTACCAAAGTGTAAATTGGCACCAGAGTCATTGCTACCAGCATGTACATTGGCACCAGAGTCATTGCTACCACCGTGTACATTGGCTCAAGTCATTGCTACCAGCATGTAATTATTATTATTATTATCCTTTATTTATATGGCGCCACAAGTGTTCCGCAGCGCCTTACATAGTACATAGAACTAATAGGTGAAACAAGAAACAAGTAACTTACAGTACATTACAGTGCAGGACAAGGACACAACTTATATACATTGCTGAAATAGTGATTAAAGTACTCACAATAAGCTGCCGGGAGTTCCCAGTCCCGTGTTAGGTGCCCTAATGGGGAGTAGAGAGTAGAAGAAAATGTAAAGAGAAGCACATGAGGGAAGAGGTCCCTGCTCGTGAGAGCTTACATTCTAAGGGGAGGGGCAGACAGACAGGCGTGACACAGAAGGGGAAGATAGAAAGGAAAGAGCATGAGGTGGGTTAGGATGAGTGCTGAAAGGCCTTGATGAAGTAGTGGGTCTTGAGAGCCCGTTTGAAGATTTGTAGGTGGAGAGTCTGATAGGGAGAGGGAGAGCATTCCAAAGGTAGGGAGCAGCACGGGCAAAATCTTGGATGTGGGAAGAAGTAATCAGTTGGCAAGAGAGGTGGCATGCATTAGTTGAGCGAAGTGGACGGGCAGGAGTGTGAAGGGAGAGAAGGTCAGATATGTATGCGTGAGAGGATTTGGTGAGGGCTTTGTAGGCAAATGTAAGAACCTTGAATTGGCATCTGAAGGGGAAATGGAGCCAGTGTAGGGCTTGAAGGAGAGGGGAAGTAGATGTAGAACGTCTGGAGAGGAAGATGAGCCGAGCAGCAGCATTGAGAACCGATTGTAGTGGAGAGAGGTGTGAAACTGGGAGGCCAGTTAGGAGAAGGTTACAGTAGTCCAATCTGGATATAACCAGTGAGTGGATGAGGGTTTTAGTGGCATCCTGGGTGAGGAAGGGTCTAATCCTGGAGATATTTTTTTAGGTGAAAACGGCAGGACTGCGAGAGGTGCTGAATGTGCGGTTTAAAGGAGAGGGAGGAGTCTAAGATAACTCCAAGACAGCGCACTTTGGGGATAGAGAAGATAGTTGTGCCATCAATAGATAATGAAATTGTGGGAAGTGATGTAGTGGAAGAGGTTGGAAAGATGATCAGCTCAGTCTTAGACATGTTAAGTTTAAGAAAGCGCTGGGACATCCACGAAGAGACAGCAGAGAGACAGTTGGAGATACGGGTAAGGAGTGAGGGGGAGAGCTCAGGGGTGGAAAGGTAAATTTGAGTATCATCTGCATAGAGATGATATTGGAGGTCAAAGGAGTTAATGAGTTCACCTAAAGAGGATGTATATAGGGAGAAAAGGAGAGGTCCAAGAACAGAACCTTGGGGAACTCCTACTGTTAGTGGAAGTGGAGGGGAAGAGGAGTCATGAGAGGACACAGCGAAGGAACCATCAGATAGGTAAGAGGAAAGCCAGGAGAGGGCAGTGCCACGTAAACCGAGAGAGTAAAGGATTTGCAGGAGGAGAGGGTGGTCTACAGTGTCAAATGCAGCAGAGAGGTGAAGGAGAATGAGCAGAGAGTAGTGGCCCTTGGATTTGGCGGCAAGGAGGTCGTTGCTGACTTTTGTGAGGGCAGTTTCAGTGGAGTGGAGAGATTGGAAGCCAGATTGAAATGAGTCAAGGAGGGAGTGGGAGGAAAGGAAGGTGGTAAGGCGGTTGTAGACAATACGCTCAAGGAGTTTGGAAGCAAAAGGGAGAAGAGAGATGGGTCGATAGTTGGAAAGTAAGTTAGGATCAAGGGTAGGTTTTTTAAGAATGGGGGAGACAAGAGCATGTTTGAATGCAGAAGGGACAGTGCCAGATGATAGGGAGAGATTAAGGAGGTGTGCCAGATGGGAACAGGCAGAAGGAGACAGGTGGAAGAGGAGACGGGAAGGGATAGGGTCAAGAGGGGAGGACCGGATGAGGGCCAAGACTTCCTCTGCAGAAGCAGGGGAGAAGGATGTCAAATTTGGTGAGACAAAAGGGGAGGGGTGGTAAGGGCAAGGTGGGGGAGGAGTGCTGACGGTCTGATGGGATATGATGTCCTCACGTATAGAGTCAATTTTAGATTTAAAGTAGGTGGCAAAGTCGAGGGCAGAGAGCGAGGAGGGAAGGCGAGGAGGGGAAGGGCAGAGTAGTGTGTTGAAAGTGGCAAAGAGATGCCGGGGGTTTGAGGACTGGGAGGAGATGAGGTTCTTGAAATATGTTTGTTTGGAGAGAGACAGGGCAGCACTGTAGGAAGAGAGAATAAATTTGAAATGGAGGAAGTCAGCCTTAGAGTGTGACTTTCTCCACTGACGCTCTGCAATTCTTGAACACTTTTGTAGGTATCTGGTGCATTTGGAATGCCAGGGTTGTGGTGTGGATCTGCGAGGGTGAGTAGTTATTGCCGGAGCAACAGAATCAAGAGCAGAAGTAAGGGATGAATTGTACAGGGAAGTAGCTTGTTCAGGACAGGAGAGAGAAATGGTAGGGGAGAGAAGAGAGTCCAGCAGGGAGAAAAAGCAACAGTGTCAATAGCCTCAATATTACGCTTAGTAATGGTAGCCTTAGGAGTTAAAGGAGGGGAAGAGAGGGATAGGTTAAAAGAGAGAAGGTGATGGTCAGAGAGGGGGAATGGGCAATTGGAGTAATCAGAAATATCACAACAGTGAGTAAAGACCAGGTCAAGTGAGTGCCCACTCACATGGGAGGGTGATGAGGTCCATTGGGTGAGACCAAATGAAGAGGGGAGGGTAAGGAGTTTAGCTGCAGAGGATTTTGTGGGAATGTCAATAGGAATATTAAAATCACCTAGGATAATGGAGGGAAAATCTGAGGAGAGAAAGTGAGGGAGCCAGGAAGCGAAGTTGTCAAGGAATTTGGAGGGAGAGCAAGGGGGACGGTAAATGACAGCTACTCTGAGGTTTACTGGTTGGAAGAGGCGTATAGCATGAACCTCAAATGTGGGGAATGTAAGGGATGGTTCAGAGGGTATTAGCTGGTAGGAATAACTGGTGGATAGAAGGACCCCAACACCACCACCATGGTGACCCCCAGGCCTGGTGGTGTGGGAGAAGGCAAGGCCCCCAGAGGATAGAGCAGCAGGAGAAGTGGTGTCAGCGGGTGAGATCCAAGTTTCAGTGATGGCTAGGAGATGTAGGGAGTTGGAGATGAAAAGGTCATGGGTGTGGAACAGTTTATTACAGACTGACCTGGCATTCCAGAGGGCACAGGATAGAGAGATAGCATTTGTGGGGGAGATGTGAATAAGATTATCCAGGTTGCTGTAACGTGAAGGTAAGATTAGTTTGGGGGACCGATATGAATAGAGTTTAGTGATGGCGTGGGCACCTGAGCTAGAAAGGGAACCTATAGGAGGTGGGCAGGGAGGGAGATGTGGACATTGGTATCAGAATCATTGCTACAAGTGTGTACATTGGCACCAGTCATTGTAACCAGCATGTACATTGGCTCCAGAGTCATTGCTACCAGCGTGTACATTGGCTCCAGAGTCATTGATATCAGCATGTACATTGGCTCCAGAGTCATTGCTACCAGTGTGTACATTGGCTCCAGAGTCATTCCTACCAGCGTGTACATTGGCTCCAGAGTCATTGCTACCAGCGTGCACATTGGCTCCAGTCATTACTACCAGAGTGTACATTGGCATCAGTCATTACTACCAGCGTGTACATTGGCACCAGATTTATTGCTACCAGTGTGTACATTGGCACCAGAGTCATTGCTACCAGCGTGTACATTGGCTCGAGTCATTGCTATCAGCGTGCACATTGGCACCAGAGTAATTGCTACCAGCGTGTACATTGGCACCAGTCATTGCTACCAGCGTGTACATTGGCTCCAGATTCATTACTACCAGCGTGTACATTGGCTCCAGAGTCATTGCTACCAGCGTGTACATTGGCTCCAGAGTCATTACTACCAGAGTGTACATTGGCATCAGTCATTGCTACCAGCATGTACATTGGCATCAGAGTCATTGCTATCAGCGTGTACATTGGCACCAGAGTCATTGCTACCAGCGTGTACATTGGCTCCAGAGTCATTACTACCAGTGTGTACATTGGCACCAGTCATTGCTACCAGCGTGTACATTGGCTCCAGAGTCATTACTACCAGCGTGTACATTGGCACCAGTCATTGCTACCAGCGTGTACATTGGCTCCAGATTCATTACTACCAGCGTGCACATTGGCACCAGAGACATTACTACCAGAGTGTACATTGGCATCAGTCATTGCTACCAGCGTGTACATTGGCTCCAGTCATTGCGACCAGCGTGTACATTGGCTCCAGAGTCATTGCTACCAGCGTGCACATTGGCACCAGAGTCATTGCTACCAGCGTGTACATTGGCTCCAGCGTCATTACTACCAGAGTGTACATTGGCATCAGTCATTGCTACCAGCATGTACATTAGCATCAGTCATTACTACCAGCGTGTACATTGGCATCATTCATTACTACCAGCGTGTACATTGGCACCAGAGTCATTGCTACCAGCATGTACATTGGCACCAGAGTCATTGCTACCAGCGTGTACATTGGCTCCAGAGTCATTACTACCAGCGTGTACATTGGCACCAGTCATTGCTACCAGCGTGTACATTGGCTCCAGAGTCATTGCTATCAGCGTGCACATTGGCACCAGAGACATTACTACCAGAGTGTACATTGGCAGCAGTCATTACTACCAGCGTGTAAATTGGCATCAGTCATTGCTACCAGCATGTACATTGGCATCAGAGTCATTACTACCAGCGTGTACATTGGCTCCAGAGTCATCGCTACCAGCGTGTACATTGGCATCAGTCATTGTTACCAGCGTGCACATTGGCTCCAGTCATTACTACCAGCGTGTACATTGGCATCAGTCATTACTACCAGCGTGTATATTGGCTCCAGAGTCATTGCTACCAGCGTGTACATTGGCATCAGTCATTGCTACCAGCGTGCACATTGGTGCCAATGTACACGCTGGTAGTAATGACTGGAACCAATGTGCACGCTGGTAGCAATGACTGATGCCAATGTACACGCTGGTAGCAATGACTCTGGAGCCAATATACACGCTGGTCGCAATGACTCTGGAGCCAATGTACACGCTGGTCGCAATGACTCTGGTGCCAATGTACACGCTGGTAGTAATGACTGGAGCCAATGTGCACGCTGGTAGCAATGACTGATGCCAATGTACACGCTGGTCGCAATGACTCTGGAGCCAATGTACACGCTGGTCGCAATGACTCTGGTGCTAATGTACACGCTGGTAGTAATGACTGGAGCCAATGTGCACGCTGGTAACAATGACTGATGCCAATGTACACGCTGGTAGCGATGACTCTGGAGCCAATGTACACGCTGGTAGTAATGACTCTGATGCCAATGTACATGCTGGTAGCAATGACTGATGCCAATTTACACGCTGGTAGTAATGACTGCTGCCAATGTACACTCTGGTAGTAATGTCTCTGGTGCCAATGTGCACGCTGATAGCAATGACTCTGGAGCCAATGTACACGCTGGTAGCAATGACTGGTGCCAATGTACACGCTGGTAGTAATGACTCTGGAGCCAATGTACACGCTGGTAGCAATGACTCTGGTGCCAATGTACATGCTGGTAGCAATGACTCTGGTGCCAATGTACACGCTGGTAGTAATGAATGATGCCAATGTACACGCTGGTAGTAATGACTGATGCTAATGTACATGCTGGTAGCAATGACTGATGCCAATGTACACTCTGGTAGTAATGACGCTGGAGCCAATGTACACGCTGGTAGCAATGACTCTGGTGCCAATGTGCACGCTGGTAGCAATGACTCTGGAGCCAATGTACACGCTGGTCGCAATGACTCTGGTGCCAATGTACACGCTGGTAGTAATGACTGGAGCCAATGTGCACGCTGGTAGCAATGACTGATGCCAATGTACACGCTGGTAGCGATGACTCTGGAGCCAATGTACACGCTGGTAGTAATGACTGGAACCAGAGTCATTGCGACCAGCGTGTACATTGGCTCCAGTCATTGCGACCAGCACAACTCTTTTTAAGCATTGGATATATGTTTTATTTGTATGTCTGTGTTACTTGTATTAAATGATATAGGAGACGCCGTTCCGTGTTTGCTATATAGGAATGGAGCATACAGTACCAATTTCTTGGTGAATTTCTGGGGTGCAATCTACCATATAGCTCATATTGGTTTTTCCTTCCCTTTCTGACCAACTACCGTGTTTCCCCAATAATAAGACACTGTCTTATTTTTTATTTGGGTCACAAAAAACTCCATAGGGCTTATTTTAATTAACATTGACAGCATCATGCCCTCAGTCCTGCTTTATCCCCGTCATGCCCTCAGTCCTGCTTTATCCCCATCATGCCCTCAGTCCTGCTTTATCCCCATCATGGCCTCAGTCCTGCTTTTATCCCCATCATGCCCTCAGTCCTGCTTTATCCCCGTCATGGCCTCAGTCCTGCTTTTATCCCCATCATGGCCTCAGTCCTAGTTTATCCCCGTCATGGCCTCAGTCCTGCTTTATCCCCGTCATGGCCTCAGTCCTGCTTTTATCCCCGTCATGGCCTCAGTCCTGCTTTTATCCCCGTCATGGCCTCAGTCCTGCTTTATCCCCATCATACCCTCAGTCCTGCTATTATCCCCGTCATGGCCTCAGTCCTGCTTTATCCCCATCATGGCCTCAGTCCTGCTTTATCCCCATCATGGCCTCAGTCCTGCTTTATCCCCATCATGGCCTCAGTCCTGCTTTTATCCCCGTCATGCCCTCAGTCCTGCTTTATCCCCGTCATGCCCTCAGTCCTGCTTTATCCCCGTCATGCCTTCAGTCCTGCTTTATCCCCGTCATGGCCTCAGTCCTGCTTTATCCCCGTCATGGCCTCATTCCTGCTTTATCCCCGTCATGGCCTCAGTCCTGCTTTATCCCCGTCATGGCCTCAGTCCTGCTATTATCCCCGTCATGGCCTCAGTCCTGCTTTATCCCCGTCATGCCCTCAGTCCTGCTTTATCCCCGTCATGGCCTCAGTCCTGCTTTATCCCCGTCATGGCCTCAGTCCTGCTTTATCCCCGTCATGGCCTCAGTCCTGCTTTATCCCCGTCATGGCCTCAGTCCTGCTTTATGCCCTCAGTCCTGCTTTATCCCCGTCATGGCCTCAGTCCTGCTTTATCCCCGTCATGGCCTCAGTCCTGCTTTATCCCCGTCATGGCCCTCAGTCCTGCTTTATCCCCGTCATGGCCCTCAGTCCTGCTTTATCCCCGTCATGGCCTCAGTCCTGCTTTATCTCCGTCATGCCCTCAGTCCTGCTATTATCCCTGTCATGGCCTCAGTCCTGCTTTATCCCCGTCATGCCCTCAGTCCTGCTTTATCCCCGTCATGGCCTCAGTCCTGCTTTATCCCCATCATGGCCTCAGTCCTGCTATTATCCCCATCATGGCCTCAGTCCTGCTTTATCCCCATCATGGCCTCAGTCCTGCTTTATCCCCGTCATGGCCTCAGTCCTGCTTTATCCCCGTCATGGCCTCAGTCCTGCTTTATGCACTCAGTCCTGCTTTATCCCCGTCATGGCCTCAGTCCTGCTTTATCCCCGTCATGGCCCTCAGTCCTGCTTTATCTCCGTCATGCCCTCAGTCCTGCTATTATCCCCATCATGCCCTCAGTCCTGCTATTATCCCCGTCATGGCCTCAGTCCCACTTTATCCCCGTCATGGCCTCAGTCCCGCTTTATCCCCGTCATGGCCTCAGTCCTGCTTTACGCCCTCAGTCCTGCTTTATCCCCGTCATGGCCTCAGTCCTGCTTTATCCCCGTCATGCCCTCAGTCCTGCTTTATCCCCGTCATGGCCTCAGTCCTGCTTTATCCCCGTCATGGCCTCAGTCCTGCTTTATGCCCTCAGTCCTGCTTTATCCCCGTCATGGCCTCAGTCCTGCTTTATGCCCGTCATGGCCTCAGTCCTGCTTTATCCCCGTCATGGCCTCAGTCCTGCTTTATCCCCGTCATGGCCCTCAGTCCTGCTTTATCCCCGTCATGGCCCTCAGTCCTGCTTTATCCCCGTCATGGCCCTCAGTCCTGCTTTATCCCCGTCATGGCCCTCAGTCCTGCTTTATCCCTATCCCCGTCATGGCCCTCAGTCCTGCTTTATCCCCGTCATGGCCTAAGTCCTGCTTTATCCCCGTCATGGCCTCAGTCCTGCTATTATCCCCGTCATGCCCTCAGTCCTGCTATTATCCCCGTCATGGCCTCAGTCCTGCTTTTATCCCCGTCATGCCCTCAGTCCTGCTTTATCCCCGTCATGCCCTCAGTCCTGCTTTATCCCCGTCATGCCCTCAGTCCTGCTTTATCCCCGTCATGCCCTCAGTCCTGCTTTATCCCAGTCATGGCCTCAGTCCTGCTTTATGCCCTCAGTCCTGCTTTATCCCCGTCATGGCCCTCAGTCCTGCTTTATCCCCGTCATGCCCTCAGTCCTGCTTTATCCCCGTCATGGCCTCAGTCCTGCTTTATCCCCGTCATGGCCTCAGTCCTGCTTTTATCCCCGTCATGGCCTCAGTCCTGCTTTTATCCCCATCATAGCCTCAGTCCTGCTTTATCCCCATCATACCCTCAGTCCTGCTATTATCCCCGTCATGGCCTCAGTCCTGCTTTATCCCCGTCATGGCCTCAGTCCTGCTTTATCCCCATCATGGCCTCAGTCCTGCTTTATCCCCATCATGGCCTCAGTCCTGCTTTTATCCCCGTCATGCTCCGTCCTGCTTTATCCCCGTCATGCCCTCAGTCCTGCTTTATCCCCGTCATGGCCTCAGTCCTGCTTTATCCCCGTCATGCCTTCAGTCCTGCTTTATCCCCGTCATGGCCTCAGTCCTGCTTTATCCCCGTCATGGCCTCATTCCTGCTTTATCCCCGTCATGGCCTCAGTCCTGCTTTATCCCCGTCATGGCCTCAGTCCTGCTATTATCCCCGTCATGGCCTCAGTCCTGCTTTATCCCCGTCATGCCCTCAGTCCTGCTTTATCCCCGTCATGGCCTCAGTCCTGCTTTATCCCCGTCATGGCCTCAGTCCTGCTTTATCCCCGTCATGGCCTCAGTCCTGCTTTATGCCCTCAGTCCTGCTTTATCCCCGTCATGGCCTCAGTCCTGCTTTATCCCCGTCATGGCCTCAGTCCTGCTTTATCCCCGTCATGGCCCTCAGTCCTGCTTTATCCCCGTCATGGCCTCAGTCCTGCTTTATCTCCGTCATGCCCTCAGTCCTGCTATTATCCCCGTCATGGCCTCAGTCCTGCTATTATCCCCGTCATGGCCTCAGTCCTGCTTTATCCCCGTCATGGCCTCAGTCCTGCTTTATCCCCGTCATGCCCTCAGTCCTGCTTTATCCCCGTCATGGCCTCAGTCCTGCTATTATCCCCGTCATGGCCTCAGTCCTGCTATTATCCCCATCATGGCCTCAGTCCTGCTTTATCCCCGTCATGGCCTCAGTCCTGCTTTATACCCGTCATGGCCTCAGTCCTGCTTTATGCACTCAGTCCTGCTTTATCCCCGTCATGGCCTCAGTCCTGCTTTATCCCCGTCATGGCCTCAGTCCTGCTTTATACCCGTCATGGCCTCAGTCCTGCTTTATGCACTCAGTCCTGCTTTATCCCCGTCATGGCCTCAGTCCTGCTTTATCCCCGTCATGGCCCTCAGTCCTGCTTTATCTCCGTCATGCCCTCAGTCCTGCTACTATCCCCATCATGCCCTCAGTCCTGCTATTATCCCCGTCATGGCCTCAGTCCCGCTTTATCCCCGTCATGGCCTCAGTCCTGCTTTATCCCCGTCATGGCCTCAGTCCTGCTTTATGCCCTCAGTCCTGCTTTATCCCCGTCATGGCCTCAGTCCTGCTTTATGCCCGTCATGGCCTCAGTCCTGCTTTATCCCCGTCATGGCCTCAGTCCTGCTTTATCCCCGTCATGGCCCTCAGTCCTGCTTTATCCCCGTCATGGCCCTCAGTCCTGCTTTATCCCCGTCATGGCCCTCAGTCCTGCTTTATCCCCGTCATGGCCCTCAGTCCTGCTTTATCCCTATCCCCGTCATGGCCCTCAGTCCTGCTTTATCCCCGTCATGGCCTAAGTCCTGCTTTATCCCCGTCATGGCCTCAGTCCTGCTTTATCCCCGTCATGCCCTCAGTCCTGCTATTATCCCCGTCATGGCCTCAGTCCTGCTTTTATCCCCGTCATGCCCTCAGTCCTGCTTTTATCCCCGTCATGCCCTGTCCTGCTTTATCCCCGTCATGCCCTCAGTCCTGCTTTATCCCCGTCATGCCCTCAGTCCTGCTTTATCCCCGTCATGCCCTCAGTCCTGCTTTATCCCCGTCATGCCCTCAGTCCTGCTTTATGCCCTCAGTCCTGCTTTATCCCCGTCATGGCCTCAGTCCTGCTTTATCCCCGTCATGCCCTCAGTCCTGCTTTATCCCCGTCATGGCCTCAGTCCTGCTTTATCCCCGTCATGCCCTCAGTCCTGCTTTATCCCCGTCATGGCCTCAGTCCTGCTTTATCCCCGTCATGGCCTCAGTCCTGCTTTATGCACTCAGTCCTGCTTTTATCCCCGTCATGGCCTCAGTCCTGCTTTATGCACTCAGTCCGGCTTTTATCCCCGTCATGCCCTCAGTCCTGCTTTACAATTCTTTACTTTTTTTTTTTTTGTTAAGGCTTATTTTCGGGGAAACACGGTAGTAAGAGGTCTATGAGATTGGCTGCAGGTGTCTATTCACCTGCGTCATCGCTATCAGCGCCTACAGGCACCAGCGTCATCGCTATCAGCGCCTACAGGCACCAGCGTCATCGCTATCAGCGCCTACAGGCACCAGCGTCATCGCTATCAGCACGCATTGGCACCAGCGTCATCGCTATCAGCACGCATTGGCACCAGCGTCATCGCTATCAGCACGCATTGCCACCAGCGTCATCGCTATCAGCACGCATTGGCACCAGCGTCATCGCTATCAGCACGCATTGGCACCAGCGTCATCGCTATCAGCGCACACGGGCACAGCGCACAATGTCATCACTATCAGCACACATTGGCACCAGCATCAACACTATCAGCACGCATTGGTACCAGCGTCATCACGACCAGCGCACACTGGCACTCTCCACCACTGACACCTGCTGTCTGCATAACACAGAGTCTCGTACAGTAGCCATATACAGAGGAAATATTATACAGGGTATGAGATTACTGTACGCTATTATATGCTCTGTATGAGTCCTATCTGTGTAACACAGCATCTCATACAGTAACCATATACAGAGGAAAATGAGTTATGGTAAAACTTACCATTGTTAATTCTTTCTTCGAAGTCCATAGGATCCACAGGGCACCTGCCCTGACACACCTGGCTTCATATGGGCTGTGTCTGGTCACTGGTTTCCCGTCTCCTTCTACTTGAGTGTATGATTCTTGTGTGTACCAGTCTTCCTTCTCCTCCTCTGGCCTTTGGTGCTTTGGAGATGGGGTAGGGGGTGTTGGACCAGTGCATCCTGGGAGCTGAAAGCTTTAACTGGGTGGTGTCCGGTCCTCTACCTACACTCCAAGGTCGCCCTATGGACTTCGAAGAAAGAGAATTAACAATGGTAAGTTTTACCATAACTCATTTTCCTCTGTATATGGTTACTGTATGAGATGCTGTGTTACACAGATAGGACTCATACAGAGCATATAATAGCGTACAGTAGAGCCCGTTGTTAGGAGTACCCAGTCTGGGATCCAAAAGGGGCGACCCTTGGTTAGATGAGATGTCTGTAGCCATGAAGAGAGGGACAGACGCACCTCCGGAGAGTACCATTGCCTGAGCTTTGATCCGATGGGGTAACCCGTTCCACCTGGAGAGGATCAGCTTTTGCAAAGGTCTGGAATGAAACTGAGCATACTCCACCATGTTGAAGATGGACACCCAGAACCTGCATTGCTAAGTGGATCGACACCCGGCAACTGTGTAGACATCTGCGCACTAATAATTGAAGTGTGGAGATCTTGTCTAATGTCAAAAAGATTCTCTTACCTTCAGAATCCAGCAGGGCTCCCAGATGAATCATTCTCTATGAGGGATCCAGGGAGAACTTTTTCAAGTTTATTAACCATCCCTGCTTGTGAAGGAAAGCAATGGTTAGCCGCTGTTGGTGGTGAAGCATTTCTCGGGATCCTGCTAAGAACAGGAGATCATCCAGATATGGTAACAGTCGGATACCCTGTCCACGCAGGTGGGCTGCCATGATAGCCATAATTTTGGTAAACACCCGTGGAGCTGTGGATAGTCCAAACGGCAGAGCCTGAAATTGGAAGTATCGCTGTAGTATAGCAAACCATAGATATCGCTGATGTGAGGGCGCTATAGGTACATGTAGGTACGAGTTCTGAATATCCAGAGATACCATAAAGTCCCCAGGCTCCATGACAGAGTGTAGGGTTTCCATCCTGAACCTGGGTACCCTGAGGAATTTGTTCAGGGATTTGATAGACTGATGAGACCCATTCTGCTTTTGAACCAGAAAAAGAGAATAGTAACTGGTCCCCCGCTGAGATAGCGGGACTGGCAATTACCCCTGCTTGCAGCAAGGACTGTATGGCTTTCTGAATTTGTAAGGCCTTGCTTGGGTCTGAATGAGGGCTTGTGTAGAAAAACTGGTGCGGTGGCTATTTAAGAAATGAGAGGGCATACCCGTGGGAGACCACTTCTCTTACCCAAGCATCCGTGGTGGTTTGACACCAGCACTGGGCAAACTGAAGAAGTCGGCCTCCCACTCTGAAATTCCCCAGAGGGAGGCCCGTCCCATCAGGCTGAGGGCTTATCCTCGGATTTTGAAGCAGGGTTTCTGGTGGTCTAGGCCTGCTTGGTCCTGGGCTTGGTGGCCCTAGTGGAAACCGACTGCCTAGGAAAGGACTGAGCTTTAGGTTTTCCTTGAGGACGAAAGGACCTAAAAGATGTAGTCCGAGGCTTTGCAGTAGTAGTTGCTGAAGGCAGAAATGCAGTTTTTGATGCCGCCAATGTGGTTACAATATTTTCAAGGTCTGGGCCAAACAAGATCTCCCCATTGTAGGGTAACACTTCTAGGTCTTTCTTGGGAGTCCATGTGCGCCTTCCTTGAGCGTAGCCACAGGGTACGATGGGCAGACACTGCCGTGGCCTAGATCTGGAGGTTAGGAGACTGGCATCCAATGTCGCTTCTCCAATATAAGAAGCTGCATCTCGTATGTGATCAACGAAAGACATCTGATCCCTAGAAGCATTGGAGGGAAAAAGTCTTCAAGTGCGTCAGCCCAGCTCTCTATAGCTTTAGCCACCCATGGAATAGCGAAGGTCGGACGGGCAACATCCCATGAAAGAGAGTATATCGATTTAAGGCAAGATTCAACCTTTCTATCTGTAGGATCCTTCAGAGAGGATACTGTAGGGATAGGCAACGTAGCGCCTTTAATTAAACTCGTAAAATGCGAATCCACCGCAGGGGGAAGTCTCCCAATATGAACAGTGAGCCGCGGGAAATGGATAACAGAAGGTCAGACGTTTTTGGGACTGAAACCTGTTACCAGGCGTCTGCCAGGCTGCTGCCATGTGTTCAGCTAATTGATCCGATAGAGGGAATTCTGCTGAAGCCACTTTCTGTCGGTTAAACAGTGGGCGCTATGATTTAGGGGCTGGTTCGTCATCTTCTATTAGTAAGATGGATCTAACAGCTCGCACCAAGGCAGGAATATTAATTTTAGACCGACTCTCGTCCTCCCCCGGAGGGCAGTCAGTGTTAGAGGGATCAGCATCTTCTGCCTCCTCAGATGACACCTCAGAATCTGAGAGCTGCCTGGACTGTGAGGATAACACCAGACGCTTAGGTGTTTACTGGGCCGGGGATTCTCACCTTGCAACATAGTTTGAAAGGCTGTAGAGCTGCAGTAGCCACCAGACTCTGTACCGAGCTAGAGAGTACGTCTACCCATGGAGGGGGCACAGGAGGTACCTGTATTGCCTGAACCTGTTGTGGTAACCCCAGAGGGGGAATGACGGCCTGTTGTGGTAACCCCATAGGGGTAAATTACAGTCGGTACCGCTAGGTGGTCCACAATAGTAGCCAGCACCTGAGAAAAGGAAGCCCAGGGGGGATCCTGTGCAGGAGCTGGGGGGGTCTGATGGGCCTGGCAGAGTATAACATTTAACACATAACCCATCTTGTATCAAATCCTCCTCACCTAAGCCTGCAGCACCTAATGATAGCAGTATGGGTGCAGATGCTTGCTACTCTTGCCTTTGCTAGACATAGCTGTAAAGTAGTATAGCACACAATATGGCACAGGGTATAATGCAACCACTGGGTATGTAGGATACAAGTATGAATGCCTGCATATCCCTGAGAGAGCTGTGGCTGAGCCTGGAGAATATGGACTCCGGAGACCTGAGTTTCGTGTGTTTGGAAGAGAGCAGTTCAGGGAAGCGAGACCTCAGAGGAATGGCGTCCTGAGCTGAGGGGCCGCTGACCTCCCCATGCTAATTTCTAACCACCAGGACACTGGATTCCAGCTCCATCTGTACCCTGGTGATATAGTGGATCACGTTGGACAAAGCCTGTGTTCATTCTCAGCGCCACCGGTCTGTCCCCTGAGACCGGAGGTATGACTGCCAATCCGCAGGTCACCACAAGCGATGACCCGCCTTACCTGTCCCCTTGTGTCCGGGCTGCAGTCTGGGTCCGTCCGCGGGGCCAGCTAGTGAGGACCCCGGTATGCCCGCGGAAATCCCCAGCCGAAGCTGGCGCTGCGGCGTTCGGAGGGGTGACGGAGCGGCAGCGATGATGTCCTGTGGACGGTCTGCTGCTGTACGCTCAGCAGAAAAATAAACAAATCATAACATAAAAGCTGCCGAAGCAGCGCACTGCATTATGGTGACCCGACTCTGGCCAGGCACCGACGAGAATGAGGACCAGTGCATCCTGGGAGCTGAAAGCTTTAACTGTGTGGTGCCCAGTCGTCAACCACCACCTACACCCCAAGGTCTCCCTGTGGAGCCCTATGGACCCTGAAGAAGAAATATTATACAGGGTATATGATTACTGTACGCTATTATACGCTCTGTATCCCAACTATGTAACACAGCGTCTCATACAGTAACCATATACAGAGGAAATGTTATTATACAGGGTATATGGTTACTGTACGCTATTATACGCTCTGTATGAGTCCTAACTATGTAACACAGCGTCTCATACAGTAACTATATACAGAGGAAATGTTATTATACAGGGTATATGGTTACTGTACGCTATTATACGCTCTGTATGAGTCCTAACTATGTAACACAGCATCTCATACAGTAACCATATACAGAGGAAATGTTATTATACAGGGTATATGATTACTGTACACTATTATACGCTCTGTATGAGTCCTAACTATGTAACGCAGCGTCTCATACAGTAACCATATACAGAGGAAATGTTATACAGGGTATATGGTTACTGTACACTATTATACGCTCTGTATGAGTCCTAACTGTGTAACAGAGCATCTCATACAGTAACCATATGCAGAGGAAATGTTATTATACAGGGTATATGATTACTGTACGCTATTATACGCTCTGTATGAGTCCTAACTATGTAACACAGCGTCTCATACAGTAACCATATACAGAGGAAATATTATACAGGGTATATGATTACTGTACGCTATTATACGCTCTGTATGAGTCCTAACTATGTAACACAGCGTCTCATACAGTAACCATATACAGAGGAAATATTATACAGGGTATATGATTACTGTACGCTATTATACGCTCTGTATGAGTCCTAACTATGTAACACAGCGTCTCATACAGTAACCATATACAGAGGAAATATTATACAGGATATATGATTACTGTACGCTATTATACGCTCTGTATGAGTCCTAACTATGTAACAGAGCATCTCATACAGTAACCATATACAGAGGAAATATTATACAGGGTATATGATTACTGTACGCTATTATACGCTCTGTATGGGTCCTAACTATGTAACAGAGCATCTCATACAGTAACCATATACAGAGGAAATATTATACAGGATATATGATTACTGTACACTATTATACGCTCTGTATGAGTCCTAACTATGTAACACAGCGTCTCATACAGTAACCATATACAGAGGAAATATTATACAGGATATATGATTACTGTACACTATTATACGCTCTGTATGAGTCCTAACTATGTAACAGAGCATCTCATACAGTAACCATATGCAGAGGAAATGTTATTATACAGGGTATATGGTTACTGTACACTATTATACGCTCTGTATGAGTCCTAACTATGTAACACAGCGTCTCATACAGTAACCATATACAGAGGAAATATTATACAGGGTATATGATTACTGTACACTATTATACGCTCTGTATGAGTCCTAACTATGTAACAGAGCATCTCATACAGTAACCATATACAGAGGAAATGTTATTATACAGGATATATGATTACTGTACGCTATTATACGCTCTGTATGAGTCCTAACTATGTAACACAGCGTCTCATACAGTAACCATATGCAGAGGAAATGTTATTATACAGGGTATATGATTACTGTACGCTATTATACGCTCTGTATGAGTCCTAACTATGTAACACAGCGTCTCATACAGTAACCATATACAGAGGAAATATTATACAGGATATATGATTACTGTACACTATTATACGCTCTGTATGAGTCCTAACTATGTAACAGAGCATCTCATACAGTAACCATATGCAGAGGAAATGTTATTATACAGGGTATATGGTTACTGTACGCTATTATACGCTCTGTATGAGTCCTAACTATGTAACACAGCGTCTCATACAGTAACCATATACAGAGGAAATATTATACAGGGTATATGATTACTGTACGCTATTATACACTCTGTATGGGTCCTAACTATGTAACAGAGCATCTCATACAGTAACCATATGCAGAGGAAATGTTATTATACAGGATATATGATTACTGTACACTATTATACGCTCTGTATGAGTCCTAACTATGTAACACAGCGTCTCATACAGTAACCATATACAGAGGAAATGTTATACAGGGTATATGGTTACTGTACACTATTATACGCTCTGTATGAGTCCTAACTATGTAACACAGCGTCTCATACAGTAACCATATACAGAGGAAATGTTATACAGGGTATATGGTTACTGTACGCTATTATACGCTCTGTATGAGTCCTAACTATGTAACACAGCGTCTCATACAGTAACCATATACAGAGGAAATGTTATTATACAGGGTATATGATTACTGTACGCTATTATACGCTCTGTATGAGTCCTAACTATGTAACAGAGCATCTCATACAGTAACCATATACAGAGGAAATGTTATTATACAGGGTATATGATTACTGTACACTATTATACGCTCTGTATGAGTCCTAACTATGTAACAGAGCATCTCATACAGTAACCATATACAGAGGAAATATTATTATACAGGGTATATGGTTACTGTACGCTATTATACGCTCTGTATGAGTCCTAACTATGTAACACAGCGTCTCATACAGTAACCATATACAGAGGAAATGTTATTATACAGGGTATATGATTACTGTACACTATTATACACTCTGAATGAGTCCTAACTATGTAACAGAGCATCTCATACAGTAACCATATACAGAGGAAATATTATACAGGGTATATGGTTACTGTACGCTATTATACACTCTGTATGAGTCCTAACTATGTAACAGAGCATCTCATACAGTAACTATATACAGAGGAAATGTTATTATACAGGGTATATGATTACTGTACGCTATTATACGCTCTGTAGGAGTCCTAACTATGTAACGCAGCGTCTCATACAGTAACTATATACAGAGGAAATGTTATTATACAGGGTATATGGTTACTGTACGCTATTATACACTCTGTATGAGTCCTAACTGTGTAACAGAGCATCTCATACAGTAACTATATACAGAGGAAATGTTATTATACAGGGTATATGATTACTGTACGCTATTATACGCTCTGTAGGAGTCCTAACTATGTAACGCAGCGTCTCATACAGTAACCATATACAGAGGAAATGTTATTATACAGGGTATATGATTACTGTACGCTATTATACGCTCTGTAGGAGTCCTAACTATGTAACGCAGCATCTCATACAGTAACCATATACAGAGGAAATGTTATTATACAGGGTATATGATTACTGTACGCTATTATACGCTCTGTATGAGTCCTAACTATGTAACAGAGCATCTCATACAGTAACCATATACAGAGGAAATGTTATTATACAGGGTATATGATTACTGTACACTATTATACGCTCTGTATGAGTCCTAACTATGTAACAGAGCATCTCATACAGTAACCATATACAGAGGAAATGTTATTATACAGGGTATATGATTACTGTACACTATTATACGCTCTGTATGAGTCCTAACTATGTAACAGAGCATCTCATACAGTAACCATATACAGAGGAAATATTATTATACAGGGTATATGGTTACTGTACGCTATTATACACTCTGAATGAGTCCTAACTATGTAACAGAGCATCTCATACAGTAACCATATACAGAGGAAATATTATACAGGGTATATGGTTACTGTACGCTATTATACGCTCTGTATGAGTCCTAACTATGTAACACAGCGTCTCATACAGTAACCATGTACAGAGGAAATATTATACAGGGTATATGGTTACTGTACGCTATTATACACTCTGTATGAGTCCTAACTATGTAACAGAGCATCTCATACAGTAACCATATACAGAGGAAATGTTGTTATACAGGGTATACGATTACTGTACGCTATTATACGCTCTGTAGGAGTCCTAACTATGTAACGCAGCGTCTCATACAGTAACTATATACAGAGGAAATGTTATTATACAGGGTATATGATTACTGTACGCTATTATACGCTCTGTAGGAGTCCTAACTATGTAACGCAGCGTCTCATACAGTAACCATATACAGAGGAAATGTTATTATACAGGGTATATGATTACTGTACGCTATTATACGCTCTGTAGGAGTCCTAACTATGTAACGCAGCGTCTCATACAGTAACCATATACAGAGGAAATATTATACAGGGTATATGGTTACTATACGCTATTATACACTCCGTATGAGTCCTAACTGTGTAAGGTACAGTCTCATACAGTAACCATGTACAGAGAAAATGTTATTATACAGGGTATATGGGATGCGATCATAATCCCGACCACCAGCATCCCGCAGGTAAGTAGCGGGTTAGGGGGAGGGAGTGGCACTTGGGGGAGGTTAGGTTTAGGCACTAGGGAGGGAGGGTAAGGATTCCCAGGCATATGGCTACAGAACGTTATTATATGCTCAGCACAAATCCTGATGGAAGAGTTAGAGCTGTGTAAGTCGCCATCTCATAAGTCAGAATGCAGCACATGTCTAATCACTCCTGTTTATTACAAAATAAAAACAAAAGACAAACACGTTACATGGGACCCAACAGATCCCAGGCATGTGGAGACACACCCATCCCACATACAAGATGCCTCCACATGGATGGGACATTCGCGACGTAACCAGTGCTCCCAATAACCGCACGACATCACTTTCCAGCCAGCAGTGGGTTCCTGAGCACCACGATGACGCTGTCTCCTCGGAGGAACATCTTGGAGATGTATCTGTCCTTGTTCACCGGCTTGGACTTCTTCTTCCCTTTCCCACTTTTGGGAACCTCCGTCCACATCTCCTTGACATTTTCTAGGACCATATTGCAGTGCCTGGGGGTGACAGCGAGTGAGATGGGGGTTTGCAATAAGACTATAATACGTAACGTGACCACACCAGGCCGTGACAGAGCGCCGCTCACCTGTCAAACGCCTTCACCCGCCCCAGCAGCTTCTTGTTATTCCGGCAGTTGATGAGGACCTGGGTGTTGTTCTTGACGGACTGTGTGAGCACAGACAATGGCCCCGTGTTAAACTCCTCCTCCTCCCGCTTCTGCAGCTCTTCTGCCGTCATCTCGCTCTTGGGTTTGTTTAGGAGACTCCTGGGGATAGAAGACTACAATGAATATGCAGAGTACAGCACCTGACGATACTACGGAGTCCCATATCTAAGGGACAGGACAGGGACTGGAGCGACATAGTATGGTGTCAGCTGCCATTATAAAATGATAGTAGAGGAGAAGCCGCAATCTCTTATCATGCCGCTAAGATCTACCCATCCCCCGCCACATTGGTACAACACCTCTGACGGGAACAATGGCTGCAGGGAGCAGGTTATTAATGTAGGTGTTCGTGCATTTGCCACTATTCATTAGAAGGGTCAACAACTGAACAGTTACATGTAAAAGCCGCCGGTGATTGTATGTTATGTGGACACGTGTGCTCCTGAGGGAGTCTAGGTAACGCCACGATAATAGGCATTGGGACTTGATCTGGGCTGTTTTCCATTGTACGCTGAACCGAGTGTGTAGCACTTCTCCTTGTACCTTAATAAGAATGCACTATATTTATTTTATGAGCGTGTTGGTGTGCATATCTGATAAGCTTTGTTCTTAGGGCCTTAGGTTGGATTGCACGACTGCGTTTGCACGCTCCGCTAGCTGTGAAAATATGCTAATGAATGCAATCTCACGGCAACACTATACCAAGACACCCATTACTGTATAAAGCCGCCCACTTCCCATGACACGCATCCGCAAGTCTGCGAAAACATCGGAACCATTCGCACAGTTGTAGTTGACCTGACCCTACCTCCCAAACTGCTAAACTTCCTGTCGCCATCTATTATCATCATCATTTATTTATATGGCGCCGCAAGTGTTCCGCAGCGCCTTAGAAAGTACATAAACAAATAGGTGACCAGTGACTTACAGTACAGGACCAGGACATGGATAATATACAATGCTACATTAGCAACCATAACACCCAGATAAGCAACAGAGCAAAGCAACCAAGTGTTAGGTGCCCTGGTGGGGGGTAAGAAGTAGATGAAAGTAGAGAATGGAGAAGAACGAGGGTAGAGGGCCCTGCTCACAAGAGCTTACATTCTAAAGGGGAGGGACAAACAGACAGGTGTGACACAGATGGGACAGACAGACAGATAGGTGTGACACAGGTGGGACAGACAGACAGGTGTGACACAGATGGGACAGACAGACAGACAGGTGTGACACAGATGGGACAGACAGACAGATAGGTGTGACACAGATGGAACAGACAGACAGATAGGTGTGACACAGATGGAACAGACAGACAGATAGGTGTGACACAGATGGAACAGACAGGTGTGACACAGATGGGACAGACAGACAGATAGGTGTGACACAGATGGGACAGACAGACAGACAGGTGTGACACAGATGGGACAGACAGACAGATAGGTGTGACACAGGTGGGACAGACAGACAGGTGTGACACAGATGGGACAGACAGACAGACAGGTGTGACACAGATGGGACAGACAGACAGACAGGTGTGACACAGATGGGACAGACAGACAGATAGGTGTGACACAGATGGAACAGACAGACAGATAGGTGTGACACAGATGGAACAGACAGGTGTGACACAGATGGAACAGACAGGTAGGAAGGAAGCAGCAGACCTCTGCCAGCGCATACAATCGCAGAGGATTAATTATGCACGCCCGAGTAACGGGGTTCAAACACACAGACACGCCTGTGTTCCGCCGACCACACCCGCTCTCCACCCCTTAACAGTCACTTCTTAATCACTATGCGATTAGACTGTGGGCTCACTGCGATCGTTGCCCAATTGCAGAGGCCGGTTCAGGCATGCGCAGAGCACAAAAATGGCCGGCTGCGTGCGAACACAACCATGTGATCCAACCGGAATAAGGCCCTTAGCTCATTTAGGTGGACGGATGATAGATATATATTTCTATCTATAGGGAGGGTGATGCCACCTAATAGTATATATAGAGGGGAGGGCTGATATATAATTGTGTATACATGGGGAAGGGGTGAGATAAATATAGGATTAATGCTATATAATTGTGTATATAAGGAGAGGAATTAGATATAGATACATGTATACCGGGGGAGAGGGTGACGGCATATTAATTTGTACAAAGGGACAAGGGGTGAGATATAGTTAAATACACACACATGGGGAGGGGGTTATATAATAAACCATGCAAGGGGAAGGTGAGAGGTGTGTGTTGGATGGATATATATATATATATATATATATATATATATATATTATATACCCTCCCCATGTTTAGTTATATAAGTGACGCATGTAGAGTGGGTGCAATTTAGAATATATATATATATATATATATATATATATATATATATATATATATATATATATATATACATACATACACACACGGGGAAAAGGGTTGAGACATAGACGCGCGCGCGTGTGTGTATATATATATATATATATATATATATACACATATACAGATAGCCAAGGTGCGGCACTCGCGGCATAATCTCAATGGATAAACGATACGTGACACACAATTAGTCTAATGACTAATTGTGTGTCACGTATCGTTTATCCATTGAGATTATGCCGCACCTTGGCTATCTGTATCCTAAGAATTCGTGAGGGCACCGGCAGCAGATATAATATTTATGGGATATTGGGAGTGCCAGACCATCTGTGATTGTGTGTATATATATATATATATATATATATATATATATATATATAACACCACACACATACTATCGTATATATACGTATGGGGAGGGAATTTAATAAGTGATGCATGGGGTACAATATATTTACATATGGGGAGGGTACATATACTTGTATACATAGGGGAGAGGGGTGAAGGTATATATTAAGTGATGAATGCAGAACAGGTACGATATACATATATATACTGATACGGAAGGTATATATCAAATGAAATAGAGGAAAAACATACTAGGGTATATAATGAGATACAGGGGAAGGGGTGAGGGTATATAATGAGATACGGGGGTATATAGGGGAAGGGGTGAGGATATATAATGATATACAGGGGTATATAGGGGAAGGGGTGAGGGTATATAATGAGATACAGAGATATATAGGGGAAGGGGTGAGGGTATATAATGAGATACAGCGGTATATAGGGGAAGGGGTGGGGTATATGAGATACAGGGGAATATAATGAGATATAGGGGAAGGGTGAGGGTATATGAGATACGGGGGTATATAGGGGAAGGGTGAGGGTATATGAGATACAGGGGTATATAGGGAAAGGGTGGGGGTATATAATGATACAGGGGTATATAATGAGATACAGGGATATATAGGGGAAGGGGTGAGGGTATATAATGAGATACGGGGGTATATAGGGGAAGGGTGGGGGTATATAATGAGATACGGAGGTATATAGGGGAAGGGGTGAGGGTATATAATGAGATACGGGGGTATATAGGGGAAGGGGTGAGGGTATATAATGAGATACGGGGGTATATAGGGGAATGGTGAGGGTATATAATGATACGGGGGTATATAGGGGGAGGGGATATAATGAGATACGGGGTATATAGGGGAAGGGTGGGGGTATATAATGAGATACAGGGGTATATAATGAGATACAGGGATATATAGGGGAAGGGGTGAGGGTATATGAGATACGGGGGTATATAGGGGAAGGGTGGGGGTATATAATGAGATACGGGGTATATAGGGGAAGGGTGAGGGTATATAATGAGATACGGGGGTATATAGGGGAAGGGTGGGGGTATATAATGAGATACAGGGGTATATAATGAGATACAGGGATATATAGGGGAAGGGGTGAGGGTATATGAGATACGGGGGTATATAGGGGAAGGGTGGGGGTATATGAGATACGGGGGTATATAGGGGAAGGGTGAGCGTATATAATGAGATACGGGGGTATATAGGGGAAGGGTGAGGGTATATAATGATAAGGGGGTATATAGGGGAAGGGGTGAGGGTATATAATGAGATACGGGGGTTTATAGGGGAAGGGGTGAGGGTATATGAGATACGGGGGTATATAGGGGAAGGGGTGAGGGTATATATGAGATACGGGGGTATATAGGGGAAGGGGTGAGGGTATATATGAGATACGGGGGTATATAGGGGAAGGGTGGGGGTATATAATGAGATACGGGGGTATATAGGGGAAGGGTGGGGGTATATGAGATACGGGGGTATATAGGGGAAGGGGTGAGGGTATATAATGAGATACGGGGGTATATAGGGGAAGGGGTGAGGGTATATATGAGATACGGGGGTATATAGGGGAAGGGGTGAGGGTATATATGAGATACGGGGGTATATAGGGGAAGGGTGGGGGTATATAATGAGATATGGGGGTATATAGGTGAAGGGTGGGGGTATATAATGAGATACGGGGGTATATAGGGGAAGGGTGGGGGTATATAATGAGATACGGGGGTATATAGGGGAAGGGTGAGGGTATATAATGATAAGGGGGTATATAGGGGAAGGGGTGAGGGTATATAATGAGATACGGGGGTATATAGGGGAAGGGTGGGGGTATATAATGAGATACGGGGGTATATAGGGGAAGGGTGGGGGGTATATAATGAGATACGGGGATATATAGGGGAAGGGTGAGGGTATATAATGATAAGGGGGTATATAGGGGAAGGGGTGAGGGTATATAATGATATGGGGGTATATAGGGGAAGGGTGGGGGTATATAATGAGATACAGGGGTATATAGGGGAAGGGTGAGGGTATATGAGATACGGGGGTATATAGGGGAAGGGTGAGGGTATATAATGAGATACGGGGGTATATAGGGGAAGGGTGAGGGTATATAATGAGATACGGGGGTATATAGGGGAAGGGTGGGGGTATATAATGAGATACGGGGGTATATAGGGGAAGGGTGGGGGTATATAATGAGATACGGGGGTATATAGGGGAAGGGTGTGGGTATATAATGATACGGGGGTATATAGGGGAAGGGTGAGGGTATATAATGATAAGGGGGTATATAGGGAAAGGGGTGAGGGTATATAATGAGATACGGGGGTATATAGGGGAAGGGTGAGGGTATATAATGATAAGGGGGTATATAGGGGAAGGGGTGAGGGTATATAATGATACAGGGGTATATAGGGGAAGGGTGAGAGTATATAATGATAAGGGGGTATATAGGGGAAGGGGTGAGGGTATATAATGATAAGGGGGTATATAGGGGAAGGGGTGAGGGTATATGATAAGGGGGTATATAGGGGAAGGGTGAGAGTATATAATGATAAGGGGGTATATAGGGGAAGGGGTGAGGGTATATAATGATAAGGGGGTATATAGGGGAAGGGGTGAGGGTATATAATGATAAGGGGGTATATAGGGGAAGGGGTGAGGGTATATAATGATACAGGGGTATATAGGGGAAGGGTGAGAGTATATAATGATAAGGGGGTATATAGGGGAAGGGGTGAGGGTATATAATGATAAGGGGGTATATAGGGGAAGGGGTGAGGGTATATAATGAGATATAGGGGTATATAGGGGAAGGGGTGAGGGTATATAATGAGAAGGGGGTATATAGGGGAAGGGGTGAGAGTATATAATGATAAGGGGGTATATAGGGGAAGGGGTGAGGGTATATAATGATAAGGGGGTATATAGGGGAAGGGGTGAGGGTATATAATGATAAGGGGGTATATAGGGGAAGGGGTGGGAGTATATAATGATAAGGGGGTATATAGGGGAAGGGGTGAGGGTATATAATGATAAGGGGGTATATAGGGGAAGGGGTGAGGGTATATAATGAGATATAGGGGTATATAGGGGAAGGGGTGAGGGTATATAATGATAAGGGGGTATATAGGGGAAGGGGTGAGAGTATATAATGATAAGGGGGTATATAGGGGAAGGGGTGAGGGTATATAATGAGATATAGGGGTATATAGGGGAAGGGGTGAGGGTATATAATGATAAGGGGGTATATAGGGGAAGGGGTGAGAGTATATAATGATAAGGGGGTATATAGGGGAAGGGGTGAGAGTATATAATGATAAGGGGGTATATAGGGGAAGGGGTGAGGGTATATAATGATAAGGGGGTATATAGGGGAAGGGGTGAGGGTATATAATGAGATATAGGGGTATATAGGGGAAGGGGTGAGGGTATATAATGATAAGGGGGTATATAGGGGAAGGGGTGAGGGTATATAATGAGATATAGGGGTATATAGGGGAAGAGGTGAGGGTATATAATGATAAGGGGGTATATAGGGGAAGGGGTGAGGGTATATAATGATAAGGGGGTATATAGGGGAAGGGGTGAGAGTATATAATGATAAGGGGGTATATAGGGGAAGGGGTGAGAGTATATAATGATAAGGGGGTATATAGGGGAAGGGGTGAGGGTATATAATGATAAGGGGGTATATAGGGGAAGGGGTGAGGGTATATAATGAGATATAGGGGTATATAGGGGAAGAGGTGAGGGTATATAATGTTAAGGGGGTATATAGGGGAAGGGGTGAGGGTATATAATGATAAGGGGGTATATAGGGGAAGGGGTGAGAGTATATAATGATAAGGGGGTATATAGGGGAAGGGGTGAGAGTATATAATGATAAGGGGGTATATAGGGGAAGGGGTGAGGGTATATAATGAGATATAGGGGTATATAGGGGAAGGGGTGAGGGTATATAATGAGATATAGGGGTATATAGGGGAAGGGGTGAGGGTATATAATGAGATATAGGGGTATATAGGGGAAGGGGTGAGGGTATATAATGAGATATAGGGGTATATAGGGGAAGGGGTGAGGGTATATAATGAGATATAGGGGTAACCCGGCCACTCACATCCTCCTCTCGCTCTCTCACGTTGCTCTGGCGATTTCTTTCTTCCCTCTTGTGATCACTTCCGCTTCCGGGAACCTGTTCTTCTTCCGGTGGGTGTTACCATGGTGACAGCATCCAAAACTGTTAGCAAACGTTGTGCGGACATTTCTGTATGAGACCGGAGAGAACGCTGTGTGGGGATGGGGGGAGGGAGGAGGATAACGCTGTGTGGATGGGGGGAGGGAGGAGGATAACACTGTGGGGATGGGGGGAGGGAGGAGGATAACGCTGTGTGGGGATGGGGGGAGGGAGGAGGATAACGCTGTGTGGATGGGGGGAGGGAGGAGGATAACACTGTGGGGATGGGGGGAGGGAGGAGGATAACGCTGTGTGGGGATGGGGGGAGGGAGGAGGATAACGCTGTGTGGATGGGGGGAGGGAGGAGGATAACACTGTGGGGATGGGGGGAGGGAGGAGGATAACGCTGTGTGGGGATGGGGGGAGGGAGGAGGATAACGCTGTGTGGATGGGGGGAGGGAGGAGGATAACACTGTGGGGATGGGGGGAGGGAGGAGGATAACGCTGTGTGGGGATGGGGGGAGGGAGGAGGATAACGCTGTGTGGATGGGGGGAGGGAGGAGGATAACGCTGTGTGGATGGGGGGAGGGAGGAGGATAACGCTGTGTGGGGATGGGGGGAGGGAGGAGGATAACACTGTGTGGGGATGGGGGGAGGGAGGAGGATAACACTGTGTGGGGATGGGGGGAGGGAGGAGGATAACACTGTGTGGGGATGGGGGGAGGGAGGAGGATAACACTGTGTGGGGATGGGGGGAGGGAGGAGGATAACACTGTGTGGGGATGGGGGGAGGGAGGAGGATAACGCTGTGTGGGGATGGGGGGAGGGAGGAGGATAACGCTGTGTGGATGGGGGGAGGGAGGAGGATAACGCTGTGTGGATGGGGGGAGGGAGGAGGATAACGCTGTGTGGGGATGGGGGGAGGGAGGAGGATAACACTGTGTGGGGATGGGGGGAGGGAGGAGGATAACACTGTGTGGGGATGGGGGGAGGGAGGAGGATAACACTGTGTGGGGATGGGGGGAGGGAGGAGGATAACACTGTGTGGGGAGGGAGGAGGATAACACTGTGTGGGGATGGGGGGAGGGAGGAGGATAACACTGTGTGGGGATGGGGGGAGGGAGGAGGATAACACTGTGTGGGGATGGGGGGAGGGAGGAGGATAACGCTGTGTGGGGATGGGGGGAGGGAGGAGGATAACGCTGTGTGGATGGGGGGAGGGAGGAGGATAACGCTGTGTGGATGGGGGGAGGGAGGAGGATAACGCTGTGTGGGGATGGGGGGAGGGAGGAGGATAACGCTGTGTGGGGATGGGGGGAGGGAGGAGGATAACGCTGTGTGGGGATGGGGGGAGGGAGGAGGATAACGCTGTGTGGGGATGGGGGGAGGGAGGAGGATAACGCTGTGTGGGGATGGGGGGAGGGAGGAGGATAACGCTGTGTGGGGATGGGGGAGGGAGGAGGATAACACTGTGTGGGGATGGGGGATGGAGGAGGATAACACTGTGTGGGGATGGGGGGAGGGAGGAGGATAACGCTGTGTGGGGATGGGGGGAGGGAGGAGGATAACGCTGTGTGGGGAGGCGGAGGGAGGAGGATAACACTGTGTGGGGATGGGGGGAGGGAGGAGGATAACGCTGTGTGGATGGGGGGAGGGAGGAGGATAACGCTGTGTGGGGGAGGGAGGAGGATAACGCTGTGTGGGGATGGGGGGAGGGAGGAGGATAACGCTGTGTGGGGATGGGGGAGGGAGGAGGATAACGCTGTGTGGGGATGGGGGGAGGGAGGAGGATAACACTGTGTGGGGACGGGGGGAGGGAGGAGGATAACGCTGTGTGGGGACGGGGGAGGGAGGAGGATAACGCTGTGTGGGGACGGAGGGAGGGAGGAGGATAACGCTGTGTGGGGATGGGGGGAGGGAGGAGGATAACGCTGTGTGGGGATGGGGGGAGGGAGGAGGATAACGCTGTGTGGGGATGGGGGGAGGGAGGAGGATAACGCTGTTTGGGGATGCTGGGAGGGAGGAGGATAACGCTGTGTGGATGGGGGGAGGGAGGAGGATAACGCTGTGTGGGGATGGGGGGAGGGAGGAGGATAACGCTGTGTGGGGATGGGGGGAGGGAGGAGGATAACGCTGTGTGGGGATGGGGGGAGGGAGGAGGATAACGCTGTGTGGGGATGGGGGGAGGGAGGAGGATAACGCTGTGTGGGGATGGGGGGAGGGAGGAGGATAACGCTGTGTGGATGGGGGGGAGGGAGGAGGATAACGCTGTGTGGGGATGGGGGGAGGGAGGAGGATAACGCTGTGTGGATGGGGGGAGGGAGGAGGATAACGCTGTGTGGATGGGGGGAGGGAGGAGGATAACGCTGTGTGGGGATGCTGGGAGGGAGGAGGATAACGCTGTGGGTGGGGAGGGAGGAGGATAACGCTGTGTGGGGATGGGGGAAGGGAGGAGGATAACGCTGTGTGGGGATGGGGGAGGGAGGAGGATAACGCTGTGTGAGGATGCTGGGAGGGAGGAGGATAACGCTGTGTGGATGGGGGGAGGGAGGAGGATAACGCTGTGTGGGGAAGGGAGGAGGATAACGCTGTGTGGGGATGGGGGGAGGGAGGAGGATAACGCTGTGTGGATGGGGGGAGGGAGGAGGATAACGCTGTGGGGATGGGGGGAGGGAGGAGGATAACGCTGTGTGGGGATGGGGGGAGGGAGGAGGATAACGCTGTGTGGGGATGGGGGGAGGGAGGAGGATAACGCTGTGTGGATGGGGGGAGGGAGGAGGATAACGCTGTGTGGGGATGGGGGAGGGAGGAGGATAACGCTGTGTGGGGATGGGGGAAGGGAGGAGGATAACGCTGTGTGGGGATGGGGGAAGGGAGGAGGATAACGCTGTGTGGGGATGGGGAAGGGAGGAGGATAACGCTGTGTGGGGATGGGGGAGGGAGGAGGATAACGCTGTGTGGATGGGGGGAGGGAGGAGGATAACGCTGTGTGGGATGGGGGGAGGGAGGAGGATAACGCTGTGTGGATGGGGGGAGGGAGGAGGATAACGCTGTGTGGGGATGGGGGAGGGATTAGGATAACGCTGTGGGGATGGGGGGAGGGAGGAGGATAACGCTGTGTGGATGGGGGGAGGGAGGAGGATAACGCTGTGGGGATGGGGGGAGGGAGGAGGATAACGCTGTGTGGGGATGCTGGGAGGGAGGAGGATAACGCTGTGTGGGGATGGGGGAAGGGAGGAGGATAACGCTGTGGGGATGGGGGGAGGGAGGAGGATAACGCTGTGGGGGGAGGGAGGAGGATAACGCTGTGTGGGGATGGGGGAAGGGAGGAGGATAACGCTGTGTGGGGATGGGGGAGGGAGGAGGATAACGCTGTGTGGGGATGCTGGGAGGGAGGAGGATAACGCTGTGTGGATGGGGGAGGGAGGAGGATAACGCTGTGTGGATGGGGGAGGGAGGAGGATAACGCTGTGTGGGGATGGGGGAAGGGAGGAGGATAACGCTGTGGGGATGGGGGGAGGGAGGAGGATAACGCTGTGTGGATGGGGGGAGGGAGGAGGATAACGCTGTGGGGATGGGGGGAGGGAGGAGGATAACGCTGTGTGGGGATGCTGGGAGGGAGGAGGATAACGCTGTGTGGGGATGGGGGAAGGGAGGAGGATAACGCTGTGGGGATGGGGGGAGGGAGGAGGATAACGCTGTGTGGGGATGCTGGGAGGGAGGAGGATAACGCTGTGTGGGGATGGGGGAAGGGAGGAGGATAACGCTGTGTGGGGATGGGGGAGGGAGGAGGATAACGCTGTGTGGGGATGGGGGGAGGGAGGAGGATAACGCTGTGTGGGGATGGGGGAAGGGAGGAGGATAACGCTGTGGGGATGGGGGGAGGGAGGAGGATAACGCTGTGTGGGGATGGGGGAGGGAGAAGGATAACGCTGTGTGGGGATGGGGGGAGGGAGGAGGATAACGCTGTGTGGGGATGGGGGAGGGAGGAGGATAACGCTGTGTGGGGATGGGGGGAGGGAGGAGGATAACGCTGTGTGGATGGGGGGAGGGAGGAGGATAACGCTGTGTGGATGGGGGGAGGGAGGAGGATAACGCTGTGTGGGGATGGGGGGAGGGAGGAGGATAACGCTGTGTGGGGATGGGGGAGGGAGGAGGATAACGCTGTGTGGGGATGGGGGAAGGGAGGAGGATAACGCTGTGTGGGGATGGGGGAGGGAGGAGGATAACGCTGTGTGGATGGGGGGAGGGAGGAGGATAACGCTGTGTGGGGATGGGGGGAGGGAGGAGGATAACGCTGTGTGTGGATGGGGGGAGGGAGGAGGATAACGCTGTGGGGATGGGGGGAGGGAGGAGGATAACGCTGTGTGTGGATGGGGGAGGGAGGAGGATAACGCTGTGTGGGGATGGGGGGAGGGAGGAGGATAACGCTGTGTGGATGGGGGGAGGGAGGAGGATAACGCTGTGTGGGGATGGGGGAGGGAGGAGGATAACGCTGTGTGGGGATGGGGGGAGGGAGGAGGATAACGCTGTGTGGGGATGGGGAAGGGAGGAGGATAACGCTGTGTGGGGATGGGGGGAGGGAGGAGGATAACGCTGTGTGGATGGGGGGAGGGAGGAGGATAACGCTGTGTGGGGATGGGGGGAGGGAGGAGGATAACGCTGTGTGGATGGGGGGAGGGAGGAGGATAACGCTGTGTGGGGATGGGGGGAGGGAGGAGGATAACGCTGTGGGGATGGGGGGAGGGAGGAGGATAACGCTGTGTGGGGATGGGGGGAGGGAGGAGGATAACGCTGTGTGGGGATGGGGGGAGGGAGGAGGATAACGCTGTGTGGATGGGGGGAGGGAGGAGGATAACGCTGTGTGGGGATGGGGGAGGGAGGAGGATAACGCTGTGTGGGGATGGGGGAAGGGAGGAGGATAACGCTGTGTGGGGATGGGGGAAGGGAGGAGGATAACGCTGTGTGGGGATGGGGGAGGGAGGAGGATAACGCTGTGTGGATGGGGGGAGGGAGGAGGATAACGCTGTGGGGATGGGGGGAGGGAGGAGGATAACGCTGTGTGGATGGGGGGAGGGAGGAGGATAACGCTGTGTGGGGATGGGGGAGGGAGGAGGATAACGCTGTGGGGATGGGGGGAGGGAGGAGGATAACGCGGTGTGGATGGGGGGAGGGAGGAGGATAACGCTGTGGGGATGGGGGGAGGGAGGAGGATAACGCTGTGTGGGGATGCTGGGAGGGAGGAGGATAACGCTGTGTGGGGATGGGGGAAGGGAGGAGGATAACGCTGTGGGGATGGGGGGAGGGAGGAGGATAACGCTGTGTGGGGATGCTGGGAGGGAGGAGGATAACGCTGTGGGGGGAGGGAGGAGGATAACGCTGTGTGGGGATGGGGGAAGGGAGGAGGATAACGCTGTGTGGGGATGGGGGAGGGAGGAGGATAACGCTGTGTGGGGATGCTGGGAGGGAGGAGGATAACGCTGTGTGGATGGGGGAGGGAGGAGGATAACGCTGTGTGGGGATGGGGGAAGGGAAGAGGATAACGCTGTGGGGATGGGGGGAGGGAGGAGGATAACGCTGTGTGGATGGGGGGAGGGAGGAGGATAACGCTGTGGGGATGGGGGGAGGGAGGAGGATAATGCTGTGTGGGGATGCTGGGAGGGAGGAGGATAACGCTGTGTGGGGATGGGGGAAGGGAGGAGGATAACGCTGTGGGGATGGGGGGAGGGAGGAGGATAACGCTGTGTGGGGATGCTGGGAGGGAGGAGGATAACGCTGTGTGGGGATGGGGGAAGGGAGGAGGATAACGCTGTGTGGGGATGGGGGAGGGAGGAGGATAACGCTGTGTGGGGATGGGGGGAGGGAGGAGGATAACGCTGTGTGGGGATGGGGGAAGGGAGGAGGATAACGCTGTGGGGATGGGGGGAGGGAGGAGGATAACGCTGTGGGGATGGGGGAGGGAGGAGGATAACGCTGTGTGGGGATGGGGGGAGGGAGGAGGATAACGCTGTGTGGGGATGGGGGAGGGAGGAGGATAACGCTGTGTGGGGATGGGGGAAGGGAGGAGGATAACGCTGTGTGGGGATGGGGGGAGGGAGGAGGATAACGCTGTGGGGATGGGGGGAGGGAGGAGGATAATGCTGTGTGGGGATGGGGGAGGGAGGAGGATAACGCTGTGTGGATGGGGGGAGGGAGGAGGATAACGCTGTGGGGATGGGGGGAGGGAGGAGGATAACGCTGTGTGGATGGGGGGAGGGAGGAGGATAACGCTGTGGGGATGGGGGAGGGAGGAGGATAACGCTGTGGGGATGGGGGGAGGGAGGAGGATAACGCTGTGTGGATGGGGGAGGGAGGAGGATAACGCTGTGGGGATGGGGGAGGGAGGAGGATAACGCTGTGTGGGGATGCTGGGAGGGAGGAGGATAACGCTGTGTGGGGATGGGGGAAGGGAGGAGGATAACGCTGTGGGGATGGGGGGAGGGAGGAGGATAACGCTGTGTGGGGATGCTGGGAGGGAGGAGGATAACGCTGTGTGGGGATGGGGGGAGGGAGGAGGATAACGCTATGGGGGGAGGGAGGAGGATAACGCTGTGTGGATGGGGGGAGGGAGGAGGATAACGCTGTGTGGGGATGGGGGAGGGAGGAGGATAACACTGTGGGGATGGGGGAAGGGAGGAGGATAACGCTGTGTGGGGATGGGGGGAGGGAGGAGGATAACGCTGTGTGGGGATGGGGGGAGGGAGGAGGATAACGCTGTGTGGGGATGGGGAGGGAGGAGGATAACACTGTGTGGATGGGGGGAGGGAGGAGGATAACGCTGTGGGGATGGGGGGAGGGAGGAGGATAACGCTGTGTGGATGGGGGGAGGGAGGAGGATAACGCTGTGTGGGGATGGGGGAGGGAGGAGGATAACGCTGTGGGGATGGGGGGAGGGAGGAGGATAACGCTGTGTGGATGGGGGGAGGGAGGAGGATAACGCTGTGGGGATGGGGGGAGGGAGGAGGATAACGCTGTGTGAGGATGCTGGGAGGGAGGAGGATAACGCTGTGTGGGGATGGGGGAAGGGAGGAGGATAACGCTGTGGGGATGGGGGGAGGGAGGAGGATAACGCTGTGTGGGGATGCTGGGAGGGAGGAGGATAACGCTGTGGGGGGAGGGAGGAGGATAACGCTGTGTGGGGATGGGGGAAGGGAGGAGGATAACGCTGTGTGGGGATGGGGGAGGGAGGAGGATAACGCTGTGTGGGGATGCTGGGAGGGAGGAGGATAACGCTGTGTGGATGGGGGGAGGGAGGAGGATAACGCTGTGTGGGGATGGGGGAAGGGAGGAGGATAACGCTGTGGGGATGGGGGGAGGGAGGAGGATAACGCTGTGTGGATGGGGGGAGGGAGGAGGATAACGCTGTGGGGATGGGGGGAGGGAGGAGGATAACGCTGTGTGGGGATGCTGGGAGGGAGGAGGATAACGCTGTGTGGGGATGGGGGAAGGGAGGAGGATAACGCTGTGGGGATGGGGGGAGGGAGGAGGATAACGCTGTGTGGGGATGCTGGGAGGGAGGAGGATAACGCTGTGTGGGGATGGGGGAAGGGAGGAGGATAACGCTGTGTGGGGATGGGGGAGGGAGGAGGATAATGCTGTGTGGGGATGGGGGGAGGGAGGAGGATAACGCTGTGTGGGGATGGGGGAAGGGAGGAGGATAACGCTGTGGGGATGGGGGGAGGGAGGAGGATAACGCTGTGTGGGGATGGGGGAGGGAGGAGGATAACGCTGTGTGGGGATGGGGGGAGGGAGGAGGATAACGCTGTGTGGGGATGGGGGAGGGAGGAGGATAACGCTGTGGGGATGGGGGAGGGAGGAGGATAACGCTGTGGGGATGGGGGAGGGAGGAGGATAACGCTGTGGGGATGGGGGGAGGGAGGAGGATAACGCTGTGTGGGGATGGGGGAAGGGAGGAGGATAACGCTGTGGGGATGGGGGGAGGTAGGAGGATAACGCTGTGTGGATGGGGGGAGGGAGGAGGATAACGCTGTGGGGATGGGGGGAGGGAGGAGGATAACGCTGTGTGGGGATGCTGGGAGGGAGGAGGATAACGCTGTGTGGGGATGGGGGAAGGGAGGAGGATAACGCTGTGGGGATGGGGGAGGGAGGAGGATAACGCTGTGTGGGGATGCTGGGAGGGAGGAGGATAACGCTGTGTGGGGATGGGGGAAGGGAGGAGGATAACGCTGTGTGGGGATGGGGGAGGGAGGAGGATAACGCTGTGTGGGGATGCTGGGAGGGAGGAGGATAACGCTGTGTGGATGGGGGGAGGGAGGAGGATAACGCTGTGTGGATGGGGGGAGGGAGAAGGATAACGCTGTGGGGATGGGGGGAGGGAGGAGGATAACGCTGTTTGGGGATGCTGGGAGGGAGGAGGATAACACTGTGTGGGGATGGGGGGAGGGAGGAGGATAACGCTGTGGGGATGGGGGGAGGGAGGAGGATAACGCTGTGTGGGGATGGGGGAGGGAGGAGGATAACGCTGTGTGGGGATGGGGGAAGGGAGGAGGATAACGCTGTGTGGGGATGGGGGAGGGAGGAGGATAACGCTGTGTGGGGATGGGGGAAGGGAGGAGGATAACGCTGTGGGGATGGGGGAGGGAGGAGGATAATGCTGTGGGGATGGGGGAGGGAGGAGGATAACGCTGTGGGGATGGGGGGAGGGAGGAGGATAATGCTGTGGGGATGGGGGAGGGAGGAGGATAACGCTGTGTGGGGACGGAGGGAGGAGGATAATGCTGTGTGGGGACGGGGGGAGGATAATAGACCCCCCAACATGACCCCGTCCATTAGCTACACAATTCTCTGGTCCTGGACTTCCCACTTAATGTATGATTACAGCCTTCTGTAGTGATACATCTGTCTCTTCTATTACCTCGCTCAGCACAGGTGTCTGCAGTCATACATTAGGTAGGAAGTCCAGGAGCAGAGCACTGTGTACCTGGTGGATGTGGTCATGTTGGAGTGTAGGGAATAACACTATGTGGGAACGGGAGGGGAGGATAACACTATGTGGGGAGGGGGGCAGGATACCGCTATGTGGGGAGGGGGGCAGGATACCGCTATGTGGGGATGGGCAGGATAATGCTATGTGGGGAAGGGGGAGGATAATTCTGTGTGGGGACAGTGGGAGGATGACGCTGTGTTTGGGACGGAGGAGGATGGCGCTATGTGGGGAAAGGGGAGGATAATGCTTATGGGGGGATGTCACTGGGGGTCGAGGAGGATAACGCTATATGAGGACAATGCTATGGGGGCAGGATAACGCTTTGTGGAGACGGGAGGATAATGCTATATGGGGACGGGAGGATGATGCTGTGTGTGGATGTGGGGGAGGATAACGCTATGTGGGGACGGGGGGAGGATAATGCTATGGGGGGAGGTTAACGCTTTGTTGAGACGGGAGGATAATGCTATATAGGGACGGGGGAGAATGACGCTGTGTGTGGATGTGGGGGAGGTTGACCCTGTGTGTGGATGTGGGGGAGGATAACTCTATGTGGGGACGGGGGGAGGATAACGCTTTGTGGAGACTGGGGAGGATGATGATGTGTGGGGATTTACACTGGGTACCCTAGGTAACTGTAACATTATAGCCAGCCAAAAACAGCAGTGACACGAATGGAGTCTTCACAGAATCCCGCCCAGGTTTTGGCAGGCTAGATTCAAATCCTTACTCAAAAGGTGCAGGAGCTCTCACTCAGAGTAGAAGATGTTCGTTCCACTTCAGCTCAGATGAGTGTCAAGGAACCCAAAATGCATCTCCCGGACCGATTCTTGGGCGATCGCAAGGAGTTTCTTAATATTCGAGAGAGTTGTAAACTCTCTTTCAAATTATGCCCCATTTCCTTCGGAACAGAGACATAACGTGTTGGTGTAGTCAATTTCTCTCCTTCAAGGATATCCTCAGACCCGGGCTTACAGATTACCTTCCACTCATAGTGCCCTTCTCTCCGTGCAGGCCTTTTTTTAAAGCATTAGGTCTCCTCTACGATGATCGAGATAAGGCTGCTATGGCAGAAGCCAGTCTTCGCTGACTTAAGCAAGGCTTGAGAGCTACGGAAGGCTATTGCACTGAGTTTCGTAGCCAGTTCCGTCTGTGACTGTCCAACCCTATCAAGGATATCTTGGTTCAGCATCCTGTATTGGAAACATTGGATGATCTTATGCACCTAGTGATTTGTATCGATCGTCGTCTCCGTGAACGAAGACGTGAGAAAGATCTTCCCACTAGCTCTCCTAGGGTCTCTTCTTGGGGACTTCCTCCTGAAGCAGAAGAACCTATGCAGATTAGAGCCTTTCGTCTGCCTCCTGAGGAGAAACGTAGAAGGCGTTCTCTTGGTCTTGTATGTACTGCGAGGGCAGAGGACACTTAGTTAATAACTGTCAAAACAAGCCAGTAAAAGGGAAGGCCTAAGTGTTCAGGGAAAGTTACAATTAGGCCTCGCTTCAGTTTCCCCGACAGATTCTGTTCTAGTTCCTGCGCTTCTTCAGATCTCTGGAAAGAAATTTTCTACCTTCGCATTTCTTGACAGTGGTGCGGCTGGTAATTTATGGACCTTTCCTTCTTTCAGACCCTGGGAATCCCTGCTCCTCTTCTGAATCACTCAATTTCCATTTGCGGTTTAGATGGCCAGATCTTATGAAATGTAACTTTTCGGGCGCTGCCAATACATCTTTCTATTGGTCTGTTACATTCAGAGGAGATCTCCTCATGCACTGCCCATTTGGCGCCTATCATCTTGGGTCTTCCCTGGGTACATAATCCCGTCACTAACTGGGAGACCGGTGAAATCACCAGGTGGAGCTCCATATGTTTTTCTTAGTGCCTCTCAATACCTATTCAGGTGTTAAAACCGTCTTCCGTGCTTCCTCCTCAATACTCTGATGTTTTTTCTAAACAAAAGGCCAACGTCCTTCCACCTCATCAATCTTACGATTGTGCCATCACCCTGGTACCGGGCGCTAAGATTACTAAAGGACGCTTATATGCCTTGTCTATTCCGGAGAATAAAGCCATGGAAGAATATAAAGCCATTCCTAGTCACCTGCCCGGGCGGGATTCTTTTTTGTTGAAAAGAAAGATGGGTCACTCATACCTTGTATCGATTATAGGGGACTAAACAACATAGCAGTCAAAAAATTCTAGCCTTTAATTTCCGTTCAGTTTGATCAATGAGGCAACAATCTTCTCCAAGATCAATCTTCGGGGAGCCTACAACTTGATCCAGGGAGGAGATAAATGGAAGTCCGCTTTTAATACTCATTCTGGCCATTATGAGTACCTGGTCATGCCATTTGGGCTATGGAACGCCTCGGAAGTTGGAGCTGGAGCTATATTATCCCAGGAAGATCCTCAAGACAATAAGCTGCATCCTTGCGTTTTCTTCACTCGGAAATTTGCTTCTGCCGAAAGAAACTACGATGTGGGAAATCATGAGTTACTGGCAATCAAATGGGCTTTTGAGGACTGGAGACACTGGTTAGAGGGGGCCAAGTTTCAGATCACTGTTCTTACTGATCATAAAAACTTGGCATATATTGAGACAGCAAAATAACTCAATTCCAGGCAGGCACGTTGGGCATTATTTTTCACCTGTTTCAATTTTATTATCTCTTTTCGTCCAGGGTCGAATAATATCAAGGCAGATGCACTCTCCAGAAGTTTTTTACGTGCCTAACACACTGTAGTCTTGGATGAACCCATTATTCCCACTTCTCGTATCCATCTGGCTGTTGCACTCAATTTGGCTGACTCCCTTCAAACTTGTCAATCGGAAGCTCCACCTGAAAAACCTACTGGACTATTGTTCGTTCCGGACAGACTTAGAAAAGCAGTCCTGTTGGTGTTCCACTCCCGAAAGGCCATTGGTCATCTGGGCATTTCCAAGATGACGGAATTACTTTCCCGCTCGGTATGGTGGCCTTCGTTGTCTAGAAATGCCCGTTAGTTTGTGCTCAGAATAAGACTCCATGAGTAGCCATCTAGCGTTGTCAGGAGGAAACCATTGTGTGCGATGCTAATATGCTATTAGTATCGTGCGACTGCATTGCTACCGCATACTGTTAAAAGTCCTACCATACCCCATACGCACATTAAATTATACATATAATATACAAGACGCACAGTGGCGCTGTTAAGCGAAGCACACTACACATAAAATGCACCACGCATATTAGCAACTATGCAATATGCTCACACTTGCATATACCGAAACTCATAAAAAGGTTTTTAAAGGCTTTAATATTAGAGGTTATATTAGCGAATAATTATGTTTTGAAATGTAATATATACGATATTTAAAGTACATATGCTAGTAGACATATCATGTTTGGTACCATTCTAAAGCACTGTTTGTTTGCAGATTTCTGGTCCAACCCGCAAGTAAATTGCATTGTGCGTTCACAAGATATGAACAACATGAAAATAGTGGTTAGAATGTGAAAATGTATGTAGAGTTTTTCTACTAGTTTAAACCAGTTCTTCAGTGGGAAAACCACACAAAGCAACGTCTGAGGAACTGGGACATACCCCTAGTGATGCTATATGAACTGTCCAATGACCTGCATCATACCCGAATGTCCATGAGCAAGATCCAATGGAAACCTGTTATCTAGTTTCTTTGTCCTGGGAGGGTATATAGCTTGCATGCTGGTTCTAGTCTACAACCATTCTTTCTTGGATGACCACAGACTTCTGGACTGATGACTGTTTGCTGGGACCAGTGCGCGCACGTATGTATTGGGCTGTATCGTATTCTGTATTTCATTGCCTCTGCGCTAATTGTGGTAGATGAAAGCATGTAACTTTCTTTTATTTTATTACAATATAAACTTTTGTGCGTTGTCTGGACAGCGATTATTTCTCTCTAGCGATTTAAGGGTATTCATAGATGGGGGCTCGTCCGGGATATCACGCCACCCTGATTCACACGATAGCAAACGTACCTCGATTCCGCAACTAAGGGTGGAAAGGCGTCATAAGCAGGCAAGAACGCACTGTGTTCAAAATCCTGCTACTATTCAGTATTGTGGAATCAATGTCCTTTATTGTGTGATCTTAAAAGGGCGCTGATTAGGAATCTGGGCACAAGAGAGAATTGTCTGTCCATGCTTTTTGTGTTAGTCATTATTATGTATGCGACTAGTCGCAAAATAGCGTAATTTTTATTTCCGTGCTTTTGTGCATCAGTCGCATTATTGTGTATGCAACTAGGTGCACAATAGCGTATACGTGTCCCCGGTATTGCTGCCGCGTGTTCAAACAAAAGAGCTAAGATTGCACTGTTGTATTGATACCGTGATTACATTAAGTCTCTTAATCATACTGCCATATCTGAGAAAAAGTTTAAATTCTTTTCTGCACTGAAAAGGTGCATGATAGACGTATATGTATGGTGAGAATAGGGGTACTGTGTGTTCCCTATTTACTGGGGGTACTGTGTGTTCCCTGGGGTACAGAAAAGCAGGTGTATTGCATATAAAGGAGTACTGTGTGTTTCCTACTGATAGGGGTACTTTGTGTTCCCTAGAGGTGAATCGGCTCTCAGTGTGATCACAGAATTCATTAATCAGTTAGGTTCTTTGAGCATTGTGATTGAACCACACGGTCAGGGCAGATCGTGAATGTGAACTGAGTTGTGGAGGAAATCACTGCCAAGCAGTGGAAAGTACTCAAAGAGGGATTTTCTTTTTTTACGGGGTACTGTGTGTTTCCGCAGGTTAGGAAGTACTTTGTGTTCCCTATCCTGAAGGCTGGATATTGTATAAGCGGCATTCTGCTGCTTGTGTAGGTTAACTGTAACGATTAGCGGGTTGGTTGTACACAGCAGGTGAAGTTGAGTGGACGCGACTTATGAAATTTCGTCCACCGGTCCACATACTAGCGAAAAGTGCTTAGCGTTTTCCCAGATGGGTGCCAGGCTGTCACTGGGTAGGGTGGATGATGCACTGCTTGTGGAAGAGCTGACAGGATCGGCATGGCATATAATGCATACTAATTACGGAGCATATGCAACTGCGCACTGTAACGTATGGATTGAGATGACGAGAATGTGTTTGAAACCTTTTCCTAGAATTGGCAGTTTTGATGAGGAAATACTGAATAATGTTAGAGACAGCATCTGTGTGGTGAAATCTCTGAAGAAAAGAGTAGAATATAACGATTGGTTGAAACTGTGGCACCATAAGGTAAACATGTGGCGTAGCGGTGTGCATGTGGCGCGAAATAGCGTCGCGCGCACGACGCAAGGGAGCGCACACGCAACGCACAATAGCGTGTGCGTGCCACAAGGGAATGCGTATGCACGGCATGGTAGCTTTGCCGAAAGTAGCGCAGGCGCTCCCCCACTGCCCTACGCGGTGGGAGGTTGAGATACGGCCCATACCAAAAATTATAAAAATGTAACAACTTATACCTGCTCCTGAGTAATTATAAGGAAAATGTTCATGAAGCAGATGATGAACCTGTTGTAATGTCAGCCATTTCTCATGCAGTGCAAATGTTAAATGTTCCTTTACAGCAGGTACAGGAAGTGGCCTCACCAATGGTAGTAGCAGAAATGCTACCACCCGCAGAAACCATAGCGGAAACTGGTGTAACTAATATCATAAGCTGCAGTAATAGACTGAACCCCCCCCAGTACCAAGGCCAAAGGTAAAGGTGTGGTAGGCATGCACTCATTCCGGACAATAACAGTTCCCAATGGGAATCCAGGCGCATGTGGTGTAGTGCCTACAATGGAGGTAGCAATGCATTGTCCATGGACGAGAGCGGAGCTACATTCCATAATGACAGATTTCCCTGACTCTAGAAAAGAGTTAGCAAAGTGCCAGAGATTTATAAAAGATTTAGGCAATGCTCACGAGCCAACCAACAAAGACTGGCGAGAATTACGGGCATGTCTTCCACACAATACCGACGTGAAAAAGTTTGTAACGGCTTGTGTATTGGATGGAGATAGTCCCTTAACTGATGAAAGTAATCAGGACAACATAACACGCATAATCACCCAATTGGCCGTATATTTCCCAGTGGTAGTTAACTGGAGTAAAATTTTTACAATTAAACAGAAGGAGAGTGAGTCTGCAGAAGATTATTTCACCAGAGCTCTGCAAACTGTTACCCAGTACACTGGGATAGAGGACATAAAAGATAGCACACACCACAGGGAAATGGTCATCACGGTACTTATGGATGGTCTTAAAGACAATCTAAAGACCAGGGTTCAGACCTCACATCCTGGGTGGAGGGGAATTTCGTAAGAAACTCTCAGGGAAACTGCTATTGAACATGACAAGAACATCATCCGGAAGCGTGAAACACAGAGTGAGAAGTTAATGGCTGTTAGCATTCATGCTCTTGAAACAATGCATCTACAGCCACCAGACACCTACTCACCTGCGCAGCAACAAGTTCTCAATACATATCCTGCGCAGTCACAAATTACACAGCCATACCACACATATCACACTCGGCAATAAAACACATATTAACATACCTTGCCTCAGAACACATTCCACATACATCCACATCCCCCATATCCACATCGCCAGCCATTATCTTTCCACACTCCCCAATCCACACAACAACCTTTCAAACCATACCCACCACGAAAGGGTTATAACTGCAACCAGAGGGGACACTTAATGAGGGATTGTAAAGCAAGGAAACGGACCATTTAACCAGGGAATTCCAAACCATCCCCAGAATGCAGGAAACTTTCAGCAATCGCCTACTCACATAGTGGCAGTAAATGCTTTATTGGAGCAGGACAGTCTGCTCTAGGGGTCAGGTCACACCTGTAGTCTACAGCCAGTCAGGTTAACTGGGAGTATTATGGAAGAACCTGTAATGACGGTTGATGTAGCTGGTACTAAACCTACTTTTCTTGTAGACACAGGGGTGACCAGATCAGTTAAAATCTCCATCCAATTTACAGGTGACCGGCAAGACAGAACCAGCAATGGGTGTAACGGGTAAAGTGCAGCATTATCCTTTAACCAAATCTGCAGAGGTTACTATCGGGCCATTGCATACCAGGCATTCCTTTCTCCTGGCAGCGATGGCACCTACTAATCTTCTGGGAAGGGATTTGTGTAAAATTGGATGTGTCATTTATTGTACCCCTGATGGTATATTTTTAGATATCCCAGAGAGAGTTGCGCACAAGGTAAGGGATATATTGGACACTCCACAAAGGTTAATGTTTCACTCTACCATTCTAGAGCAAAGTCCATCACAGGTGAAGGAGATGTTATCTCAAATACCGGGTTCCCTTTGGACCAAAAATGGACAGGACACTGGATTAATGGCAAATGTAGCTCCTGTAAAGATCAACTTAAAGGTGGGAAGACAGGCTCCAAAAATCCCTCTGTACCCTTTAAAACCAGAGGTGGAGTTAGGGGTGTATCCCGTAATTGAGAGGTTGCTCCAGCAGGGGATTTTAGTTTGTACAGCTAGTGTAGCCAACAGGCCCATCTTTCCTGTGAAGAAGAGTGGTGGGAGGGGTAATAGGCTAGTACAGGACCGTAGAAGGGTTAATAAGGTAGTAGAATGCCAATTCCCTGTAGTGCCAAATCCAACTGTCATTCTCATGCAGATCCCACCAAATGCAACCCATTTACTGTCATTGACCTCTGTTCTGCCTTCTCTGTCCCTCTTCATCCTGACTGTCAGTATTTATTTGCCTTGACATACAAGGGGGTACAATACACATGGACACGGTTGCCCCAGGGCTTCATAGACAGCCCCAGTATCTTCTCCCAGGCCTTACACGACTGTTTACAATCTTTTCAACCTGCCAATGGATCTGTTCTAATACAATATGTAGACAATTTATTGTTTGTTCTGATTCATTTATGTCATGTTTAAATGATACTAAACTACTGTTGCTTCATCTTTCACAGACAGGACACAAGGTTGCTAAGGACAAATTACAGCCATGCCAACCAGGGTTAAATACTTAGGACACTGCCTAACCCAGGGACTACGACATCTGACTACTGACAGAATACAGACCATGGCACTGCCGCAAAACCAACAGCAAATTCATACCTTCTTGGGCATGTGTGGATACTGTAGATCATGGATCCCAGGTTTTTCTATTTTGGCTTTACCATTGCAGGACTTCGTTTCTTCCTCAAAACCTGACCGTGTCATACACACTGAGGAAACAGAGCAGGCTTTCCTTAACCTTAAGGACTGTCTGACGAGAGCGCCTGCATTGGGAATACCAGATTATGAAAAACCTTTTGATTTATATTGTACGGAGGCTAATGGTTGCGCAGCAGGTGTCCTCACACAAAAACATGGTGATGCTAGTAGACCCGTAGCATACTACAGTGCACAATTGGACACTGTGGCAAGATCACTCCCAACGTGTTTAAGAAGTGTAGCAGCAACTGCTCTATTGGTCAGTAAGAGTGAGGATGTAGTATTAGGCCATGAAATGATTGTTTATACACTCCATGCTGTATCTGCTTTGCTGAATTCTGCCCAAACCAGACATGTTTCCTCAGCTAGGTTCACGAAATGGGAACTAGCTCTAATAGCACCTGCAAACATCACCATTAAACGGTGCAGTACGTTAAACCCAGCAACGTATGTACCATATGTGCCTCAGGATGCACAAAGGGTGGAGAGAGGTGAGTCGCTTTTGGAAGGTGAGATCTGCAGGTATATTGATGCACATGATTGTATGGAATATTTGAATCAGACCTTTACTGCAAGACCTGACATACGTGATACACCTTTAGAAAATGTAGATGTGACATTTTACATGGATGGGAGTTGTCATAGACAAACTGACACTGGAGAGTTATGTACAGGTTCTGCTGTTGTAAATGACAAGGACGTTATAGAACCCGAACCCCTTGGTCCACCTCACTCGGCCCAAGTGGCTGAACTGGTGGCATTAAGGAGAGCGTGTGAACAGGCAGAAGGTAAGTCAGCTAATATCTACACTGACTCCAGGAATGCCTTCGGGGTAGTGCATGATTTTGGAACTCTTTGGCATCTGAGAAATTTTATGACAGCAGCAGGCACACCAGTAGCACACTCATACCACATAAAAGGACTGTTGACAGCAATTCAAAAACCAAAGGCAGTAGCCATCATTAAGTGTAAAGCCCATACATGTAAGGACAATCCGGTGTCACTGGGCAATAATAGGGCAGATGAGGCTGCCAAATGGGCAGCAAGTTTAAGAGTGAAACATCATCATTTGGTTAATTGGCATGTTCAAACGATTGATCTGCAGAAATTAATTGAGATGCAAAATTTGTGTGCCATTCAGTAAAAGGCGGTCTGGAGATCCAAGGGATGTGGGCAAGAGTCCTCTGGACTCTGGAGGGATGGACAAGGTAAGCCGGTGGCACTCAAGGCAATACTACCCAAGCTTGGCTGAGGCAATGCACGGTCTGACTCACCTGGGAAAGCAAGGTATGTGCAAGTTGGTCAGGGCATATTTGTGTGCACCAGGTTTCTCTTCCCAAGCCGAAAAGAAGGCAATGTCCAGCTTGACATGCTTGAGGAAGAACGTTGGAAAAACAATACCAACCAAGCCATCTCACATCCCTCCGACAGACTGACCTTTTCAGGTAATACAAATTGATTTCATCCAATTACCACCTTGCAGGATTCTCAAGTATGTATTAGTTTGTACAGATGTGTTTTCTAATTGGGTTGAGGCATATCCAGCTGCCACTAATACTGCTGCGTTTTCTGCTAAAAAGATTATTCAGGAATTTGTATGGAGGTACGGTATCCTTAGAATCATAGAATGTGATAGGGGTACTCATTTCACCGGAGATGTCCAGAACATGTAAGTTAATGGGTATTAATTGTAGACTTCACACCCCTTACCGACCGCAAGCCAGCACCAAGGTGGAGAGGATGAACAGTACTATTAAAAATAAACAGAGTAAGATCATGGCAGAAACTGGACTAGGATGGCCAGAAGTCTTACCACTAGTCCTTCATAGCATCAGGACACCTCCTAGACCCCCTCTTAACCTGTCCCCCTTTGAGATGCTGTTTGGGAGACAACCTCATTTGACTATAAGTCCACAGGAAGATTTGAAGGGTAACAACGAGGTTACTGTAAAGTATCTTATAACAATGAGTAAACCGTTGAAGCAGCAGCAGAAACTGAAATTGTTGTCACCTGATATGCCAGAAACAAACTCATATTGAACCTGGAGAATTTGTCATGATCAAAAATTTCTTACATTCAGGTTGTCTGACAGATTGGTGGGAAAGTCCGTATCAAGTGCTGCTGACAAGTACGACATCCTTGAAAGTGGCAGAGGGAGATACCTGGGTCCATTCCACTCGCTGCAGAAAGGTCAACTATCCGGTGGAGATACAAGGTGGAGTTGTGGCAGTTAACGTGGACCTGTTGATTGCAAGCTTGTTCCAGGAGAGTTAAAGACTGCAGTGAGATACCTGAGCTAGGGAAATTTATAGCCCATTATTCCAGCAATGGAATGGTGGGCTGTGGTTGCGTTTCTATTTTCTTCCAGAATTTTCATCATCCTTGTTTGGGTCGGGATGTCCTATTTCTGTAATGGTGGCAGATGATGGAGGGAGAGGATGATGATATTGATGGAGTGGAGTCGGAAGAAGGAGCAATACAGTCACAAGGGCGGTATCTGACCAAACTCGGTACAGTAATTGCTAAGAGATCTGTTAAACCTTCACACTGTCTCCGAGTTTCCAGGTTATCGTCTGAGGAATATTGTATTTGTGAGTTTTGTGGGTCCCTAGTTGATGAGAGATGCACCCAACGGTGCCAACCTAAGTATAACCAGTATTGGGGTGGGTATCCTTTAGAGGATTATCATACCATGGTGGGCAAAGTTTTAAACCAGACTGACTGTTGGGTGTGCTCTCACGTGCCTCAGGGACAACATAATGTAGGGTTAGCGCCATTTAAATTAAATGTCTCTAAGGTTTTAGAATTGCAACAAGGGAAGACGCTGGATGGAAAATTTCTTATGTCCAAGCCACCTCATTTTAAACTCCACTAGTACCAAGTAGATAGATCACTTTTGTGTTTGAACATCACCAACTTCAACAAATCAGGAAGTTGGGAGGTGACTGGGAATAACCAGACGATGACCTCACTAAGAGCTGATAATGAACCTATAAATTTTGAGCTTTTACGCACAATTAGATTAAGTGGGAGACACTTCCGGTATCTGTATACACGTAGTGACTCCAAAGAAATGGTTATACAACCAGAAACGTGTGTTAGTCAGATGGGAGAACCTGAGAAAGAATCATTTGTTAGGGAAATGTGTTTAATGATTATGATACATTCTATTCCTTATGTTCTCCCTGATGATGATGTGTATTTTATATGTGGAAGGAAAGCGTATAAGTGGCTCTCTCTGAGTTCAGAAGGTTTATGTTATCTGGGAATGGTACTCCCAGAGGTTATGACTCTTACACATGGTGAAATGCTTGGTATTCATAAAAACACACCATCACCATATCTTCACACACAGTATGAACCCAGAAACAAAATAAATATGATACCTGGTGATGTACATACAGCCACACAGTTGATTAGCAAAACAACTGGCTTCCAAATTTTGGTAGTATTAGATCCCACCAGGATCGCTCAGGGTACTTTAAATTTTAGATACATAATATCACCGAGATGTATGATGACACGTTTAGGTACACAGGTAAGGAGTTACAGGCCTAGAAGTAAGAACTTGTGCAACATAGACTAGTATTAAATTATTTAACAGCTGTCACTGGAGGGTGCTGTGTGACTTTAGCCACTCAATTTGGTGTAAAGTGTTGCACGTACATCACAAATAACACTAGTGACCCCAAAGAGGTGATAGACCAGAAAATGGATGAAATTCTGCAGCGAAAATGGGAATTTTGAAAGAACCATAATGCTTCAGTGGCTTAAGTAGAGGAAAAGGTAGAAAAGTGGTTCTCGTGGTTGAACCCTGTAAAATGGTTCTCCGGTCTAGGAGAGTGGGTCCAGGAAATGGTTGCTAGTGTAACCATGGGTCCTGATCCTCAGTGGGTCCTGATCCTCATCTTGTTTGTCATCTTAGTAATTGGCTTATGTGTCAGGTGTGGTGCTAATGTGTTGAAGTGTGAAAAATGTAATGCTAAGGCAAACCGGGAGAATGAAATCATGATGGTGATTAGTAGTAATAGTATGATTACCAAGGTAAATGATGAACTGTATTACAATCCTTAACTAGAATGTACCATCAGATGATTTATAGATTTAGCCATGCATGAAATGTATTATTAAATGTTATTTTAAACATCCTAAATAATGTAAGTCCCTATCCCCTTCAAGACTTCCTTTATAGGTTAGATGCATTCCCACATCTTTCCCATGATCTTCCAAGATCTGCGGTGTGTGTATAATGGTAGTTTTATGTCCCTCTCAGGGACACATTATTGATGGTTTAATGACCACATTGTGCCATCCCATAACATAACTTTAAATAATATTTCAAAGTGTATGACTGAATAAATTTAAGTCCAGAGTGTGATAGCGTGTTATTTGCTATCAAAGGGTGGACTGTCGAAGCCGGATGATTGGCTGAGACCAGATCCCAAGTTAATATCGGGCGACGCCATCTTATGTTGCCCCTGACGATGCCATCTTGCATCATTGGCATGAAACCATTGTGTGCGATGCTAATACGCTATTATTAGCATCGTGCGACTGCATTGCTACCGCATACTGTTAAAAGTCCAGATTTCCGGTCCGACACACAAGGAAGTCGCATCATGCGTTCACAAGATATGAACAACATGAAAATAGTGGTTAGAATGTGAAAATGTATGTAGTGTTTTTCTACTAGTTTAAACCAGTTCATCGGCGGGAAAACCACACAAAGCAACGTCTGAGGAACTGGGACATACCCCTAGTGATGCTATATGAACTGCCCAATGACCTGCATCATACCAGAATGTCTCCAAGCAATATCCAATGGAAACCCGTTATCTAGTATCTAGTTTCTTTGTCCTGGGAGGGTATATAGCCTGCATGCTGGTTCTAGTCTACAGCCATTCTTTCTTGGATGACCATAGACTTCTGGACTGATGACTGTTTACTGGGACCAGTGCGCACGCGTATGTATTGGGCTGTATCGTATTCTGTATTTCATTGCCTTGCGCTAATTGTGCTAGATGAAAGCGTGTAACTTTCTTTTATTACAATAAGAACTTTTGTGCATTGGAAACACAATTATTGTCTGGACAGCGATTATTTCTCTCTAGCGATTTAAGGGCATTCTTACCGTGGACACATCATGGACTTCATTGTCTCCCTACATCTTCTCGATGTTCTGTTAGTTGGACCGTGGTAGATTGCTTCAGCAAATGGCTAATTTTATTCCTCTGCCAAATCTTCCCACTGCCAAGTACTTTCTGTCTTGTTTCTCCAACATATTTTTCGTTTTCATGGTTTACTTTCAGATATTGTGTCCGACCGGGAAGCACAGTTCATTGCCCAGTTCTGGAAGAATTTTTGTTCCTCATTAGGAATTTGCCTTAGTCTGTCCTATGGTTATCATCCGCAGTCTTTCGGGCAGACGGAACGAGCTAATCAGCTGTTGGAGCAATATCTCCATTGTTTTGTCTCTACATGTTACAATATAATACACACTTTATTGTCATCAACAACAAAATATGTTAGATTGTCAACAAAATGTCAATTACAAACACTTCAGCATATAAAACAAACCAGTAAAACATTTCCATAATACTCAGGTCAGTGCATCTGTGTCAGGGTTGATCATTTGCCTTTGGCAGAGTTTGCCTTTAAAAACTCATGTCATTCTACATCCTCAGTTTCTCCGTTCTACTGTGTCACTGGACAACATCCCAGAGCCAATGCCTTCGAGCCCAATACCAGGGAGTCTACATCTCCATCCTCGGTGGCCCAGCTGCGCTCCATTTGGAACAAAGTTTGCAAGTGACTCCTTAAAACTTCTCTACACTCCAAGAACCTTGCAGACAAACATCGGAGACCCTGTGGATTCAAGGTTGGTGATTGGGTTTGCTGGCTACGAAGAATAACAAACTACGACAACCCGCACAAAAATTAGGTCCCAGATTCATTGGTCCTTTCCGGATCATTGCTCAGGTTAATCCTGTCGTTTTCCGACTTAAACTGCCTAAATCTCTGCGTATTAATAATACTTTTCATTGTTCTTTGTTGAAGCCGGTCTTTTCCTCAAAATTTAAATCCAGATGTCCAGTTAGACCCCCTCCCATTGTGATTCAAGGGCAACAGGAGTTCGTGATTGAGAAAATTTTAGATTCCAGGTTCTCTCGAGGACATCCACAATTCCTGTTTCATTGGAAGGGGTACGGTCCTGAGGTGAGGTCTTGGGTTCCAGAGAGGTCTTTACATGCTCCCAGGTTAAAGAAAAGCTGTTTTGATGATTTCCCCGACAAACTAGGTTCTAGGGGTTTCTTAACCCCTTGTCAAGGGGGGGTACTGCTACAAGTCACCGGCATGACTTGTCACTCTCTGACACTGCGGATATTGCATCCTCTACTTCCTCCTTCTGTGTGCAAACTGCACCATTGGTTTTTAGGCAACCTGGACGCTGGATGATGTCACGGGTTACTGGGAACATAGGATGATCGTCCATTAATCTTATTGGTTACTCATCCTTTGTATACCAAGCAGTATCTTCATGGCTTTTTTTGGCTATTGCGTCTCTGTACGTGCCCTTACGGTTCCTGTTGCTGGACTCAGCGTTATCTGTGATTATCTCCCAGCCTTGCTGCATCGTCTACAAGTGTCCCAGAACCTGTTATTTCAAGTGGATTCCCTCTTTTCAGCTTCCACGTTGCTTGCCCGGATCTCCAGCCGCACTTCCGGCTCTCAAAGCTGCATCCCATCACCAGCTCTCAAGCCACACCACCGGCGCTCGCTGCACTTCAGGCTCTCAAAGCCACATCTCAAACACTGGCTCTTAAGCCATACTACCAGCATTTAGCCGCACCACCATTTCTCAAAGCCGCATCCCACACCACCGGCGCTCAGCCGCACTTCAGGCTCTCAAAGCCACATCTCAAACACTGGCTCTCAAGCCATACTATAGGCATTCAGCCGCACCTCTGGCTCTCAAAGCCGCATCCCATCACTAGCTCTCAAGCCACACCACCGGCGCTCAGCCGCACTTCAGGCTCTCAAAGCCACATTTCAAACACTGGCTCTCAAGCCATACTATAGGCATTCAGCTGCACCTTCGGCTCTCAAAGCCGCATCCTATCATCCGCTCTCAAGCCATACCACCGGCACTTAGCCGCACTTCTGGATCCAATGCAGCATCTCAAACACTGGCTTTCAAGCCATACTACCAACATTCAGCCGCACCAATGGCTCTCAAAGCTGCATCCCATTACCAGGCACTCAAGCCACACCACCAGCACTCAGCCACACCTCCGGCTCTCAAAGCTGCATCTCAAACACCAGCTCTCAAGCCTTACTACCGGCATTCAGCCGCACCAATGGCTGTCAAAGCCGCATCCAATCACCGGCTCTCAAGCCACACCACCGACACTAAGCCGCACTATCGGCTCTCAAAGCCACATTATATCACTGGCTCTCAAGCCACACTACTGGCACTCATCCATACCTTCGTCTCCCGAAGCTGCGTTACACAACTAGCTCTTTAGCCACACCAACAGCACGCAGCCGCATCTCCAGCTCGCGAGCCGCTCCATTGGCTGGAGTGACTGTGCTTAGATCTCTGGCCCTTTAACTGTCACATTTACTTTGGTCTTCCTAGGGTTCTGTGTAAACTCGGGGTAGTAGAGGTTTAAGTCCAGACGGCCGCCTAAGTACCCGTGAACATAATTAGTTCTAAGGGAACATCGGGCCTTTCTTAGTGGTGGTAGACATTGTCCATTGGGTTCTAGAGGTTTACACGGGGTTACCCTAGGTAACCGTAACAGGAGTGCAGCCGAACTGGAGTTGGAAACAGCTGATGGAAGCAAGATAGTTTGGTAAGAGGAATTAATGTACCGAGTGGTCGTTCCTCAGTCCAGACAGAAAACAGTCATGCTTACTAAACAGTTGGTAGTACCTACACCATACAGAGTGCAATTACTGGCTCTTACCCATGACATTCCTGCAGCCGGGCATTTTGGTGCCTGTAAAACACTGGCCCGACTGTTGCAGAACTTCTTCTGGCCACACATCTCTAGAGACGTTAAGCAGTATCGAGACGCCTGCAATACCTGCCAGAGACTGGGGAAGCCTCAACTACAAGCTCCTCTGCACCTATTACCTATTATAGGAGAGCCCTTTACCCATGTTGCCATAGACCTAGTCGGACCATTAGCTATTCATAGTCATGTGTGTAAGAAGTATACTACCGTTGAAAAGTTTGGTGTCACCCAGACAATTTCGTGTTTTACATGAAAACTGACTTTTATTTATCAAATGAGTTGCAAAATGAATAGAACATATAGTCAAGACATTGACAAGATCAGAAATAATGATTTTAATTTGAAATAATCATTTTGTCCTTCAAACTATGCTTTCGTCAAAGAATGCTCCTTTTGCAGCAATTACAGCATTGCAGACCTTTGGCATTCTAGCTGTTAATTTGTTGAGGTAATCTGAAGAAATTTCACCCCACGCTTCCTAAAGCACCTCCCACAAGTTGGATTGGCTTGATGGGCACTTCTTGCATACCATATGGTCAAGCTGCTCCCACAACAGCTCAATGGGGTTGAGATCTGGTGACTGCGCTGGCCACTCCATTACAGACAGAATACCAGGTGCCTGCTTCTTCCCTAAATAGTTCTTGCATAATTTGGAGGTGTGCTTTGGGTCATTGTCCTGTTGAAGGAGGAAATTGGCTCCAATCAAGCGCTGTCCACAGGGTATGGCATGGCATTGCAAAATGGAGTGATGGCCTTCCTTATTCAAAATTCCTTTTATCTTGTACAAATCTCCCACTTTACCAGCACCAAAGCAGCCCCAGACCATCACATTACCTCCACCATGCTTGACAGATGGTGTTAGGCACTCTTCCAGCATCTTTTCACTTGTTCTGCGTCTCACAAATGTTCTGTGTGATCCAAACACCTCAATCTTCCATAACACTTTTTTCCAATCTTCCTCTGTCCAATGTCTGTGTTCTTTTGCCCATATTAATCTTTTCCTTTTATTGGCCAGTCTCAGATATGGCTTTTTCTTTGCCAATCTGCCTAGAAGGCCAGCATCCCGGAGTCGCCTCTTCACTGTAGACACTGACACTGGCGTTTTGCGGGTACCATTTAATGAAGCTGCCAGTTGAGGACTTGTGAGGCGTCTATTACTGAAACTAGAGACTCTAATGTACTTGTCTTCTTGCACAGTTGTGCACTGGGGCATCCCACTTCTCTTTCTACTCTGGTTAGAGCCTGTTTGTGCTGTTCTCTGAAGGGAGTAGTACACATCGTTGTAGGAAATGTTCAGTTTCTTGGCAATTTCTCACATGGAATAGCCTTCATTTCTAAGAACAAGAATAGACTGTCGAGTTTCACATGAAAGTTCTCTTTTTCTGGCCATTTGGAGAGTATAATCGAACCCACAAATGTGATGCTCCAGATACTCCACTAGCTCAAAGGAAGACCAGTTTTATAGCTTCTCTAATGAGCAAACCTATTTTCAGCTGTGCTAACATAATTGCACAAGGGTTTTCTAATCATCCATTAGTCTTCCAACACGCTTAGCAAACACAATGTACCATTAGAACACTGGAGTGATGGTTGCTGGAAATGGGCCTCTATGCATCTATGTAGATATTCCTTTAAAAACCAGACATTTGCAGCTAGTATAGTCATTTACCACATAAACGATGTATAGAGTGTATTTCTGATTAATGTTATCTTCAATGAAAAAAACAATGCTTTTCTTTCAAAAATAAGGACATTTTTAAGTGACCCCCAAACTTTAGAACGGTAGTGTACATCCTAATGTTGCTGGACTTTGCTACACGCTACCCTGAGGCCGTGGCCCTGTCATCTATTGACACAACCCGCAAGAAGTCATCACAGATCAAGGGCCATCAATTCCAAGGTGAACTAAAGGGGAAAAAAGGGAAGAAACTGGGAGAGCCCTGTAACAGTTTCTATTCGCTAATCTGGAAGTCCCACAGGCATCTACAGGATATTCCCCGTTTGAACTCTTGTACAGCCGGAAAGTGTAGAGATCTCTAGACCAGGTCAAAGAGAGCTGGGAGGAAACTTTCCAAGAACACCAGCAGCCCATTTTACATTGTAGAAAATACGTGAAACTACAAGAGAAGATTGCTACAATTAACCAAAGAGAATCTCAGGGAATCACAATAGAGACAAAAGGAATGGTATGACACCAATGCTCAAGACCGAAAGTTGCATCTGGGGCAAAAGGTCATAGTGCTTACTGCAGGCCATGTGGGAAGGACCGTATGTGCATCGTAAGGTGCAACAGACCGGTCAATTTCATGATCGCCCTGGATATGGGAGAGAAGTACCTATGCACCTTCCATATAAATCTAATTAAGGCCTGTTGTGATTGTCAAGTTGCGATTATGGCAGTATGTTTCCCTCCGATGTAGGTGACAGAAACTGATCCATTGCCTGACCTTTTGGGAGCTGCTAAAAAGAAGAAAGGAGTAGAATTCAACCAGATGGGACAAGAGTTGAATGCAGCCCAGCAGCAGGAGATGCGGAGGATCTTAGAGGCTGAACAGGCCCAGTTTTCTGGTAGAACTCATCTGACCGCCCACCATGTGGACACTGTGAGCGCTAAGCCCACCCGACAAGTCGCTTACCAAATGAACCCGGATGTTATGAGGCAGGTAAAGGCTGGGATCGAGGAGATGATAGCTTTGGGGGTCGTGTTGGTTTCCACAAAAGATGGGACTACACCAGTGGTTCCCAAACTGTGTGCCGCGGCACCCTGGGGTGCCTCTGGACACTTGCAGGGTTGCCTCAGGTTGGTGGTCCAGCACCAAATCACATTATTTATGGTCAATGTAATTTAAATATGTGCACAAAAATAAGCACAAACCTGTCCACTACTATAACCAATCTGAAGGATGACAGGTCAGGTCAATTTACTTCACTTTACTATTGCATTAAAAAAAAATTCTGAATTTCTCAATAACAAACTTTTGGCTTAAGGGTGCCATGAAAACAATTTTGATGCACTAGGGCGCCGTGATTCAAAAATGTTTGGGAACCACTGGACTACACGGTTTTGCGTGGACTATCGCAAATTGAACAAATTCACCACCACAGACGCTTACCCTATGCCTCGTGTTGTCGAACTACTGAACCTGATTGGAGGGGCTGAGTTTGTCTCAGCACTGGACTTGAGCAAAGGCTACTGGCAAATCCCACTTACCAAAGAGTCCCAGGAGTGTTCTGCCTTCATCATGCCTGAAGGACTCTGAGTGGACTGCCATGTTTTTCTGATTGAAGAATGCCCCTGCTTTGTTCCAGTGAATGACCTCCTGGAGGGGTGTCAAGACTTTGTCGAACCTACCTAGATGACAGCCATCCTCAGCTATACCTGGGAGGAGCATTTAAGTCAGGTGGCAGAAGTGCTCAAGAGGATCAGACAGGCTGGGCTCACCATACTCCTAGATAAGTGCCAGATGGGGATGGCTGAGGTTCAGTGCCTAGGACATTGGGTTGGAGGAGGTGCTATCAGACCTGATCCGATGAAGGTGGAGGCTATTGCCAATTGGCCCTCAGCTCTGAACCAGAAACAAGTGTGGGTGTTCCTTGGAGTCGCTGGCTAATATAGGAAATGTATACCACATTACAGTACTGGCCAAGGCTCTGACAGACTTGACCAAAAGAGATATGCTCAGAAGATTGAATGGACTGTTGAGTGTGAGCACACCTTCAATACCTTAAAATACATGCTGACTTGAGCCCCTGTGTTGGCTGCCCCTGACTACAATAGAAAGTCAATTGTGCAGACAGTCGCATCGGAATGTAGACTTGGGGCAATGTTGAGCCAGGATGAAGAAGATGATAGGGAACATCCTATTGTGTATACCGTAAACTAGCTGAATGAGAGAGAGCCTATGCCACTATCGAAAAGTAGTGTCTTGCCATAGTCTGGGCCTTAAAGAAGCTACAACCTTATCTCTATGGGAAAGACCATAATCCGTTGAATTGGCTAGATAGAACTTTGGGGGAAAATGGGAGGTTGTTGAGGTGGAGTTTGGCAAGGTTTCAACTTTTGGCAAGGTTTCAACTTTTCCATTTCTCACACAAAGGGATGGGACCTTCACAACGATGACGGGTTATCTAGACGTGAGGAAACAAATGAGAAGCTTCACAGACCTTCTGAGTTACTCCAACATTCGAACAGTGCCTGTCTACTCAATTTAAGAAGGGGGAGGTATGTGAGGGGGCAAAGGAAAGTGACCTCTGGGACTTGCCTGTATGTTAGAAAGGAAAGAGTTAACCCTATGACCCAGTTCATACCTGCTGACTTTCAGCTCCCTCCTTCCGGAAGGGAACTGTCTGGTTTCCATGGCGGGGGGCCGGGAGCAGCACCCAATTTTTGGTAGGCTCCCGGCCGAATTGGGAGGGTAGTCAAGTATGACCCAGTTGTGTTCTTAAATTGCCGCCCTCAATTTGCAGAAGTCTCAAACAGTAGCTAGCCAGAAGCAGACAAGGGAGTGTTCCTGTTAGAAAAGCCCTCCTCTTTCCTCTCTGGAAAGACAGACAGCAAGGCCCACCAATCAGAGAGAGGGAAGTAGGGTGGTGCAGCAGGGGAAATTGTGGGGAAGTGTGACTCTGGAGGTTGGGGTGTTGTCCCCTCTCAGTGTCATTATGTATCAGCAGCTCTGTGTGCCCTGCTACAGCTGCCATTGCTAACCAGGTATGGAGGAGATATACAGCAGCTCTGTGTGCCCCGCTACAGCTGTGATTGCTGGCCAGGTAGGGAGGAGATATACAGCAGCTCTGTGTGCCCCACTACAGCTGTCATTGCTGACCAGGTAGTGAGGAGATATATAACAGCTCTGTGTGCCTCGCTACAGCTATCATTGTTGGCCAGGTAGTGAGGAGATACAGAACAGCTCTGTGTGCCCCGCTACAGCTGCAATTGCTGGCCAGGTAGGGAGGAGATATACAGCAGCTCTGTGTGCCCTGCTACAACTGCAATTGCTGACCAGGTAGGGAGGAGATATATACAGCAGCTCTGTGTGCCCTGCTACAGCTGTCATTGCTGGCCAAGTAGGGAGGAGATATTGAGCAGCTCTGTGTGCCCTGCTACAGCTGTCATTGTTGACCAGGTAGGGAGGAGATATATATCAGCTCTGTGTGCCTCACTACAGCTGTCATCGCTGGCCAGGTAGGGAGGAGATATACAGCAGCTCTGTGAGCCCTGCTACAACTGACATCCCTGGCCAGGTAGGGAGGAGATATACAGGAGCTCTGTGTGCACTGCTATAGCTGTCATCCCTGGCCAGGTAGGGAGGAGATATAGAGCAGCTTTGTGTGCCCTGCTACAGCTGTCATCGCTGGCCAGGTAGGGAGGAGATACACAGCAGCTCTGTGTGCTCTGCTATTACTGTTATTGCTGGCCAGCTAAGGAGGAGATACACAGCAGCTCTGTGCCCTGCTACAGCTGTCATTGCTGGTCAGGTAGGGAGGAGATATAGAGCAGCTCTGTGTGCCCTGCTACAGCTGTCATTGCTGGCCAGGTAGGGAGGAGATATAGAGCAGCTCTGTGTGCCCTGCTACAGCTGTCAACGCTGGCCAGGTAGGGAGGAGATATACAGCAGCTCTGTGCCCTGCTACAGCTGTCATCGCTGGCCAGGTAGGGAGGAGATATATAGCAGCTCTGTGAGCCCTGCTACAGCTGACATCCCTGGCCAGGTGGGGAGGAGATATACAGGAGCTCTGTGTGCCCTGCTATAGCTGTCATTGCTGGCCAGGTAGGGAGGAGATATAGAGCAGCTCTGTGTGCCCTGCTACAGCTGTCATCGCTGGCCAGGTAGGGAGGAGATATACAGCAGCTCTGTGCCCTGCTACAGCTGTCATTGCTGGTCAGGTAGGGAGGAGATATAGAGCAGCTATTTGTGCCCCACTACAGCTGTCATTGCTGGCCAGGTAGGGAGGAGATATAGAGCAGCTCTGTGTGGCCTGCTACAGCTGTCATCGCTGGCCAGGTAGGGAGGAGATATACAGCAGCTCTGTGAGCCCTGCTACAGCTGACATCCCTGGCCAGGTGGGGAGGAGATATACAGGAGCTCTGTGTGCCCTGCTACAGCTGTCATTGCTGGCCAGGTAGGGAGGAGATATAGAGCAGCTCTGTGTGCCCTGCTACAGCTGTCATTGCTGGCCAGGTAGGGAGGAGATATATAGCAGCTCTGTTTGTCCTGCTACAGCTGTCATTGCTGGCCAGGTAGGGAGGAGATACACAGCAGCTCTGATATATAACAGCTGGAAAAGTCTTTGCTGAACTCTGAGTGGACTGTATAGATATTACCCAGCTCACTGTTTGATGGATTTCTGTGTCTCCTTGAATGAAGTTCCTCTTGTCTTCATTATAACACGATCCACTGTGTGATCCCTGAACCCGGGATACCCAGGTCATCTGGTATCCTCACAACCATATTGTGCCACCCTGTGGAGTGTACTGTATTGTGCCATGCTGTGGAGTGTACTGTATTGTAAAGTACAAAGTTATTTTTTAATGAATTGCGCAAGTAAGAAAGTGCTGCTAATACCTCAGTGAAAAGGCGTGCATCCACACTAACACCACAGATACAAAAATGTAAAGAATAACACTAACACATACTGTAAAGTGCAGTTTCTTTGGCATAGATAGTTAACAACCACATGAATAAGGACTATTCACCATCAAAACCTTAGTTCATTCTTTGTCATAGAACAGGTGTTGCTGATAAGTCACCATTCATAGTTGGAATAATCAATCCGTTAGAAATCGAAATAATTCTCTTTGCTGAACTATATCTGCAACAGATAAACGGATCTCCTCCCTTAAGTGCTTAACAACCGTAGGGGATTTAAGGGCGAATTCAATTACCCGTGAAAAGCTGAGGTCTGTATTCAATTCAAAAACAGGCGAAAACGCGGATAGGCAAATGTAGTTAATAATGAAACTAGCGAAAATGACAGCATATTTTGGGGAAATCAGTCTGTACTCCAAAAAAATCCTCACTGACCCTGGGAATCAATATAGAAGAGTATTAATAGCCCTAATAAAAGTATTTTGTGATCTTAAAATGAGTCAAATGCCTGTTATATGCATGTTTGCATAAGTGTGGAAAAATTATATAATGCAATGTTTTTTGGGAAAAATAAGTACCGTAGCTATATTTGGGATACATGTATATGGGTACTAGTAAATTTTGATGTCTCTAAAGTGAAGATTTAAAAAAAAAAAATCTCAAAATTACACCTGCTGCAGCCTCGTATATTCCCCAAAACACCTGTCTCATCCATACAGCCCCCCAACGTACCTGGCCCCCCACTTTTTACCCAATTTCCAACACTTTTTAAAAAAATTTTGCCCCAAAAATGATTTATTTATTACCAGTTATTTATATAGCGCACATATATTCCGCGCCACTACAGAGCATATTTGGCCGCTCACATCAGTCCCTGCCTCAGTGGAGCTTACAATCTATGGACCTGATTCAGACCTGCTCACTAGGATGCGTTCGCACATAGCCAACTGACTGTTTGCATTCTGCACATGCAACGCAATGCGCGTGCACGAACCAGTGTGAGCGATCGGAAAGCGTTTGCTCGCTGCGCATAGAGTGCCTGGCAGAATGAGTGGCAGGAGAAGCTGTTTGAGGGTGGTAATGGGCTGGCCGCTATAAACGGGGGAGTGAAGGTGCGAATGCAGGCGTGTCTGAGCATCTCAGAGGCGTGCATAATTAAAGGTGCCGACACACATAGCGATGTGTTCCTGATCAGCCGATGTACACGATTTCCCCCTGAACTCTCCTCGGCAGTGATGCACACGATTTCCCCCTGAACTCTCCCCGGGAGCTCCTCCGCAGTGCTGCACACAATTTCCCCCTGTACTCTCCCCGGGAGCCCCTCGGCAGTGCTGCACACGGTTTCCCCCTGTACTCTCCCCGGGAGCCCCTCGGCAGTGCTGCACACGATTTCCCCCTGTACTCTCCCCGGGAGCCCCTCGGCAGTGCTGCACACGATTTCCCCCTGAACTCTCCCCGGGAGCTCCTCGGCAGTGCTGCACACGATTTACCCCTGTACTCTCCCCGGGAGCCCCTCGGCAGTGCTGCACACGATTTCCCCCTGTACTCTCCTCGGGAGCCCCTCGGCAGTGCTGCACACGATTTCCCCCTGTACTCTCCCCGGGAGCCCCTCGGCAGTGCTGCACACGATTTCCCCCTGTACTCTCCCCGGGAGCCCCTCGGCAGTGCTGCACACGATTTCCCCCTGTACTCTCCCCGGGAGCCCCTCGGCAGTGCTGCACATGATTTCCCCCTGTACTCTCCCCGGGAGCTCCTCGGCAGTGCTGCACACGATTTCCCCCTGTACTCTCCCCGGGAGCCCCTCGGCAGTGCTGCACACGATTTCCCCCAGTACTCTCCCCGGGAGCCCCTCGGCAGTGCTGCACACGATTTCCCCCTGTACTCTCCCCGGGAGCCCCTCGGCAGTGCTGCACACGATTTCCCCCTGTACTCTCCCCGGGAGCCCCTCGGCAGTGCTGCACACGATTTCCCCCTGCACTCTCCCCGGGAGCCCCTCGGCAGTGCTGCACACGATTTCCCCCTGCACTCTCCCTGGGAGCCCCTCGGCAGTGCTGCACACGATTTCCCCCTGTACTCTCCCCGGGAGCTCCTCGGCAGTGCTGCACACGATTTCCCCCTGTACTCTCCCCGGGACCTCCTCGGCAGTGCTGCACACGATTTGGTATGAACGAGCTGTCAATGTGACATACGATCTCTCCTGCAGTCAGACTGTCACAGTACATCGCCTCCTAGATTGTCAGATCTGCCCTACTGCTCGACAGATCTGACCATGTGATGTGCGACCAGCGGGGACGCGCATCGTGATCGTGAGTGGGGACTCACGATTTACTCAGGATTTGGCCATATTTTACATGATCTGTTGTTCCAATGTGTCGCAATCGGCCAGTTCGGGTAAAATATCACTATGTGTGTGGGCAGCGTCATAGTACACGTCACTTGGTAGTATTTCACACTGACGCACTCGCAGTGCTTGCAGCAGGGTATGGTCAACCACAAGTTCTCCGACCGCATCCGATGGTACTCGATGTTACCGATGGTTGCATACACTTCCTGGACATGACGTGTATTAGTGGGCGTCTTAAGACAGGCTCGTGGGTATCTGCATACGCAATGCAATCGTGTGCTGTTGGGTGTGCTAATGCCTTGCCATGCGATCGCCTGCCTTGCCAAATTTGCATACGCATCTAGCGAGCGGGTCTGAATCAGGCCCTATATTCCATCCCTACCACATGTACACGCACACACATATACACGAGGGTTCATTTTTGGTGGGAGCCAATTAACTTACCAGTATATTTTTGGAGTGTGGGAGGAAACCGGAGTACTCTGAGAAAAACCCATGCAAGCATGGAGAGAATATACAAACTCCACACAGTTAGGGCCATAGTGGGAATCAAACCCATGACTTCAATGCTGTGAGGCAGTAATGCTAACCATTACACCATCTGTGCTGTCTTTTTTGGGGTGAATTATGATAACTTTAAACAAAATAATTTGACGTAAGTAGTCATTATGGTCTAAAGGGTTATAAACTAAGTCCCCACATTTGTACCCCACAATATGGATTTTGCACTTTTGTTCTCCTGCCTTTTGCTAGAGAAAATTTTTCGCCTGTTTTTGTCTAAGGAGCTTTTGCGTAGGTGAAAACTCCGGGGAATTGAATATGGAGATACTTTGAAAACAGGCGAAAAGCGCAAATCGGTGAAAACTTTATCGGTGCTTTTCGCCTCTAATTGAAGTCATCCCTTAGAGAGACACACAGGGTTATATTTACTAAAGTGAGAGTTGTTAGGAGTGGAGATGTTGCCCATAGCAACCAATCAGATTCTACTTAACGTTTATCTAGCACCTTCTAGAACATAATAGCTAGAATCTAAATGGTTGCTATGGGCAACATCTCCACTTCTAAACACTCTCACTTTAGTAAATTTACCCCATAGAATCGACAAGATAGTGCAGTAATCCTTACACAGAGGAATGGTATTGGAATGTAGACGGCTCTACAGCCGCCGGTCCAAATACCACCTTCAGAAGCCCGACAGTACTAAATCCCGACAACCTAAGGTAAGTAATCTAACCCTACCCTGCCCCCCAGCCCTAACCCACCCTTAGTGGTTCCTAATCCTAATCTCCCCAGTGGTGCCTAACCCTAACCCTAACCCCCCCCTTCCAGCACCCTAAAGCTAAGGGCCTGATTCACACCCGGTCGTTAGCAAGCGTTCGCTCGTTGCTGGCGATGTTTGCTAATGTGCGTATACATCGCAGTGCACGTGCGTGACTAGTCTGAGCGATCGGGAAGCGCTCACTCACCCAGCAAAGACAGCCCAGTGTAATGAGTGACAGGAGAGGCTGTTTGTGGGTGGTACCAGGGGCAGGGCAGTAGTAATGGGGGAGTGGAGAAGCGAACACAGGCGTGCCAGAGTGTTTCAACGCCGTTTCAGAGGCGTGCATAAGTAACAGACAGCGTCATAGTACACGTCACCTGGCTGGTTATTACACTGAAGTGCTCGCAGTGCTTGCGGTAGGGTAAAGGCAACCACAAGCGCTGCTAATGCTCCCGATGGTACCTGATGTACCGATGGTTGTATACACTTCCTGGAGATGACGTGCACTAGTGGGCGTCTTAAAACAGGCTGGTGGGCGTCTGCATACACAAAGTGGTCGCTCGCCAAGACATAGTGGGCGTGCTTATGCCTTGCCGTGCGACCGCCTGCCTTGCTGGGTGTGTTCCCAATTTGCATACGCTGGGAGCGAGCGTACGCATCTAGCGACCAGGTCTGAATCAGGCCTTAAGTCTCCCTCCGGGGGTGCCTAACCCTCACCACACCTCCCCGCATGCTAACACTAACAGTCCTGGGGGGGTGCCTAACCCCAATTCCCTCCGGGGCTGCCTAATCCTAATCACCTTCATCCCCAGCTTACCCGCATACTTACCCGCTGTCCGGGATTCCGTCGGTCGGGATGCTGATGCTGGTATCCTGATGTCCATCGGGATATCACCGTCAGCATTATGCCCACACGGCGGGGTAGCGCGACGGTATTTCGACTGCCGGCATGATAACTGCGTCCCTTTTCCAACAATAGTGTTTACTAAAGTAATGCACTAACAAACATTAATCAACAAAGCCTATGAGAGAACCACGGTGCACGGCAACATTACCAGAGCCCCAGGTGTACATGGGAGATGGAGTAGATTTGCTTCTGGATCGCCAGCTCTCCGCAGGAACAATGTTGTCCGTTAACCAGTCAGTTGGAGAAAATGCAGAAACCTGCTTAAGGCGTTTCAGACCCGGGTGGGTCCTTCGTCAGGACCTAGGCTTTGGTGATTAATAAAGTAATGTACTTACTGTACAAACATATCAAACACTATTGTAAGTAAGGGAGGAGAGGCGCTTATCTTACAGATAGAAGAGCTACCCAAGGGGATTATTTCAATTTCTAAAGGATTGATTATCCCAATTCTGAATAGTGCACTGTATTGTGCCATCCCTGTGTAATGCAACGTATTGTGCCATCCCTGTGTAGTGCACTGTATTGTGCCATCCCTGTGTAATGCAACGTATTGTGCCATCCCTGTGCAGTGTACTGTATTGTGCCATCCCTGTGTAGTGTACTGTATTGTGCCATCCTGTGTAATGCAACGTATTGTGCCATCCCTGTGTAGTGTACTGTATTGTGCCATCCCTGTGTAGTGTACTGTATTGTGCCATCCTGTGTAGTGTACTGTATTGTGTCATCCCTGTGTAGTTTACTGTATTGTGCCATCCCTGTGTAGTGCACTGTATTGTACCATCCCTGTGTAATGCAACGTATTGTGCCATCCCTGTGTAGTGTAACGTATTGTGCCATCCCTGTGTAGTGTACCGTATTGTGCCATCCTGTGTAGTGTACTATATTGTGCCATCCCTGTGTAGTGTACCGTATTGTGCCTTCCTGTGTAGTGTACTGTATTGTGCCATCCTGTGTAGTGTACCGTATTGTGCCATTCTGTGTAGTGTATTGTATTGTGCCATCCCTGTGTAGTGTACCGTATTGTGCCTTCCTGTGTAGTGTACTGTATTGTGCCTTCCTGTGTAGTGTACCGTATTGTGCCATCCTGTGTAGTGTACCGTATTGTGCCATCCCTGTGTAGTGTACTGTGCCTTCCTGTGTAGTGTACCGTATTGTGCCATCCTGTGTAGTGTACCGTATTGTGCCATCCCTGTGTAGTGTACTGTGCCATCCTGTGTAGTGTACTGTATTGTGCCATCCCTGTGTAGTGTACCGTATTGTGCCTTCCTGTGTAGTGTACTGTATTGTGCCATCCCTGTCTAGTGTACCGTATTGTGCCATCCCTGTCTAGTGTACTGTATTGTGCCTTCCTGTGTAGTGTACCGTATTGTGCCATCCCTGTGTAGTGTACTGTATTGTGCCATCCCTGTGTAGTGTACTGTATTGTGCCATCCTGTGTAGTGTAACGTATTGTGCCATCCCTGTGTAGTTTACTGTATTGTGCCATCCTGTGTAGTGTACCGTATTGTGCCTTCCTGTGTAGTGTACTGTATTGTGCCTTCCTGTGTAGTGTACTGTATTGTGCCATCCTGTGTAGTGTACCGTATTGTGCCATTCTGTGTAGTGTACTGTATTGTGCCATCCCTGTGTAGTGTACCGTATTGTGCCATCCTGTGTAGTGTACCGTATTGTGCCATCCCTGTGTAGTGTACTGTATTGTGCCATCCTGTGTAGTGTACTGTATTGTGCCATCCCTGTGTAGTGTACCATATTGTGCCTTCCTGTGTAGTGTACTGTATTGTGCCATCCCTGTCTAGTGTACCGTATTGTGCCATCCCTGTCTAGTGTACTGTATTGTGCCTTCCTGTGTGGTGTACCGTATTGTGCCATCCCTGTGTAGTGTACTGTATTGTGCCATCCCTGTGTAGTGTACTGTATTGTGCCATCCCTGTGTAGTGTAACGTATTGTGCCATCCCTGTGTAGTTTACTGTATTGTGCCATCCTGTGTAGTGTACCGTATTGTGCCATCCCTGTGTAGTGTACTGTATTGTGCCATCCCTGTGTAGTGTACCATATTGTCCCACCCTGTATAGTGCCACCCTGTGTAGTGTACCATATTGTGCCACCCTGTGTAGTGTGCCATAATGTGCCACCCTGTGTAGTGTACAATATTGTGCCACCCTGAATAGTCTCATCTTGTGTAGTGTACCCTGTTGTCCCATCCTGTGGACTGCCACCCTTTGTAGTGTACCATATTGCACCCCCAGTAGCTTCTGTTAATGCTATATGTGTATTTATGTATTTTATTGGAGAAAACTGATAAATGTAATGTGGTCCAGGAGAGATTTGCTCTGTGTTACACTTGTTATATTACCATTTGTTATTCTGAATTTATACGTCTTACAATGTCCGGTGCATGTGGGGGAAGCTCAGGGGGTCATTCAGACCCGCTCGCGAGGGAAGTTCGCTCGCAAGCGGGTCAATGTCGGGCATGCGCGAGACCCGGCGAGCGACGAGAAATACATCGCTCGGGGTCTCGCACCAAAGGGGGCGTGCTGTCGATGGTGAGTGACAGCACGCCCCCTTTGGTGGGTGTGCCGGCGGCGTGGCTTCCAGACGAAGGCGTTCCCATGGGAACACCTACCGTCTGAGTCCGGCCCCACTGATAGAGCCAAAATCACTCCTGGGCTTGCAGAAGCGAGACCCTACCGCAGGGTCTCGTCTTTGACCATCGCGACCATCATCATGGACGCTTGCATAAGCTGCGGGTGGTAACCCACAGCTATGCGAGCGTCCAAAAGGCCGCTCCACATTTAAATAGGATGGCCCTGATTCAGAGCGAGCGCTCTGGTCAGAGCGTTCAGCTCTGAATCTGGACCTCAGCATGAAGGGTTTTTTTTTTTTATTTCCATGCCTAATAATATTTATAGTAATGCTATAAAATAACAACTTGCTGCTAAATTCCAGTGGTGCTTGAAAGTTTGTGAACCCTTCAGAGTTTTCTATATTCTGAAAATTGGCCTATAACTACCTCAGATTTTCACACAAGTCCTAAAAGTACAATAAGAGAACCAAACAAATGAGACAAAAAAAATTGACATGCTAATTGGGGAAAGACTGCAAAAAGACTGAAAAATTAGACATGTTGGAGAAAGACTGCGACCTTGATACATTCCTGAGGGGATTTGAAAGGACTTGCCGACAATTTGCGCTGGAACCCAGTGAATAGGCCAGCTATTTAACACCAGGACTGAGAGAGAAAGCGCTGGAGGCATTTGCTGACCTTCCTCCAGAGCTGGATGGCGATTACCGCACCATTAAGGAGGCACTGCTAAAGCGATTCATCCTCACCCCAGAAACTTATCGGCAGAAATTCAGAGACTCAAAGCACAGTCCCTCCAACACATATACAGGACTGTTAGCGCACTTGTCAACCACGATGCATCAGTGGATTGACGGATTGAAAGTGATGGACTTTGATAATCTGAAAGATCTCATCCTACAGGAGCAGTTCTTCACATTGTACCCGGCAGAAGTGAAAGAATGGGTTATGGACCGGGACCCTAAGTCATCGCAAGAAGCTGCCAGCCTGGCTGACAACTACATCGCGACCAGGGCTCCAGCAGCCAAGAAATCATTTGGGATGTCCGGGCAGTTGGCCTAGAAGGAGAGGAGTCCTGGTGGGCTCCCCACATTTGCCCCTTCAACGAAACCATCTGTGGTTGCACCATTTGGGGGGGGTAAACCTATTTTGGGCGATGCCCGCAGGTGTTTTAATTGCAACCGGGTGGGGCACATCAGGACCAATTGTCCCTCCAAGAAGCGATCAACATCCCTTCCTGTGGGACGTCCAGCAGGGAAGTCTGTGCCAACTGTCCTGGGACCCCAGGAGTGACCACGGGACAATCTGCAAGCAGTACAAGTCTGCGACAAGGTAACCATTGGCATGCGTGACTCCGGGGCTGATGTGACTTTAATACACCCCGATTTGGTGCACCCCGATAACATTTTACCAGGGAGAACAATGGCTATGCAGGGGGTGGGCAGAGTACACTCAGCCAGGGTTTATTTAGACTGGGGGGCAAGTCATGGAATCCATGTTTTTGGGATACTTGCGGATTTGCCAGCAACGGTCTTATTGGTGACAGATCTGGGGAAGATGTCTGCTACATATGTGACTGACCAAAATGTGGCCCCTGATGTAAACTTGCCTGTCAATAATATTTTTCCACAGCTAACCCCAATGCCTATATGTACTAAGGAGTCAATATGTACAGATGATAATGTTGTTGATATTGCAGGGAATAACGCTTTTCAACTTCACAGGACTGAGACTGAAATGTGTGATTATGAATGTTCTAGCATAGAACCGAGTACTGTACCATTAGCTAATGATTTTACAACTGTTTCCGCAGTGACTACGCGCAGTGCTGCATGAAGGGAAGAGTGTTTGTTAGCCCCTGCAGATGTAGAGGCAGCAGCACTGAAAGGGTGTATTTCTTTAACCCCTGCATGGGTGGAGGACAGTTCACTGGATGGCAATCCCCCTTCCCCCCTCCCCTTCTCTCCTGTGAGAGCAGAGGAGGGGGGCAGCATCCCAGTCTGCTGCCCTCCACTGACCAGAATGTGTTTAAAGTATGTCTAAACACAGACCCCACGCTGGAGTCGATAAGGGTTCAGGCTAATCAGGTGTACAGAAGGGGACTCAAATTGGATAGTTTGGGAAAATGGGTTTTTGTATAGGGAGCACAATGTCAGCACTGAACATTCCAATGTAATTATTGAAAAGCAATTGATTGTGCCTGAGTCGTACAGGGGCAGTTTATTGAAGGTGGTTCACAAAATTCCCCTGGCAGGACATTTGGGTGTGTTCAGAACCAAGGCCCGGCTAAGACAATTTTTATTGGCCTGGCATGATGACAGACATAGCTTGCTATTGTCGTTCATGTCATGCATGCCAGGTGGTAGGAAGGTCAGGTGATGTAAAAAGGGCGCCCTTAATACCCTTGCAAGTTGTTTCAGAACCCTTTGAGCGGGTTGCTGTAGACATTGTGGGGCCCCTAGCTATTCCCATTAGCTCTGGGAAGGAATATATTTTGACGGTGGTAGATTATGCCACACGGTACCCGGAAGCAGTGGCTCTGTCATCCATCTGGGCAGATAAGGTTGCCGATGCCCTTATTGCCATATTTTCCAGGGTGGGGTTCCCAAAAGAGATGTTAATGGACCAAGGTACCAAGTTCATGTCAAACCTTATGCAGAGCCTCTGTAAAAAGATGCATGTGGATCACCTCATTACAACCCCATACCACCCGCAAACGAATGGACTGGTGGAGAGACTTAATAGTACCCTAAAACTAATGTTGCGGACCTTCGTGGAGTCCCAGGGAAGAGACTGGCAGAGGTTCTTGCCACACCTCTTTGCATACCGTGAGGTGCCGCAGGCCTTCCGAGCCCTGAAGTCTGCCCTGGCTCAGTCTCCTGTGCTGCAGCCCCCGGATTTTAAACGCAGGTATATTGTGCAGACTGATGCCTCTAACTACGGTCTGGGAGCTGTCCTCAGTCACGTAGATGGGCAGGGAAACGAGCACCCAGTCCTCTACCTGAGTAGGAAACTGCTCCCCCGTGAGGTGGCATATGCCTCGATTGAAAAAGAATGCTTAGCTATTGTGTGGGCATTGCAAAAGCTTCAGCCGTACCTCTATGGGAGAGACTTCACGGTAATCACTGACCATAACCCGCTCAGCTGGTTGAATGCGGTTTCCTGGAGTAACAGCAAATTGCTGCGATGGAGTCTCACTCTGCAGCAATACACATTTACCATCCAACACAAAAAAGGGGCAGAACACGGGAATGCAGATGGACTCTCCCGGCAAGGCGATGAGATGGATGCCGTGGCACAGGGAGGTAGGTGATGGATGATCGCCATCTCCCTGCGCCATTTTTAGGAGGGAGGTGTGACCATCGTCAGGGGTTACGGCGATTCATCAAAGCCACATGTCATGACTTTACGTAGTATGTGTGCTCTGTATAAAGTGTGTGTATTATCATAATTCCCTAAAGTATACATTTCAGAAATGGATGTTTGCGTAAACTGGATTGCATGAACTAATTAGAACAAATGACCAAGTGACACCTGGCCTTTGAAGCCAAAGTTTCCTGACTGTAACATCACCCTGGGGGGGCAATGATGCAAGTCCAGTACGCAGTCACACAGGCTGCTGGAAGGGTCATTTGTAACACCAAATGCTAGCAGTCTTCCTAATAAAATTCCTTCAAGGTCCAGGGAGTTATACGAGTGTCAGGTCTCGTAGTTGTGCTAATTTGCTTCTACACAGACCCTTGGAGAACAAAGGAAAGTATTTTTGAGCCTGGGAAGGGTGGGGGCTTCTGAGGGAGAGGGGGGATGTTGACCCATAAGAATCAGCTACTCCTACCTGTCAGTGTTCACTCTCAGGGAGTAGCTGCCAGCTAAGGGTGCATCATCCTCATGTTTCCTGGTGGTGTCCCTCCACCCAGATTCGCTAAGATCTCAGCGTAAGACACCTTAGGATTCTGATTCTTTATACTTTTTCTTTTACTTTATTTTTTTTTTGCATTCTGTTTTTATTAGAGGTTTCAAACAAAGAACGTACATCATACAGAAGCAAAACATTATCAACGTGTACGTGTCCAAATGTACGCAAATTAGAAACCACTTTTTTACATTTCAATAAACACATATCACACAGTATAAAGAAGGTAAAGTAAAAAGAAAAACTATATACTAAGTAACAAAAAATGGGGGAACAGGGAAGGGTCTTCATGTTTTAAAAGTAAGTGGTTAGCCAATATAAAGAAGCTGCAGTCTATATTACGGGGTAATTACGGCTGGAAACATATAATTTCTATATTCCATAGAGTTTTTGTATTCCAACCATGGAAGCCAAGTATTAGTGAGAATAAAAGGGCTATTGATGGAGAGGGTTGAAGAGTCTTCCATTGACATGTAGTAATCGAGTCTTTGGAACCAGTCCCTACGTGTGGGCGGGTTACAAGAGTTCCAAAGAATTGGAATGACAGCTCTTGCGGCATTACTCAAATGGCGCAGCAAGGACTTTTTGTAGTATCCCAGTGAGGACTCAGAATAATTTATTAACCAAAATGCTGGATCAGTGGGGACAGGCGCGCCTAAAATTTGTTGTGAAACGGAAATGACCTCCAACCAATATTTAGATAGCTGTGGACAGTCCCACCATATATGTAGTAATGACCCTGGAGCCCTAAGACATCTCCAGCAACAGTTGGATTTTGTTGGGAACATGGCATGTAATAGTGTAGGGTGTCTATACCATCTCATCAAAATTTTGTATTGCGTTTCCTTGATAATTGAGCAAGTTGAGCTGCAGTGTGCCTTGAGAAATATTGTTTGCCATTCTTGCTCTGTGAGGGTAATGCCTAAATCTAATTCCCATTTTTTAGCCCAAGGAGGTATGATACAGGAAGGGTTGTTAAGGAGTATCTGGTAGATAGCAGAAATTGTGTGGGATGGATCGGTTGGTGAAATGCAAAGTTTTTCGAAAGCAGTGAGATCTCGACTAGAAACATTCATTCTACCCGCAGAGGACAGGTAATGGCGAACTTGCAGGTATTTCCAAAAATCTGAATGAGGTATTGACCACCTTTCCTGGATATCAAGAAATGCTTTGATACCTGACTTAGTCACCAGCTGGCCAGTCCGAAAAAGGCCTTCCCGCACCCAGTTAGGGAATTGATTAAAATCAATACCAGGGGGAAAATCCGGGTTAGCCAAAAAAGAAGTAAGAGGTCCAAAGCGTGAAGAAATATAAGGGAGATTTCTTAAAGAATTCCACACCGAAAGGGAAGGAGAAATTGTTGGATGATGGAAATCTAGTTTAGGAATGGAAGGAAGCCAAGGTGTTATTTCAGGGGGAAATTTCATGAAGCGACCTTCAAGGGCAACCCATTGCTTCACCTCTCTATATCTAGTCCACTCAAGAATTCTATTAAGGTGGATAGTGTGATAGTATGCTTTGATATCTGGGAGTTGGAGACCACCCAGTTGTTTTGGTCGAGTTAGAAGAGTACGTTTAATCCTAGGTTGTTTCCTAGACCAAATAAATTGCTGAATTAAGACATTTAGCGAACGGAACCAGGAATCTGGAATCTGAATGGGCAAAGACTGAAAGAGGTAAAGCAATTTAGGAAGCGTATTCATCTTCACCACACTTATTCTACCCAGCCAAGAAAGTTGTTTCAAATGCCAATGGGAATAGTCCATTCGAATGGAGGAGAGGATGGGAGAAAAATTAATATTAAAGAGATGCGACATGTTTTTAGGAATTTTAACCCCTAGGTAGGTAATATGAGAAGGGTGCCAAGGGAATGGGAAAGCCGACTGCAAACCCGAAACTACAGAAGCATGCGCAGACAGATTTAAGGCCCAAGATTTTGTGAAGTTAATTTTAAAGTTGGACAACTTTCCAAAACGGTCAAACTCATGCATCAAGTGAGGCAGAGACGTCACCGGGTGGGAAACAGTAGCCAATAGGTCATCCGCAAAAAGAGCCAGTTTGTGTTCCTGTTCACCTACCATAATCCCAGAAATAAGTGGATTGGCGCGTATAGATCCGGCCAGAGCCTCCATGCAAAGGATGAAAATCAATGGCGACAGAGGGCAGCCTTGTCGCGTGCCATTGTGTATGGAGAAAGATCCAGACAGCTCACCATTGACCCTCACCCTCGCCGAAGGACAGGAATAAAGGGCCAGAATTCTATGCAGTGTCACGGGACCCAATCCCATGTGTACCAGCACAGACCTCATAAAAGACCAATTAATTCTATCAAACGCTTTTTCAGCGTCGGTGGAGAGTAGGATAATAGGGATCTTTGATTGAGTAGTAGCAAAGTGTACCAAATTGAGGACTTTTGTGGTATTATCACGTGCCTCCCGTCCCTTAACAAATCCGACTTGGTCAGTATGTATCAGCTGAGGAATGAGGGGGTTTAGCCTATTAGCTATTAGCTTGGCATATAATTTAAGGTCCATATTTAATAATGAAATGGGTCTGTAGCTCGAACACAGGGAGGGGTCCTTACCAGCTTTGGGGATGACTGAGATGTGTGCCTCTAGGAATTGTTTAGAAAATTGCGATTCCACTGAGATATGGTTGAAAGCCTTCAACATCATAGGGATTAGTTTATTCTGGAAACTCTTGTAATAACCTATGGTTAAGCCGTCAGGGCCAGGGCACTTTCCCGTAGGTGAAGAGGCTAATGCTAACTCTAGCTCACGCACAGAGAATGGAACCTCCAACGCCAGCTTATCTAGAGGTGAGATAGTAGGAAAGGAAATGGAAGCCAAATAATCAAGAACGTTTTGTGAAGTAAGAGGATTAGAGGATACAGGATTAGTATTAGGTAGGTTATAAAGAGAAGAATAATATTGTTGGAAGCATTCTGCAAGTTTAGAGGTTTCAACTTGAGGCCTTCCCCCACTATCCTTAAGTGTGTGTATGAATCCACATGCTCGCTGGGCTCTCAGCGCTCTAGCCAAAAGACGTCCCGGCTTATTACCCCAGTGATAAAAGCGACTTCTACACTTTTTAACGGACAACTGTATGTTGTTCGAAAGTAATTTGCTAAGAATATTACGAGATTCCATAAGCTTATGATAGTCCTCTTTAGACATGGTTTGTTTATGCGACGCCTCTAGTAATTTAATTTGTTGTAAAAGGGTCGAAATCTGTGCGGATTTTTGTTTTTTAATATAGGAGCCCAATTGAATAAGCTTACCACGGATAACGCACTTGTGCGCTTCCCATATTGAGATTGGGGAGGTTTCTGGTAAGTCGTTGTGGGTAATATAGTCAGATAGCGCAGTATCAATTTCGGCTTTACAGTATGTGTCCTGTAAGAGGGATTCATTTAATCGCCACGTCCATTGTTTAGAGGAAAAATGTGGAAGGATCAACGTCAATGAGACCGGAGCGTGATCTGACCATGTTATTGGCCCAATGTCAGCTTCAGCGAGCATGTGGAGGTGTCTATGGCTGAGGAATAGATAGTCCAGGCGAGAGTATGTGTTGTGAGGATGGGAATAAAAGGAGTAGTTACGGCCCGTGGGATATAATGTCCTCCAGGAGTCTGCCAGTTGGTAATTATGAAACAAAGTCTTGACTTTTTTGTACTTAGCAAGGGGATACCTAGGCGCATCCTTAGATATATCTAGTGAGGGGTCTAAGGACCAGTTAAGATCTCCTCCCAAAAGAACAATACCCTGAAGTAGGGGGTCAACCATATCCATTGCAGACCGGAGAAAATCATATTGGCCCTTGTTGGGAGCATAAATATTGATGAAAGTGAAGACCCGATTATATATGTGGCATGTAAGTAAGAGGAGTCTACCCGGAATCAATCTATGTATGTTTACATCAGAAATGGGGAGTTTGCGTGAGAAAATAATTGCGACGCCTTTCGACTTCCCCTCTGGGTTATTATTATAATAGGCAGCAGAATAATGTCTATCACACAAAGACTGAGGGCGCGCTGCAATTTTAAAATGTGTTTCCTGAACCAGTGCTACATCAACTTTATTTGCCCATAGAGCGCGCAACATTTGAGAACGCTTTTCTGGAGAATTTAATCCTCGGGCATTGACGGAGGAGATTAAAATTTTAGTAGGCAGGGACATTATGGATGGCAAAGAAATAATGGCATTCAAAGACCCAAGGGAAAAAAAAGAAAAAACAAATAAAGAAAAAAAAAAGAAAACAACATTGAAAAACAGACATTAACAAGATATGCAAGATAAACAATACTGAAAAACCCGCGACTGAAACCACGGAACAACAATTATGGTCCGAAGTCTCAGTAGTAATATACATTAAGCGGGTGAGGGGGCACAGGGGATTGGTGTCAACTTCAACCTCAAAAGGTTAGCAAGGTATAAAACTCTAGATATAAACATCAAGACATATTAAAGTTTAGTGAACATTACATTATGGGAAAATATAACACTGTCAATATTAAATATAAATTAGCTCTCTATAGTGAACATTATCCTAGAAAAGGGAAATGGAAATACACAATCAGGTAACTTCTGCTGCGGAATGATCTGGGGAAAACCTGTTTCGACGTTGAGGATTCCTGACCGTCTGCCAAGAGGAAGGCCGTGATTCAGTTGAGGGCAAGTCCCATTGAGCTAATGGTTCTTTCCAATCAGGAGTTTCAATTTTCGGAAGGCCCAGAGCAGAACAAAAGGATAATAGGTCAGAGGGGTTATAGAGAGTGTGCGATTTGCCCGAGAGAGTCACCTGCAGGTGGAAGGGGAATCCCCATCTGTACTTTAATTGGCGTTTGCGCAACTCATCAGTCAGTGGGCGTAGAGCTCGGCGCTGTTGCAGAGTATGCCACGATAAGTCCTGAAAGATGTGAATAACATCGCCATTAAAATCCACACCATCTAGTTGCCTGACTTTCCGCATTATTTCCTCTTTTTGGGCAAAATAGTGTAATCGGCAGATTACATCTCTCGGGCGGTCGGATGAGGAGCCACGCGGCCGCAAAGCTCGATGTACTCGGTCAAATTGTAGCTTGTCGTTTGGGTTATTGCCGAGAATTTCATTGAAAATCTTTGTTAAAGCATCGATTAAGTTCGAGGGGAGGACATCCTCAGGCAAGCCCCTGACGCGTATGTTATTTCTTCGGCCACGGTTGTCCAAGTCTTCCATTCTGGTTTTAAGCGAGAGTAGTTCCCTTGATTGTTGGGCAACTATTGTTGTCAACTTAGACAAAGAGGAATCTGTGTGTTCTTGACTATCTTCTAGGGACGTAAGGCGGTCCGACAGTAAAGAAAGATCTTGCTTAACAGACGCCAATTCCTGACGAAGAGTATTTTGGATGTCTGACTTTGTCGGTAATGTCTTGACGTATGTCAGAAGTTCTTGTATGTCATTGTTGGACTTTGCAGAGGATTGCATTGCTGGGGTCTCCATTGACATAGGGCTAGGAGGATTTGATGGATCTGGTGAAGATGCTATTGAGTCAGAGATAGAGTCTTGTTTAGCAGGAGTTGGCAAGAGAAATGGACGTAGGTCAGATTGACATGGTTCTGTTCTAGGATGAGGAGTCTCTTTCTTGTGAGCAGATTTCCCGGTTTTGCCCATGGCATATAGGTAGCTGAAAATGTAGGTTAATGATAGGCAGTAAACGTTCGTTTAAATGTTACGATGTCATATGAAAAGTTGAGGCAGTCGATCACCAACCCCCAGAGGCCAGGGGATTATTATATAGCCATTATGGATGTATAACGCCTTGTTTCATGGTAGTATGTTAGAGACAGTCATTGTGGTTAAGAGCCCTTTTTACATAAATATCGCTCAAAAGTGTTGTCGACAAAGGTGAAAAATATAAATCTAATGCCAAGTGCTGTTATGGCATGCAATAAAAGCTATGACCACCGGGGGGAGCACCAGTATCACTGGATCAGAGAACACTGTAATAGAGAATAATTACTGAGTCCAGCACAAGTTAAACAGGATAACGGACACCACAGAGGGTTATACAGAGAAAGAAGGCCCAGTCATCTCTTCAGAATGTTCCCGAAGGCAGACGACTCCCTGGAGACAACAACCCACACTTATAGTGAGTATGGACTGGGAGGGGTGTTATAGGTTTCAGTTGGGGCTGGAGGCTGTGTACATGTAGCCAGGGGGACACATCCGTGCGGCCTGCAGGGCTTTGCAAGACCCCCTTAAATGGTCACCAAGGAGGGCGGTGGGGCAGAGCCCAGTGTTAAAGCCTCTTCAAAGGGGAAAGAGCTGTGGGCTGATGTGTCACTTCACGGGGCCCAGCAGGAGCCAGCGGCGGCGGCAGCCGCGATTAAAATAGCGCTCCTTAAAGCGGTGTCCAGGGGGCTTATAAGACGGAGTGGGAGAGGCACTCACCGGAGGATCCCCACGGAGGAAGGTAGCGGCACACCCCGGAAGATAGCTGGGGTCAGGAGCGGCAACATTAGCGGAGGCACAACCCGCGGACCACGGAGGCTCCAAACTCGAGGCCGCAGCTTCAGGGGGAGAAGTAGGCCTCAATCGAGCAGGGGGCTCAAATCGCTCCAATAGTCCGGGCTATGGAGCCAGGGTGGTGTGGGCTCCCACAGGTGTCTGAGCAGCGATGTGTCAAGTGGGTAAGACGCAGGCTCTTCTCTATAAAGGACAGGTAAGGCAGGAGCTGTATAAAGCCACGTCTGTCCACTCTGCCAGTTAGGCCACGCCCCTTTCTTTTACTTTAAATCATCCTGTGCAATTGTATGTATGTCTTGTTTATTTACCTATTTTTCCCTGTAATATAACCCTGGAGATATTTCTCAATAAATCTTAAACCTTTATCAGCGTTACCTCTGTGCTCTAATGAATTCACGGCCTGGAGAGGCCCATGCTATATTTGTGCAGTCACTGTGAGTTTAAGTGAGATTTAAGTGTCTGGCGAACATAAGGGCACTATTTTAATACTCTTCATGGTAGCAGCTTAGGTAAAACCCACGTCACAACCACCCAGCTATGTCAGGTTGGCGTATCTGAGCGCAGGCTGGGCACGGTGTCATGACACACAGCCTGAGGCCTCATAGCGTGCGCTGAAGTCGGCAATTCCTGAGTGAGGTCTGACCTGCCGTAACTGTGTGTATGGGTCCGATGTTACTGATTATTTCGCTATGTTGCCCAAGTATACGGATGTGAGTAAGGGGAAGTGGGCGCCCTTATGTCAGGCTGTGATCGCAATGCGAATGCAAACATTTACATATCACCGCTGATATTAGCAACTGCGCTGTGTGTGTACAAGCAGAATAGCGATCCTTAGTGAATCAGGCCCTTTGATAGATCCCTGTTATTTTAAAGAGACAGGTTGTCCCCTCACACCTGATTGTCGTCCCATAGATTGAAAATACCTGACTAATTTCATCTTCAAAATATTTACTAAGCCTAAAGGTTCACATACCTTTGCCACTCACAGACATGTGATATTAGATCATTTTCTAAAAAAATGAGCATGTCTAATTGTTTTGTCTGGCTCTTATTCTACTTTTTGTGTGTAAATCTGAGGTAATTTTAGGCCAAATTTCAGCAGAAATATAGAAAATTCTGAAGGGTTCACAAACTTTCAAGCACCACTGTATCACTCAACTCTCAAGAACAAGTTTATATGAGTTCTGTGTCTTTCCGTAGATTGTTTTAGCCCCTTAAAAACGCAGAATTTTCCCCTATCATCATGACATCAGTGATTGTACCTAAATATACATATAAACCACAGAAAAAAAGATTCCCTCCAGCACACTGTAGATATGATACATGATGATAGAGATTCAGAGGTATTAGTTACATACATGTTTTCTATGGTGAAGTGTAAACCCCGCCCTTTACAAGCACCTGTGCTATGTCATTAAGCTGAAATGAGCGACCACCATACTTTTTGCATACATATAAACCACACCTGCGGGCGGCTGCTTGCCTCTCTCACCTATGTTCAGCACCAGCTTAACAACAGGGCATGTGGGGCGATCCCCTAGGGGCCCCCACACATTGGGGGATCCCCACACATAGCTACATCACCATCATGGGGGCATTATGGCATAATGTGAACTGGGGACACTACAGTGTGTTGTAACACATTGTGGTGTAGCGAGTATTTACACTTTGTGATAACATCACCAGCATTGACAATTTCATTGGTAGAGGGCCCCTAAAGTTAGTTGCCGTGGGGCCCCAACAAACCTTAAGCCGGCCCTGCCTATGTGCATTTTACCCAGCCATGAAACCAGCTCAGACAAAAACAAGGCTCAGTTCACAACAATTTATTGCTTAGAATTTCTTCTGGTGATATAATGGGAGGTTGTTTCCAGTATTTAGGGAGGGTGTAAAGGGCACCCCAGGAGTGCTCACTGTGGCACCATGTTTTACTCATAAATATTCTCCTGTGACCAGGTCCTCAGGTGTGTCCTGTACAGTCTCAGTACCAGGATGGGATCTTAAGCCTGGAAGTTTGGCCAGGTTGTTATGGTGCTGTAGAATGTGTTTCCAGGGCATTCGGTGGCAGTGACATTGCGATGCCCCTTCAGGATGTAGGCAGACTTGATGTAGCCACTGGTGACGCCACAGGCTATGAGGTCCTTGGCAGCATTCTGGGCAACGGTGGTCGGGTTGGTGTCTGAAATAGAGTTAAAACAAAATGGGTCAAGTGCTATCACTTTTAGCTGCCTCTATGTTGGAGATGAGAGAGAAAAGTCTATGGAAGAATATATAAAAATTTAGATTATTATACAGAAACAATTGTGGATCGTGAAAACGTCTTGGTGTAAATGTAATTGGCGTTCATGGCTTTCTGACGGCTGGAGATACTGGCTGTAAGGGAATATTCTTCGTTGCTGTCACTGAACTACATAACAGGAAAATGAAAGGCTGTACCCATTTTCATTATCTGTACTATAGCAACCTTCTACTTTTATAGACCTCCATGTGATGGTCTCATGGTGGTTCTACTTTATAGACTTCCATGTGATGGTCTCATGGTGGTTCTCCTTTATAGACGTCCATGTGATGGTCTCATGATGATTCTCCTCCATAGATTTCATGTGATGGTCTCATGATGGTTCTCCTCCATAGATGTTCATGTGGTGGTCTCATGATGGTTCTCCTCCATAGATGTTCATGTGGTGGTCTCATGGTAGTTCTTCTTCATAGACTTCCATCTCATGGTGGTTCTCCTTCATAGATGTTCATGTGATGGTCTCATGATGTTTCTCCTCCATAGATGTTCATGTGATGATCTCATGGTAGTTTTTCGTCATAGACTTCCATCTCATGGTGGTTCTCCTTCATAGATGTTCATGTAATGGTCTCATAATGGTTCTCCTTCATAGATGTCTATGTGATGGTCTAATGGTGGTTCTCTTTCATAGATGTCCAAGTGAAGGTCCCAGTTGTTCTCCTTCATAGATCTCCATGTGAAGGTCTCATGGTGGTTCTCCTTCATAGACTTTCATATGATGATCTCATGGTAGTTCTGGACATTGATCTGCTAGATTAGGGGCGGGCAATAAGCAGCCCCCCAGATGTTGTAGAACTACACATCCCAGCATGCCCTGCGACAGTTTTGCTATTTGGTCATGCTAAAACTTGCAAGGAATGCTGGGATTTGTAGTTAACCAGCTGGAGGGGTGTTTATTGCCCACCCCTGTGCTAGATACATCTCCCCCAGCTGACCTACAAATCCCTGTACTGGCTCAATCTACTGTACCTTCTAGAGAACATTACAAGTTTAACACTTAATTGCTTGTAAATTTCCAATACCACCCACCTAATTTTTCACCTACTAAACATCCCCCTAATTGACTGGTTAACTTATCAAATGCCCTCAGTCCATTCCCCTAGACCTGCAAGACAACACTTCCAATGTGGAATTCACTCCCGTCCACATCATTCACATATGGACACCTGCGTCCTTCCTAATCTCATCACTTTCCCACCAGCATGCTACACCCAGAGACATAATCCATGTATATCCGGACTCCTTATCGCAGCCAAGTGTGCTTCTATAGACTCTTGGATGATACATATGGGCAACTGCAAAAACTCTAATCCATGCACTCATTATCTCCGCATTAATTAGTTCTATAGTCTTCTTACTTGTCTTCACCAAAACAGACTCTCACCACTATAATCTATTCTGAATGCAGCTGCGGGGCTAATTTCCTCTGTCAGTTCCATCACTAGTTACTTGTATTCTACTGAATTCAATCTAAAATAATTTCACTTACACATAAGGTTATTAACCAAACTACACCAACATACAACTTTTCACTTATCTCATAACATCTCCCGACCTCTCCGCTCTGCCCAAGATCTGCGTCTCTCATCCACAAGCATCTCCTGCTCCCAGTCACAGGACATCGTTCTGCACCCACTCTGTGGAATGCTCTTCCATGCACAAGACTTTTACTCTCGTCTCCAAACCTTCCAGCGTTCCCTAATAATTCATCTCTTCACGCAGTTTATCAAGTCCCCGGACCTTCCACATAACCTCCATAAACTATTCTACCCAATTACCTCCCCACATAACATCACATATGTTCTCCTCCTACATTCACACAGCCCGCTGACCCCAGGCCAACACTACTGTGTGACCGGATCATACAGCCCACACATAATGTCCTGTATGTTCCCCCCCTACACTCACACAGACCGCTATCCCCAGACCAACACTGCTGTGTGACCGGATCATACAGCCTACCCATAATGTCCTGTATGTTCTCCCCCCTACACTCAAACAGACCGCTATCCCCAGACCAACACTGCTGTGTGACCGGATCATACAGCCCACACATAACATCACATATGTTCTCCCTCTACACTCACACAGCCCGCTGACCCCAGGCCAACACTACTGTGTGACCGGATCATACAGCCCACACATAATGTCCTGTATGTCCCCCCCCTACACTCACACAGACCGCTATCCCCAGACCAACACTGCTGTGTGACCGGATCATACAGCCCACCCATATTGTCCTGTATGTTCTCCCCCCTACACTCAAACAGACCGCTATCCCCAGACCAACACTGCTGTGTGACCGGATCATACAGCCCACACATAACATCACATATGTTCTCCCTCTACACTCACACAGCCCGCAAACCCCAGGCCAACACTACTGTGTGACCGGATCATACAGCCCACACATAATGTCCTGTATGTTCTCCCCCCTACACTCACACAGACCGCTATCCCCAGACCAACACTACTGTGTGACCGGATTATACAGCCCACACATAACGTCACATATGTTCTCCCCCTACACTCACACAGACTGCTGACCCCAGGCCAACACTACTGTGTGACCGAATCATACAACCCACACATAACGTCATATATGTTTTCCTACACACAGCCCACTGACCCCAGGCCAACACTGACCGGATCATAGAGCCCACCAAGAACCTCTGCCATCGGGCTGCTGGGCCGCTCTGCAATATGTATCATATCGCTATTTCCCTATAGAGTGTGAGCAGGACCCTCTGTCCTCTCTGTCTGTCTGCAATACCCAGTCTTGTTCTATTACTCTTTTGTTCCCAATTGTAAAGTGTCTGACGTTATATAAGTAACTGTTAGTTAGGAGACTATGGTTCTCCGCTAATGTTCCTCTACATCATGGGATTGTCACCGTGTACGGTTTCAGTGGGTTGCTATAGATAATGGTAGGGGTGGGGCATATTATCTGTATGTGGATAATTATAGGATAAGCCCCACCCAACTCACTTGTGAATGTTCCGATTAAGTTGATACCAATGGAGTTTGAGTTGTAGTTTGGAGCATGAGCACCAACTGATGTCCAGCCACGGCCCTCAAATATGCTGCCGTCCCCTCCGACCAGGAAGCTGTGGACAGAGAAAGGGGTTATTGGCGGCCGACGGGCACCACTGAGTTCATGTACCCAGTAATGCCGCCACTCACCTGTAGCCAATGTCACACCAGCCGTTGCTGTCCATGTGATAGTCCTGTACGATCTTGGTCTGAGTGATGCAGGTAGCCTGGCTGGAGCAAGACGCGCCGGCTGTGTGGTGGATGATCACGTATGTAACAGGAGTGGTCATCGCATCCCTACACGTGGGGGCACGCCCCCCCCACTGAGCCTTTGTGAGGATTGTGGGGCAACCTGCGGATGAAGACTGAGACATTTCACTGGATAACTGCCCCAGCGACTTCTGATCCTATCAGGTCTCTAATGGCTGTATATAGAGGATTCCATCCAGTCACAATCTGCACTAAACCAAGTCATCTCATCAGAGATTTCCTTTCATTCTTTAATGTGCGCCGGACAGATGAAAAAAACATTTCTGATTGGCTGCACCAAAATGCAATTTTTAGTACGTGTCTTAGTAGTGTTTTTGCTTCAGTGAATGAAAAAAGTGTTTAGAGACTATGGGTCTGATTCCCTACCGTACGCAACTGCGATTATGCACGCAATCGAACGTTTGTTTCGTTCTGCGTATGCATCGCAGTGCGTGAACCAGCCGCAGAGACTGTGCAGACCCATCGCAGAGTGATTGACAGGAAGTGCCGTTTGTAGGAGGTGACGGGGGGGGTCCGCGAAATGCAGTGCTTTCAGACGCAGTTGCTTCGAAAAATTAGCCACTGTGATGCTGTACGCAGGCTGAGCACTCATAGCGTGCGATGAGGTTAGCAAGTGCTGAGTAAGGTCAGAGCTTGTGCCAGTGTGCGTGAGGCTGCGATGGTACCGGTGGTTTCGCAGTCTTGCTAAACATAACGGATGTGTGCTAAGTAAGGTGGGCGTCCTCATGTTGTGCTGCGAGGGAATAGCGATCGCAGAGGATTCGCATACCATCGCAGGGAGACTACGTGCGTAATCACTATTGCATTCGCAGTTGCGATCCATAGTGAATCAGGCCCTGTATTAGTTTAGGCCATTGTTACAGAGGATAACCTAACCCAGAGATTCCCACATGTGCTCCTCAAGCCCCCCCAACAGTTCAGGTTTTAGAGATATCCATGGTTGAGCACAGATGGTTAAATCAAATTAACTGAGATACTAATTGTCACCTGTGTTCAAGCATGGATATCCTTAAAACCTGGACTGTTAGGGTGCCTTGAGGACCAAGTTTGGGAACCTCTGACCTAACCGGATCCTTGTGATAACCATGTGCTCTCAGTAATGGATTGGTTACTGGCAGGGAACAGCTGGCAGAAGAGTCTCAGGATATTACCTCCTCTTGTGCTGAGGCTGAGTGGGACTTGTCCTCTGCATCTACTTCTAAAGTGCTAAGTCCCACTTTCATGGGTGACTACCACCAGAAGTCACTGTCCCTGTACTGCCAGGACTGCGGAGGGGGAGGAGGGCACCGTCATTTATAGAGGAGTAGTTCTAGGTTTGGTGATCGTCAGATAATATCACCCTCTATTACAGACAGTATTAAGCAGCCCAGGGGGAAGAGAGGGACATTTTGTTAGCACTCAGTGATAATTATAAAACATCTGAAATCTTTCGATATATTAAAAAAAAAAAACATTTAGACATTTTGCGCCCTCTAAGTATTATTTGTGTGTATATATTTATATACTTATAGTCATTTAAGACATGAGGAGCCTGTGCAAATGCTGCAAAAAAAAATTTGTCTCCATAGTTCATACGGTCCCCAAAAATGTATATTTATATACATCTAGTCATTTTTGGCTTGAGGAGCCTGCACACTGCACCCACCGCGTGTCCAGCGTCTGGTGTTTCCTTTATTGCTCCTCTCCCTGATGTCACAGTGAGATAATACATACCTCACTTTCTTTCTAGGTGACTAAGATATACAGTATTGAAAACGCAATTCAAATTCAGCCCGTAGTTTTTGTGTGATGCCGGAATGAACAGACAAAAAATCCGAAAAAAAATAAAAATTCTTTCCATAGTTCATACACAGTAATAACATTTCTCAAAAATTCTATGTACAGACACAACCATTACAGCTTTATGTTATATGTGTAGATATGACAGTGTATCCTAACATCTGTCCTCAAGGCACACTAACAGTCCAGGTTTTAAGGATACCCATACTTGAGCACAGGTGACTTAATAACCATATGCCCTCAAGCATTGATATCCTTAAAACATGGACTGTTATCGCGCCTTGAGGACCGAGGTCAGATGACTATAACATTGCGTGTTACCCGGGTCTGTACTTACTGTGAGCCACAGCGCAGAGGGCGGCGAGGAGGGTTACAAAGCTCAACATGATGCAGAGAGTCCTGGGAGAGAAACATAAGCAATGAGCATATCTATACAATACGAGAGGACAGTATACAGAGGTATAACCCTATAGATTGTAAGCTCTCACGAGCAGGGCCCTTTCTCTCATGTTCCTTTCCTCCCCTTACTTATACCATCATCTCCTCTCCACTGCCTACAGCGACACCGATCCTCTGGGCTCAGTCGTTGCTGCTACTGTGCGTACTACGACTGCACATACAGCAATGGTTATATGGCCGATATCCCTATATATGTTCTGCAATACTTCATACTGTAAGTAATTCGCATTATTTCTTGTTACGTGTGTACTGCTTCTGTGTGTGTGCTATGTGTGTACTGCTTCTGTGTGTGTGCTATGTGTGTACTGCTTCTGTGTGTGTGTGCTATGTGTGTACTGCTTCTGTGTGTGTGTGCTATGTGTGTACTGCTTCTGAGTGTGTGCTATGTGTGTACTGCTTCTGTGTGTGTGTGCTATGTGTGTACTGCTTCTGTGTGTGTGCGCTATGTGTGTACTGCTTCTGTGTGTGTGCGCTATGTGTGTACTGCTTCTGTGTGTGTGCGCTATGTGTGTACTGCTTCTCTGTGTGCGCTATGTGTGTACTGCTTCTCTGTGTGCGCTATGTGTGTACTGCTTCTGTGTGTGTGTGCTATGTGTGTACTGCTTCTGTGTGTGTGTGCTATGTGTGTACTGCTTCTGTGTGTGTGTGCTATGTGTGTACTGCTTCTGTGTGTACTGCTTGTGTGTGTGTGCTATGTGTGTACTGCTTGTGTGTGTGTGCTATGTGTGTACTGCTTGTGTGTGTGTGCTATGTGTGTACTGCTTGTGTGTGTGTGCTATGTGTGTACTGCTTCTCTGTGTGCGCTATGTGTGTACTGCTTCTGTGTGTGTGTGCTATGTGTGTACTGCTTCTGTGTGTGTGTGCTATGTGTGTACTGCTTCTGTGTGTGTGTGCTATGTGTGTACTGCTTCTGTGTGTACTGCTTGTGTGTGTGTGCTATGTGTGTACTGCTTGTGTGTGTGTGCTATGTGTGTACTGCTTGTGTGTGTGTGCTATGTGTGTACTGCTTGTGTGTGTGTGCTATGTGTGTACTGCTTCTGTGTGTGTGCTATGTGTGTACTGCTTCTGTGTGTGCGCTATGTGTGTACTGCTTCTGTGTGTGTGCGCTATGTGTGTACTGCTTCTGTGTGTGTGCGCTATGTGTGTACTGCTTCCGTGTGTGTGCGCTATGTGTGTACTGCTTCTGTGTGTGTGCGCTATGTGTGTACTGCTTCTGTGTGTGTGTGCTATGTGTGTACTGCTTCTGTGTGTGTGTGCTATGTGTGTACTGCTTCTGTGTGTGTGTGCTATGTGTGTACTGCTTCTGTGTGTGTGCTATGTGTGTACTGCTTGTGTGTGTGTGTGCTATGTGTGTACTGCTTGTGTGTGTGTGTGCTATGTGTGTACTGCTTGTGTGTGTGCTATGTGTGTACTGCTTGTGTGTGTGTGCTATGTGTGTACTGCTTGTGTGTGTGCTATGTGTGTACTGCTTCTGTGTGTGTGTGCTATGTGTGTACTGCTTCTGTGTGTGTGTGCTATGTGTGTACTGCTTCTGTGTGTGTGTGCTATGTGTGTACTGCTTCTGTGTGTGTGTGCTATGTGTGTACTGCTTCTGTGTGTATACTGCTTCTGTGTGTGTGTGTGCTATGTGTGTACTGCTTCTGTGTGTATACTGCTTCTGTGTGTGTGTGCTATGTGTGTACTGCTTCTGTGTGTGTGTGCTATGTGTGTACTGCTTCTGTGTGTGTGTGCTATGTGTGTACTGCTTCTGTGTGTATACTGCTTCTGTGTGTGTGTGTGCTATGTGTGTACTGCTTCTGTGTGTGTGTGCTATGTGTGTACTGCTTCTGTGTGTGTGTGCTATGTGTGTACTGCTTCTGTGTGTGTGTGCTATGTGTGTACTGCTTCTGTGTGTGTGCTATGTGTGTACTGCTTGTGTGTGTGTGTGCTATGTGTGTACTGCTTGTGTGTGTGTGCTATGTGTGTACTGCTTGTGTGTGTGTGCTATGTGTGTACTGCTTGTGTGTGTGTGCTATGTGTGTACTGCTTCTGTGTGTGTGTGCTATGTGTGTACTGCTTCTGTGTGTGTGCTATGTGTGTACTGCTTCTGTGTGTGTGTGCTATGTGTGTACTGCTTCTGTGTGTATACTGCTTCTGTGTGTGTGTGCTATGTGTGTACTGCTTCTGTGTGTGTGTGCTATGTGTGTACTGCTTCTGTGTGTGTGTGCTATGTGTGTACTGCTTCTGTGTGTGTGCTATGTGTGTACTGCTTGTGTGTGTGTGTGCTATGTGTGTACTGCTTGTGTGTGTGTGCTATGTGTGTACTGCTTGTGTGTGTGTGCTATGTGTGTACTGCTTGTGTGTGTGTGCTATGTGTGTACTGCTTGTGTGTGTGTGCTATGTGTGTACTGCTTCTGTGTGTGTGTGCTATGTGTGTACTGCTTCTGTGTGTGTGTGCTATGTGTGTACTGCTTCTGTGTGTATACTGCTTCTGTGTGTGTGTGCTATGTGTGTACTGCTTCTGTGTGTGTGTGCTATGTGTGTACTGCTTCTGTGTGTGTGTGCTATGTGTGTACTGCTTCTGTGTGTGTGCTATGTGTGTACTGCTTGTGTGTGTGTGTGCTATGTGTGTACTGCTTGTGTGTGTGTGCTATGTGTGTACTGCTTCTGTGTGTGTGTGCTATGTGTGTACTGCTTCTGTGTGTGTGCTATGTGTGTACTGCTTCTGTGTGTGTGTGCTATGTGTGTACTGCTTCTGTGTGTGTGCTATGTGTGTACTGCTTCTGTGTGTGTGCTGTGTGTGTACTGCTTCTGTGTGTGTACTGCTTCTGTGTGTGTGTGCTATGTGTGTACTGCTTCTGTGTGTGTGTGCTATGTGTGTACTGCTTCTGTGTGTGTGCTATGTGTGTACTGCTTCTGTGTGTGTGCTATGTGTGTACTGCTTCTGTGTGTATACTGCTTCTGTGTGTGTGTGCTATGTGTGTACTGCTTCTGTGTGTGTGTGCTATGTGTGTACTGCTTCTGTGTGTGTGTGCTATGTGTGTACTGCTTCTGTGTGTGTGCTATGTGTGTACTGCTTCTGTGTGTGTGCTATGTGTGTACTGCTTCTGTGTGTGTGCTATGTGTGTACTGCTTCTGTGTGTGTGTGCTATGTGTGTACTGCTTCTGTGTGTGTGCTATGTGTGTACTGCTTCTGTGTGTGTGCTATGTGTGTACTGCTTCTGTGTGTGTGCTGTGTGTGTACTGCTTCTGTGTGTGTACTGCTTCTGTGTGTGTGTGCTATGTGTGTACTGCTTCTGTGTGTGTGTGCTATGTGTGTACTGCTTCTGTGTGTGTGCTATGTGTGTACTGCTTCTGTGTGTGTGTGCTATGTGTGTACTGCTTCTGTGTGTGTGCTATGTGTGTACTGCTTCTGTGTGTGTGTGCTATGTGTGTACTGCTTCTGTGTGTATACTGCTTCTGTGTGTGTGTGCTATGTGTGTACTGCTTCTGTGTGTGTGTGCTATGTGTGTACTGCTTCTGTGTGTGTGTGCTATGTGTGTACTGCTTCTGTGTGTGTGCTATGTGTGTACTGCTTCTGTGTGTGTGCTATGTGTGTACTGCTTCTGTGTGTGTGCTATGTGTGTACTGCTTCTGTGTGTGTGCTATGTGGGTGCTGCGGACCCCATATGGCGCTGTGTCATAGTGGGAATTACAAGCTGTGCTCAGTGTAAGCTGCGCAGTACAAGAAAGGGGTCTAGTTACTAAGCAGTGTTAGGAGACAGAGTGAAAAGTGATAAGGTGCCAGCCAATCAGCTCCTAACTGTCATCTCACTGGCTGTGTTTGAAAAATGACAGTTGGGAGCTGATTGGCTGGCACCTTATTACTTCCTTATCACTCTGTCTCCTAACACTGCTTAGTAAATAGGCCCCATAGAGTGTGAAGGTAACGGAGGCCTCGGCTGCACTCACCTGGTTCTGTCTGATCCATCACTTGCACCCTCCGTTCCCCTATTAATAATCCCTACATGGCCCTCCCAGGAGGAGGGGGCTGCTTATCTGGGTGGCCTTGTGGTGGGTGTTTGTTCAGAGATCAATTATTGGAATTTTTGGTAACTACCTGTATGCGCTGCAGAGCAGAATACTGAGAAGCTCTGCAGACTATCATGCTTATTCCTGTACTGTACATTGCTCCTCGCTGTACATTCAGTCTCTGATAACATATCTGACACCAACAGGTGCACTCAGCGAATTTCTAACACATTATATATTAATTATATCACATTATTCTGCCTGTAAATCCCTGCATGAGGAAAATTATCTGTTACTGATGGTTAGTTTAAGTTGTTGGTGGACTAAACCATTTATTATCCAATAAGAGGTGACATTTTCCCACTTTTTCATTGGGTACCAAGAGGGTCTTTCTCTCTGTGTGTAGTGTAAATGTGGGTGTATCTGTACAGAGAAGGTAGTGTGTGTGTAGTGTAGATGTGGGTGTATCTGTACAGAGAAGGTAGTGTGTGTGTAGTGTAGATGTGGGTGTATCTGTACAGAGAAGGTAGTGTGTGTGTAGTGTAGATGTGGGTGTATCTGTACAGAGAAGGTAGTGTGTGTGTGTGTAGTGTAGATGTGGGTGTATCTGTACAGAGAAGGTAGTGTGTGTGTAGTGTAGATGTGGGTGTATCTGTACAGAGAAGGTAGTGTGTGTGTAGTGTAGATGTGGGTGTATCTGTACAGAGAAGGTAGTGTGTGTGTAGTGTAGATGTGGGTGTATCTGTACAGAGAAGGTAGTGTGTGTGTGTGTGTGTGTAGTGTAGATGTGGGTGTATCTGTACAGAGAAGGTAGTGTGTGTGTAGTGTAGATGTGGGTGTATCTGTACAGAGAAGGTAGTGTGTGTGTAGTGTAGATGTGGGTGTATCTGAACAGAGAAGGTAGTGTGTGTGTAGTGTAGATGTGGGTGTATCCGTACAGACAAGGTAGTGTGTGTGTGTAGTGTAGATGTGGGTGTATCCGTACAGAGAAGGTAGTGTGTGTGTAGTGTAGATGTGGGTGTATCCATACAGAGAAGGTAGTGTGTGTATCCGTACAGACAAGGTAGTGTGTGTGTAGTGTAGATGTGGGTGTATCTGTACAGAGAAGGTAGTGTGTGTGTAGTGTAGATGTGGGTGTATCTGTACAGAGAAGGTAGTGTGTGTGTGTGTGTGTAGTGTAGATGTGGGTGTATCTGTACAGAGAAGGTAGTGTGTGTGTAGTGTAGATGTGGGTGTATCTGTACAGAGAAGGTAGTGTGTGTGTAGTGTAGATGTGGGTGTATCTGAACAGAGAAGGTAGTGTGTGTGTAGTGTAGATGTGGGTGTATCCGTACAGACAAGGTAGTGTGTGTGTGTAGTGTAGATGTGGGTGTATCCGTACAGAGAAGGTAGTGTGTGTGTAGTGTAGATGTGGGTGTATCCATACAGAGAAGGTAGTGTGTGTATCCGTACAGACAAGGTAGTGTGTGTGTAGTGTAGATGTGGGTGTATCTGTACAGAGAAGGTAGTGTGTGTGTATTGTAGATGTGGGTCTGTCCATACAGAAGGTATTTACATGTGTCACACTGTTACAAGTTGCGGTCACGACTTGCCTCCTTAGAGCAGGTTACCTGGTCAGGACGGGGTTACTCCAGTTTCGCCTGTCACTAGGCGATTGGCACGCCTCGGGAAGTGACGTGTCATCCACAGTGCAGCATGATTGGTGCCGCCTCCTATTTGTACACACTGGACTTTTGACGTCTCGCCGACTATAGCGTATATGTGAGTCCCATCAGCTTGGCTGCATGGTCAGCATCCTGCTCCTCCTCCTGGTGCAGATTTTGACCTTCCCGAAGTGGCTTCCATGCCACCTCCGGCTCTCCAGCTTCTCCTACGGCTTCCAAACCGCACCTACATCACTGTGCTGCCATCAGCTCTCCAAGCCGCACCACCGACTACTATCTTTTCTACCATCGGCTTTTGCCGCACCTCCGGCACATTTGCCGCATCAACAGCTTCCATGCTGTCACCAGCTCTCCAGCTTCTTCTACGACTTCCAAGCCGCATCTACACCTTCATGCTGCCATCGGCTCTCCAAGCCGCAGCACCTACTACTTATTCTCCTGCCATCGGCTCATGCTGCATCTTCGGCAAATTTGACACACCAACAATTTCCATGCTGTCTTCAGCTCTCCAGCTTCTTCTATGGCTTCCAAGCCGCATCTACACCTCCGTGCTGCCATCGGCTCTCCAAGCCTCAGCTTCACCATTGGACTTAACTACTAACGGCTATTGCCGCTCCATCGGCACACAAGCTGCATCATCCGCACATTTGCCGCACCATTGGCTCTCAAAGCCACAGCATTACCACAGCACTATCTACTAATGGCTATTGCCGCACCATCAGCACTCAGGTCGCACTATCAGCACTTTTGCCACATCATCGGCTCTCAAAGCCACAGCATTACTATTTGACTGCCTACTAACGTCTATCGCCACACCATCGGCTTCCAAAGCCACAGCATAATTGTTGATCTTTTACCTATGGCTATTGCCGCACCATCAGCACAGTTGCCGCACCATTTACATACCACACCATCGACTCTCAAGCTGCACCTCTCTATCTGTAGAATCTTTGTGCAAGACTCTCTCATCACCTCAGGATTACAGGTGACACTCCCGTGAGCTGCTACTACTCAGAGCAGTAAATCCAGGCGGCCGCCTAAGTACCGGTGAGCGAACTATCTCTAAGGGAACAATGGGTGGTTGTTAGTGGGGGAAGATCTTGGAGCTTGAAGTTCTAGATGGCTCACAAGGAGCAGTCACACACTCCCCGTACATCACTCCCCATACATCACTCACACACAGGCAGACAGCGGGCCGTACAAACACATCTACTTATGTGCACCTTTTGGCTGCATAGTATGAATGAACCATGATGTCAGCCCCGATGCCCACAGTGTACAGCACAGCTCCCAGGCCCTCTGTACAGCACAGCTGCCCTGCCTTCAGTGTACAGCACAGCTCCAAGGCCCCCAGTACACAACAGAAGCACCAATCAGTATAAAGTGCAGCTCCCATACACATGCTATACAATGCCCGGTCACATGGGCATTGTATAGCATGTGAACCTAATTCTGAGTCTTTGCTGGTATTGCTTCTGTGACATTATGCAATTACGGCCACAAGCCCTCCCTGGTGTACAAGCCCCTCCCTGGTGTATAAGCCCCTCCCTGGTGTACAAGCCCCTCCCTGGTGTATAAGCCCCTCCCTGGTGTATAAGCGTGCGTATAAGTGTGCACTATGAGAGATAATGGTCACTATGAGAGATAACAGTCATTTAGGGCCAAATGTAATAGGGTGAGAGTTTAGAAAATGTGAGAGATTAGCAGTAAAACTGTGACAGTAATACATTGATCAAGTTGTATTTTCAAAACAGGAAACACCTGGATGAGTGTTTAAATCTTGAGAGTTTTTTGGGTCTGAAAAACACGCAACATGTTCTGTGACATTATTACATTGGGAGAGTTTCCATGTTCTGTGACATTATTACATTGGCTGAGTTTCCATGTTCTGTGACCGTATTACATTGGCTGAGTTTCCATGTTCTGTGACTGTATTACATTGGCTGACTTTCCATGTTCTCTGACTGTATTACATTGGCTGACTTTCCATGTTCTCTGACTCTATTACATTGGCTGACTTTCCATGTTCTCGGGCTCTATTACATTGGCTGAGTTTCCATGTTCTCGGGCTCTATTACATTGGCTGAGTTTCCATGTTCTCTGACTATTACATTGGGCGAGTTTCCATGTTCTCTGACTCTATTACATTGGGAGAGTTTCCATGTTCTCTGACTCTATTACATTGGGAGAGCTTCCATGTTCTCTGACTCTATTACATTGGCTGAGTTTCCATGTTCTCCATTACATTGGGAGAGTTTCCATGTTCTCGGACTCTATTACATTGGGCGATTTTCCATGTTCTCGGGCTCTATTACATTGGGCGATTTTCCATATTCTCTGTCTCTATTACATTGGCTGAGTTTCCATGTTCTCTGTCTCTATTACATTGGGCGAGTTTCCATGTTCTCGGTCTCTATTACATTGGGCAAGTTTCCATGTTCTCTGACTCTATTACAGTGGGCGAGTTTCCATGTTCTCTGACTCTATTACAGTGGGCGAGTTTCCATGTTCTCTGACTCTATTACAGTGGGCGAGTTTCCATGTTCTCTGACTCTATTACATTGGGAGAGTTTCCATGTTCTCTGACTCTATTACAGTGGGCGAGTTTCCATGTTCTCTGACTCTATTACAGTGGGCGAGTTTCCATGTTCTCTGACTCTATTACATTGGGCGAGTTTCCATGTTCTCTGACTCTATTACAGTGGGCGAGTTTCCATGTTCTCAGACTCTATTACATTGGGCAAGTTTCCATGTTCTCTGACTCTATTACATTGGGCGAGTTTCCATGTTCTCTGGCTCTATTACATTGGGAGAGTTTCCATGTTCTCTGACTCTATTACATTGGGTGAGTTTCCATGTTCTCTGACTCTATTACATTGGGCGAGTTTCCATGTTCTCTGACTCTATTACATTGGCTGAGTTTCCATGTTCTGTGACTGTATTACATTGGCTGAGTTTCCATGTTCTGTGACTGTATTATACTGGCTGAGTTTCCATGTTCTGTGACTGTATTACATTGGCTGAGTTTCCCTGTTCTGTGACTGTATTACATTGGCTGAGATTCCTCTGTTCTGTGACTGTATTACATTGGCGGAGTTTCCATGTTCTGTGACTGTATTACATTGGCTGAGTTTCCATGTTCTGTGACTGTATTACATTGGCTGAGTGTCCATGTTCTGTGACTGTATTACATTGGCTGAGTTTCCCTGTTCTGTGACTGTATTACATTGGCTGAGTTTCCCTGTTCTGTGACTGTATTACATTGGCTGAGTCTCCATGTTCTGTGACTATTACATTGGCTGAGTTTCCCTGTTCTGTGGCTGTATTACATTGGCTGAGTTTCCTCTGTTCTGTGACTGTATTACATTGGCTGAGATTCCTCTGTTCTGTGACTGTATTACATTGGCGGAGTTTCCATGTTCTGTGACTGTATTACATTGGCTGAGATTCCCTGTTCTGTGACTGTATTACATTGGCTGAGTTTCCATGTTCTGTGACTGTATTACATTGGCTGAGTGTCCATGTTCTGTGACTGTATTACATTGGCTAAGTTTCCATGTTCTGTGACTGTATTACATTAGCTGAGTTTCCATGTTCTGTGACTGTATTACATTGGCTGAGTTTCCATGTTCTGTGACTGTATTACATTGCCTGAGTTTCTCTGTTCTGTGACTGTATTACATTGGCGGAGTTTCCATGTTCTGTGACTGTATTACATTGGCTGAGATTCCCTGTTCTGTGACTGTATTACATTGGCTGAGTTTCCATGTTCTGTGACTGTATTACATTGGCTGAGTTTCCCTGTTCTGTGACTGTATTACATTGGCTGAGGGTCCATGTTCTCTGACTCTATTACATTGGCTGAGTGTCCATGTTCTGTGACTGTATTACATTGGCTGAGTTTCCCTGTTCTGTGACTGTATTACATTGGCTGAGTGTCCATGTTCTGTGACTGTATTACATTGGCTGAGTTTCCCTGTTCTGTGTCTGTATTACATTGGCTGAGTTTCCCTGTTCTGTGACTGTATTACATTGGCTGAGTTTCCATGTTCTGTGACTGTATTACATTGGCTGAGTTTCCATGTTCTGTGACTGTATTACATTGGCTGAGTGTCCATGTTCTGTGACTGTATTACATTGGCTGAGTCTCCCTGTTATGTGACTGTATTACATTGGCTGAGTCTCCCTGTTATGTGACTGTATTACATTGGCTGAGTTTCCCTGTTATGTGACTGTATTACATTGGCTGAGTTTCCCTGTTCTGTGACTGTATTACATTGGCTGAGTTTCCCTGTTCTGTGACTGTATTACATTGGCTGAGTTTCCATGTTCTGTGACTGTATTACATTGGCTGAGTTTCCATGTTCTGTGACTGTATTACATTGGCTGAGTTTCCCTGTTCTGTGACTGTATTACATTGGCTGAGTTTCCCTGTTCTGTGACTGTATTACATTGGCCGAGTTTCCATGTTCTGTGACTGTATTACATTGGCTGAGTTTCCCTGTTCTGTGACTGTATTACATTGGCCGAGTTTCCATGTTCTGTGACTGTATTACATTGGCTGAGTTTCCCTGTTCTGTGACTGTATTACATTGGCTGAGTGTCCATGTTCTGTGACTGTATTACATTGGCTGAGTTTCCCTGTTCTGTGACTGTATTACATTGGCTGAGTTTCCATGTTCTGTGACTGTATTACATTGGCTGAGTGTCCATGTTCTGTGACTGTATTACATTGGCTGAGTTTCCATGTTCTGTGACTGTATTACATTGGCTGAGTTTCCCTGTTCTGTGACTGTATTACATTGGCTGAGTTTCCCTGTTCTGTGACCGTATTACATTGGCTGAGTTTCCATGTTCTGTGACCGTATTACATTGGCTGAGTGTCCATGTTCTGTGACTGTATTACATTGGCCGAGTTTCCATGTTCTGTGACTGTATTACATTGGCCGAGTTTCCCTGTTCTGTGACTGTATTATATTGGCTGAGTTTCCATGTTCTGTGACTGTATTACATTGGCTGAGTTTCCTCTGTTCTGTGACTGTATAACATTGGCTGAGTGTCCATGTCCTGTGACTGTATTACATTGGCCGAGTTTCCTCTGTTCTGTGACTGTATTACATTGGCTGAGTTTCTCTGTTCTGTGACTGTATTACATTGGCTGAGTGTCCATGTCCTGTGACTGTATTACATTGGCTGAGTTTCCTCTGTTCTGTGACTGTATAACATTAGCTGAGTTTCCATGTTCTGTGACTGTATTACATTGGCTGAGTTTCTCTGTTCTGTGACTGTATTACATTGGCTGAGTTTCCATGTTCTGTGACTGTATTACATTGGCTGAGTTTCCATCATGTTCTGTGACTGTATTACATTGGCTGAGTTTCCATGTTCTGTGACTGTATTACATTGGCTGAGTTTCCATGTTCTCTGACTGTATTACATTGGCTGAGTCTCCCTGTTCTGTGACTGTATTACATTGGCCGAGTTTCCATGTTCTGTGACTGTATTACATTGGCTGAGTTTCCCTGTTCTGTGACTGTATTACATTGGCTGAGTTTCCATGTTCTGTGACTGTATTACATTGGCTGAGTTTCCCTGTTCTGTGACTGTATTACATTGGCTGAGTTTCCCTGTTCTGTGACTGTATTACATTGTCTGAGTTTCCATGTTCTGTGACTGTATTACATTGGCTGAGTTTCCCTGTTCTGTGACTGTATTACATTGGCTGAGTTTCCCTGTTCTGTGACTGTATTACATTGGCTGAGTGTCCCTGTTCTGTGACTGTATTACATTGGCTGAGTTTCCCTGTTCTGTGACTGTAATACATTGGCTGAGTGTCCCTGTTCTGTGACTGTATTACATTGGCTGAGTTTCCATGTTCTGTGACTGTATTACATTGGCTGAGTTTCCTCTGTTCTGTGACTGTGTTACATTGGCTGAGATTCCATGTTCTGTGACTGTATTACATTGGCTGAGTTTCCCTGTTCTGTGACTGTATTACATTGGCGGAGTTTCCATGTTCTGTGACTGTATTACATTGGCTGAGATTCCCTGTTCTGTGACTGTATTACATTGGCTGAGTTTCCCTGTTCTGTGACTGTATTACATTGGCCGAGTTTCCCTGTTCTGTGACTGTATTACATTGGCTGAGATTCCATGTTCTGTGACTGTATTACATTGGCTGAGTTTCCCTGTTCTGTGACTGTAATACATTGGCTGAGTGTCCCTGTTCTGTGACTGTATTACATTGGCTGAGTTTCCATGTTCTGTGACTGTATTACATTGGCTGAGTTTCCATGTTCTGTGACTGTATTACATTGGCCGAGTTTCCTCTGTTCTGTGACTGTGTTACATTGGCTGAGATTCCATGTTCTGTGACTGTATTACATTGGCTGAGTTTCCCTGTTCTGTGACTGTATTACATTGGCTGAGTTTCCCTGTTCTGTGACTGTATTACATTGGCTGAGTTTCCCTGTTCTGTGACTGTATTACATTGGCTGAGATTCCATGTTCTGTGACTGTATTACATTGGCTGAGATTCCATGTTCTGTGACTGTATTACATTGGCTGAGTTTCCCTGTTCTGTGACTGTATTACATTGGCTGAGTTTCCCTGTTCTGTGACTGTATGACATTGGCTGAATATGAAAGGCGTAATAGGTTACTGCTATACTCTCACATTATCTAACATATGTCCGTATTACATTTGCCCCTATAATTGTACAATAATTTGACCACTGATTTAGGTGTATTTTAGTTTTTTTTTGTTTTGCTGAGTATTTTGGTCCAGATTCAGTGATGGAGGCTCTAGAAACAGGTTGTACGCAGCCATTGCGCAAAGTTCTGCAAAAGTCCATGGTAAGAACCCTGTAAGAATAAATAAATATATAACATTGTATTTGTATTGTACAGGTGTTTAAATTGATATCGCTTTTGTATTATAATAAACACATATAGATACACGTGTTGTATAAGTGCAGGTAGTAACTGATTGCCATGTTGTTGCCTTGCTGAGGAGGGGGCTGCGTGCAGTGTAAATATATATCTATCCTGAGAAACACAACACAGAATGTACAAACAATGACACTAAAAATAAAGGTCCCTAATTCTGCTGCATCTTATCTGAGATTCAGGGACATAGAGCCGCGTGCAGAGCATTGTGCGGAGTGCAGAGGAGAGAGATGGTCTGCTGGGAACAGAGCAATGTTCTGCATAGCACCCTACTCCCTATCCTCTATGTTGTCCTCACTGTCACATAACAAGAGAAGTCACCTGGGAGTGGTGCATGGGAGACATGGTGGGGTGCGTGGGGTGACCCCTGTAACCACTGGGTGCACCACTCTCAGCTGTAACATTACATAATAGTGATCACATGACCTGTTCCCACAGGGTCACTCAGACACGTATCCTGCAGCCCCCTCCCCAGGGGAATAAATAGTGAGGGCAGCAGGAGAGACAGCATCTAGCAGAAACTGGTAAGTCACACAGGAAACCCTACTGCCAAATACCCTGTGCCCCCCTCCCCTGCCCAAATACCCTGTGCCCCCCTCCCTTACTGATTGCTGCATCTCTCCCCTGCCCAAATACCCTGTGTCCCCCTCCCCTGCCCAAATACCCTGTGTCCCCTTCCCCTGCCCAAATACCCTGTGTCCCCCTCCCCTGCCCAAATACCGTGTCCCCCTCCCCTGCTAATTGCTGCATCTCTCCCCTGCCCAAATACCCTGTGTCCCCCTCCCTTACTGATTGCTGCATCTCTCCCCTGCCCAAATACCCTGTGTCCCCCTCCCCTGCCCAAATACCCTGTGTCCCCCTCCCCTGCCCAAATACCCTGTGCTCCCTCCCCTGCTGATTACTGCATCTCTCCCCTGCCCAAATACCCTGTGTCCCCTTCCCCTGCCCAAATACCCTGTGTCCCCCTCCCCTGCACAAATACCCTGTGTCCCCCTCCCCTGCACAAATATCCTGTGTCCCCCTCCCCTGCACAAATACCCTGTGCCCCCTCCTCTGCACAATTACCCTGTGTCCCCTTCCCCTGCACAATTACCCTGTGTCCCCTTCCCCTGCCCAAATACCCTGTGTCCCCCTCCCCTGCTAATTGCTGCATCTCTCCCCTGCCCAAATACCCTGTGTCCCCCTCCTCTGCCCAAATACCCTGTTTCCCCCTCCTCTGCCCAAATACCCTGTGTCCCCCTCCCTTTATGATTGCTGCATCTCTTCCCTGCCCAAATACCATGTGTCCCCCTCCTCTGCCCAAATACCCTGTGTCCCCCTCCCTTTATGATTGCTGCATCTCTTCCCTGCCCAAGTACCCTGAGCCCCACTTCCCTGCCCAAATACCCTGTGTCCCCCTCCCGTGATGATTACTGCATCTGTCCCCTGCCCAAATACCCGGTATCCACCCTCCTGTGCCCAAATACCATGTGCCCCCCTCCTCTGCCCAAACACCCTGTGTCCCCCTCCCCTGATGATTACTGCATCTCTTCCCTGCCCAAGTAACCTGCGCCCACTCCCTTACTGATTGCTGCATCTCTCCTCTGCACAAATACCCTGTATCCCCCTCCTCTGCCCAAATACCATGTGCCCCCCTCCTCTGCCCAATACCCTGTGTGCCCCTCCCCTGTACAATTACCCTGTGCCCCCTCCCCTGCACAAATACCCTGTATCACCCTCCCCTGCACAAATACCCTGTGCCCCCCTCCCCTGCACAAATACCCTGTGCCCCCTCCTCTGCACAATTACCCTGTGCCCCACTCCCCTGCACAATTACCCTGTGCCCCCCCTCCCCTGCACAAATATCCTGTGTCCCCCTCCCCTGCACAAATACCCTGTGCCCCCTCCTCTGCACAAATACCCTGTGCCCCCTCCTCTGCACAATTACCCTGTGTCCCCCTCCCCTGCACAATTACCCTGTGCCCCCCTCCTCTGCATAAATAACCTGTGCCCCCTCTCCTGCACAAATATCCTGTGTCCCCCTCTCCTGCACAAATACCCTGTGCCCCCTCCTCTGCACAATTACCCTGTGCCCCCCTCCCCTGCACAATTACCCTGTGCCCCCCTCCCCTGCACAATTACCCTGTGCCCCCCTCCCCTGCACAATTACCCTGTGCCGACCTCCCCTGCACAATTACCCTGTGTCCCCCCTCCCCTGCACAAATATCCTGTGTCCCCCTCCCCTGCACAAATACCCTGTGCCCCCTCCTCTGCACAATTACCCTGTGTCCCCCTCCCCTGCACAAATATCCTGTGTCCCCCTCTCCTGCACAAATATCCTGTGTCCCCCTCCCCTGCACAAATACCCTGTGCCCCCTCCTCTGCACAATTACCCTGTGCCGCCCTCCCCTTCCAAATTACAATGTGTCCCCCTCCCCTGCTAATTGCTGCATCTCTCCCCTGCCCAAATACCCTGTGTCCCCCTCCTCTGCCCAAATACCCTGTGTCCCCCTCCTCTGCCCAAATACCCTGTGTCCCCCTCCTCTGCCCAAATACCCTGTGTCCCCCTCCCCTGATGATTACTGCATCTCTTCTCTGTCCAAATACCATGTGCCCCCTTCCTCTGCCCAAATACCCGGTATCCACCCTCCTGTGCCCAAATACCATGTGCCCCCCTCCTCTGCCCAAATACCATGTGCCCCCCTCCCCTGCCCAAATACCTTGTGCCCTCTGCCCTGGTGATTGCTGCATCGCTCCCCTGCCCAAATACCATGTGCCCCCCTCCTCTGCACAAATACCCTGTATCCCCCTCCTCTGCCCAAATACCATGTGTCCCCCTCCTCTGCCCAAATACCCTGTGTCCCCCTCCCCTGCCCAAATAAATACCCTGTGCCCTCTGGCCTGCTGATTGCTGCATCTCTCCCCTACCCAAATACCATGTGCCGCCTTCCTCTGCCCAAATACCCTGTGTCCCCTCCCCTGCTAATTGCTGCATCTCTCCCTGCCCAAATACCCTGTATCCCCCTCCTCTGCCCAAATACCATGTGCCCCCCACCTCTGCCCAAATACCATATGCCCCCCACCTCTGCCCAAATACCATGTGCCCCCCTCCTCTGCCCAAATACCCTGTGTCCCCTCCCCTGCTAATTGCTGCATCTCTCCCTGCCCAAATACCCTGTATCCCCCTCCTCTGCCCAAATACCATGTGCCCCCCACCTCTGCCCAAATACCATATGCCCCCACCTCTGCCCAAATACCATATGCCCCCCACCTCTGCCCAAATACCATGTGCCCCCTCCTCTGCCCAAATACCCTGTGTGCCCCTCCCCTGTACAATTACCCTGTGCCCCCTCCCCTGTACAAATACCCTGTGTCCCCCTCCCCTGCACAAATACCCTGTGTCCCCCTCCCCTGCACAATTACCCTGTGTCCCCCTCCCCTGCACAATTACCCTGTGCCCCCCTCCCCTGCATAAATAACCTGTGTCCCCCTCCCCTGCACAAATACCCTGTGTCCCCTTCCCCTGCACAATTACCCTGTGCCCCCTCCTCTGCACAAATACCCTGTGCCCCCTCCTCTGCACAATTACCCTGTGTCCCCCTCCCCTGCACAATTACCCTGTGCCCCCCTCCTCTGCATAAATAACCTGTGTCCCCTCCCCTGCACAAATACCCTGTGTCCCCCTCCCCTGCACAATTACCCTGTGTCCCCCTCCCCTGCTAATTGCTGCTGGTGTTTCCTCTAGGTGTATGCAGCCATGATCCGTCTGGTTCTTCTTGCTGCCCTCTGTGCAGTCACCTATGGTGAGTATACAGGATGCTCCTGGGACAGGATACAGGAATAACATGGCGTCTGATGTGGCTTTAGCTGTAAGTTGTGTCTGGGTGCAGCCTCATTAGAGTTTAGCTAGCCTGCAGCCCCTCATCACTGATTGGATTGTTTAGCCGGACCCCCCACCCCCCTGCATTACTGACTGACTGTTCCTGACGCACCAGCTGGACACTGTATCTCCCTATTGTGCCTAATAAAGGACATATACTCCATTTATATGCGGGTACAGGGCCTCATTCAGAGTTGCACACATTGTTGCTGCGGCCATATGCTAATGCCGCAGGTGGTGTCCTGTGTAAATAGGCACCTCCTGCCGTCTTCTGTGATCCGCTGATGCGTCTGAGGATGCGTCCATTAGATCATTATCAGCGTTTTAAATAAGCCTATGCTTAACTAGAATGGCCGCTGGAACCTCCTGACGGGACCTGGAAATCTGCGGCTTCTTCGACACTGCAGCTGCGACGTGTGCCCATCCAACCCACCATCGGAGATGTGCGCAAACCATCGGATTATTCCTAACTTGTTGCTGGAGAGAGAACCTAATTTACCTTAGTACATCCTGTGACAGAACTAAGAGATGCAGTGCTGGCGTCTTCGCTGCGTTCCTCCGTCATAGGCTCCGGCACCTGTACCCATAGCATAGCAATATTACCCTCCTTCTACAAATCAGTATACCCAGACAGGACAGGCCTCTCACACACACACAGGACAGGCCTCTCACACACACACACACACACACACACACACACACACACGACAGGCCACACACACACACACACACGACAGGCCGCTCTCACACACACACACAGGACAGGCCCCTCCCTCACTCACACACACACACACACACACACAGGACAGGCCTCTCACACACACACACAGGACAGGCCTCTCACACACACAGGACAGGCCTCTCTCACACACACACACACACACACAGGACAGGCCTCTCTCACACACACACACACACACACACACACACACACACACACACACACACACACAGGACAGGCCTCTCTCACACACACACACACACACACACACAGGACAGGCCTCTCTCACACATACACACACAGGACAGGCCTCTCACACACACACACACAGGACAGGCCTCTCTCACACATACACACACAGGACAGGCCTCTCACACACACACACACAGGACAGGCCTCTCACACACACACAGGACAGGCCTCACACACACACACACACACACACACACACACAGGACAGGCCCCTCACACACACACACAGGACAGGCCTCTCACACACACACACACACACACACACACACACACACACACACACACACA